>BSBK01001283.1:1370000-1970000 GCA_027943335.1 Chamaecyparis obtusa | reverse complement strand
CCTTATTTTATTTTTCTAATGTATCCACCTTTATATCGACATGAACTTTGGGATCTTTCAGCCTCCAAGGAACAAATTCCCTCTATCATTGGATTGGTTGTAGATGAACCTCTAGAGCAGTAGGTTTTTTTGCTTCAAATCTTGGACATGTCAACTGAATAGTTTTTCTTGGTAAGAATGGAAGAGTTTCTTCTTTAGTGAACCTCCATTTTGAATAGGTGTTATAGTTTGTCTGGACTTGTGGAATTCTTGAAGTGGACTCTTGATTTGTGAAGATTACATCATTCTCATCTACCATCCATGAAAATAGAGTGTGGTTGGGATCAATTTCCCACTCTTGTTTTATAGACATCCCCTGCATATGATCTGTCATCATGGAATTCTCCATTCCTAGAGAAAAAATTTAGTAGTGATTGGTTTCAGGGGTTATCCCTTATCTCCTTTTTATGCTATTTTATATTGTATATTTCCTCTTGGGAAATCTTAGGGCATATGAATGTCTTTGCGGAGAAAACACCATGCATTCAGGTCTTCAAAAAAGTTATTATGGTTAGCTACTAATTATGTGTTAGAGTTAGGTGAAACAAATTGTAATGGTGCCATTGGGGGAGGAAAAAGCACTAGCTACTTGTAATTTTAGCCTTTTCCATTATTTTTTTGATTTGTATTCCCTTGGTTATTTCTATTCTAGCCTTGGTATTGATTTGGTTAAGATGGGCCCCCTCTATTTTGTTGGTTCTTAATTTTTTTGATATGAAGGTTGTTGGGGTATAAAATGTTACCTCTTCAAAATTTTAAGCTCATTTGAAACTGTCCTCAGTAGGCTCTTCATTTCACTCATTTATGCTAATAGGGAGGGAGGAGCAATCTATAGTGCTTGAGAATTTGGGTATACATACATAGACTCTGGGGAAGTAGTAGAGATAGTAGAGGTCTCACTTTGGGTATGCTCTTGGATTTGTAGGGAAAACTCAAGAAATGTTGGCAATGGAGGTCTTGATGAAAGTTTCCATGCATTAGGCTCTTTTGAGCTCTTGTCTATTTCATAGGTAGTTGGAAAGCTTACACCCCAAAAGGTTTCTATAGTCCATGTTGTATCTACAATAAATACTTTTAGGTAGAAGATAACGACCAAAGGCACTGGAGGACATGCATATGTGGGAATTATATTCCATGTTCTATGAAATCTATTGTTAAAGTCAACAACAACTTTCTAGGGAGGTCTCTAGATATTAATTAGTTGTTGGAGTAGTGAATAGCTATCACCCTCTCAAAAAAATGGTGATAAAATAGATTACCTAGGGCATTCTAGGTTCCTATACTATTTGGTTCTAGAGATCTATACCAATGTGCCTTCCCTTTAAAATATGTAGCTAGTAGTCTCAAGGACATGTTTTGTTGTGTGATGTGATATACTATGAAGGTAGTAGCCAGATGTTTTATATGTTTAGTAGGGGTATTCTCATCCTTTCCAGTAAACTTAGGTAGTGTTAGGAATGAATTTTGAATATATCCCATGGAGGATTATTCACAACCATTATATAGCAGTTGTTGTTGAATTCATGACTATGATTGTCATTGATGTCAACACATTGATCTACTGAAGATTAGCAGAGAAACAGACAATGTTTTTATTAGCGCACGTGAGATATTGAAGATCAAGATATGCGGAGTTGAGGAATTAATTTATGTTATGTTTGGTGTTCATGATCAAGAGAATATACAAAAATTCAAATATTCATGATAGTTATGCATAATTCAGTGGAAGCGGTATTTAGGTAGTGTTCCTGAGAAGCGGTTTTACGCAAACTGGATGATATCTCCTAATCAGGATAGAATCTAGGCATGTGAGGTTGTATAGATGATGTAGATATGATGATAATGATGTGACTATGACAACAAGTTCATAGGTTGCATGAGTGAAGAATTATCTTGTTTGGAAGTTGACAGTTTTATGTAATTATAAAATATTGTGTAACATGTGGAAGTTTTATATTGTAATTGGTTAAGCCTTGTTGGCCGACTCATTTGTAATTATTTGAGTGTGGTATAAAGGAAGGATTTTTTTCCTTTATTGTAATAAGAAAGGAGAGATAGTATGACAGTGAATTGCAGAATTGAGCAATATTTGTTGTAAGAGGATATGCGAAGTACATAGATCTGGTATTGAGATCTAATGAAGTAATTGGTGCGATTTGGCACAGTCGGAAGAGAAGAGATAAGTTTTTGAGATCTATGAATATTTAGTATTATTCTATTGAGTAATACAGAGATTAGTTGGACAGTGTGTTCAATGATCTTTCCCTTGAAGCTGTTTGGGCAGTGGGTCCTTTTATCTTCCATAAAATCCTAACAGGGTTAGAATCTTTTAACATGGATTCAAAGTCTCATAACAGGGACTCATATGTACTGAATTTATTTCATAAGGCTCTTAACAAAGTCCATCCTCTCACAAGGAATTTTCATATTAGTGCATCTTTTGTGGGCATCATTCCCACCGGGGTTTACTCTTTAATCAAGAGGTTCCTAGTCAACATATCTTGTGTTATTGTGTTACTGTGTATGTTTATCTTTATATGGTTGTTGCTTACATTTATTACATAGTTAAAATATGTCAATGGTGATAAAAGTTGTATTTCTCTTATAACTGATTCACCCCCCCCTCTCAGTTATTTTGGTGGACTTTACTTTCTAACAATTGGAATCAGAGCAATAGGTCCTTGAAGGAAAAGTTTAACAACTTAAGGAGATCCATGGAAAATCATTTTAGGAAAGAAAGCCCTAAGTTTGATGGAGTGAACTTTGACAGTTGGAAAGAAAATATGAGGGTGCATTTTCTATGTTTAGGACCAGGATAGTGGTTAATCACAAAGAATGAAAAGACTATCATTGAAGAAGACAAAATTGAAGAATGTACTAATGAGGAAAGATATATGTTCATGTGTAACATACTTTCCAGAGAAGCACTCTTGTTAGTCCTTTCAGAAAATGAGTTCAGTCAGGTAAAATATCTAAGAACATCTCATGAAATTTGGTTATCTTTACAATCTACTTTTGAAGGTGATGAACATGCAAAGAGAGTCAGATTACATAATTAGATATGTGCATTTGAAGATATAAGAATGATGGAAGATGAATCTGTTAGAATTTATATTGGTAGAATGTTAGAAATTATTACAGGAATCAAATCCTATGAAGGAAACAAGATAGAGAATGAAGTGATATGGAAAATTCTAAAGACTAGAAGCAACAGAGATAATCTTGAGACAGACGGAAGATCTAACTAGAATGGAGACAACATTCAACGTACTTAGTATTTGTCCTACCTTGTCAAGAAGCATTAGTGTAAGTGGAGATTATGCTAGTGGTAGCAGATCTAAGAATGAAGAAGACATGAAGATTGAGGAAAGAATTTCCTTGCTTGTGAAAAGAGAACTAGAAGGTAAGAATTTTTTTGAATGTTGGACTTGTCAAGAATATGGTCATTTTGCATCTAAATGTCCTAAGAGAGTAAAGAAGTATAGAAAGAATTTTAAACCTAGAAGATCTAAAGAATGTTACTATGCTAATGATGAATAATTTGAGGCTACTATGGAGAAATCCCTAAGTGAAAGTGATAATAAGAATGATGATATAGGATTTGTAGCAATAAAAGAAGAAAACTTTGAAACTCAAGTTAGAGAAGAAAAAGATTTATTTTCTCAAGTAGAAAAGAGATCTGATTGGATTATAGACAATGGTTGTTCACATCATATGACTAGAGATATGAAGAAGTTTATAAAGTTTAACAATTATGATAAAGGAATTGTTAGAGTTGGAAATAATGCAACTTGTTTGATAAAAGGAATATGATCTATTTATCTTGATGGGAAGACTAACACTGATGATGTTTATTTTGTGGATGGATTGAAACATAATATTTTGAGTGTTGGATAGTTAGTTGATAAGGGATATCAAGTTTGGTTTACTAAGAAAACTTGTGTAATCAAGGATAAGGATGGTAATTTGATTGGAACTGGATCAAGAACTAGAGGCAATGTATTTCAGTTGAGTCCTACTGAGATGACATGCTTGATTACTAAGATTAATGACAATTGGTTATGACACATAAGATTTTGTCCTATAAATTTTGATAACATGCTTGAAAGTAAGTGTTCCCCCAAAATTTCTCTCTCATTCATTTTCGGCCACAACCCTATTTTCCAAGTGAAATGCTCAAGTGTCGAAACTCTTTGTGTTTTCTACCTTTTAATGTCGAGAGTCCAGTGTGTTTTCTGCTCAAGTGTCAAAAACCCAATGTGTTTTCGACCTCCTCTCTGCAGGCTCGAGATGTTTCTACCTTTTGGTCCAAAAATTCAGTGTGTTTTCAACCTTCGCTCAAAAACCCTCTGTGTTTTCAACACCCCTTCCGTGTTTTTGGCCCTAAGTGTGCAACTTCAATCAGGTGGGTCCCGGTGCCTAAGGCCATGCTAGTGTGGAAGATCTGATGGCTGTCGCATGATCACATGAGATCTTCCGATCGTATGAGATCATGCAACAATCGTTGATGCGGTATCGGTGATCGACGGTCAATCTTCGGTGGCGGTCAGTGGCTAACCTCATACGGTTGGTTGCATGATCACATGGGCTCTTTAGAGCCCATGCGACCATGCGACAAGCCGTTAGTGGTTTTAGTGGGTCCAATTTTCTTAGCAAGGTGGTGGTTAGCAAGGGTTCGGTGGTAGTGCCACTAGCGGTTATCAAGTAGCATCATGCGGTTGGTCACATGATCACATGGGCTCTTCTGAGCCCATGCAACCATGTGACAAACCATCAGCGGTTAGCATGCTTTCAGTTGGTGTGGTCCTGGGTCCAGCCATGTGTTTGGTTCCAGTTGGGCCATGTGGCAAGGGTTTGGTAGGTGGCTATTTTTTGTGGGCCTGAGGTGTCATTTGTGGTGAAGAGCCATGTTTTCTCAAGGTTTTCGCATGATCGCATGAAGGCCTTTCAGCTCATGTGATCATGCGACCATTGAATTTTCCAAAATGGTACAGCGGTTTGTGGGCTCGGGGTTGGTAAAGAAAGAGCGCAGTTGCATGGTTAGCCAATTTTCACGTGGTCGCTAATAGGAGCTCGAGGTTAAAAAAAATAATAATGTGACTTGGCGACTAGAGGAGGTGACCCGGGGTGAAATCGGGGTTAAGTTTGCAGTGCATCTTGGGCCTGAACGTTTGTGGCAAGCAGAGGTAGATTATAAAGACTTGTCGCATGATTGCATGAAGCCTTTTTGACTCATGTGATCATGCGACTGATGACCTTTTCGTAGGGATGCTGAGGTGGCTTTCCTTGTGGGCCCAAGGTGTCTTATGTGATAGTTTTAAAATAGCTTGTCGCATGATCACATGAAGCCTTTCGGCCTCATGCGATCATGCGACCATTACTTTGTCAAGCGGTTGCAGTTTTCAAGGGCAGTTGCATGATCGCATGTGGCTTCCTAGCCTCATGCAATCATGCGACCAGGTTCATTTCAAAGCGGAGCGGCCTATTGTTTTTCATGAGCTTTCTTCTGAGGGAGGTTTTTTGTGGGTAGCTAGAATTGATGTCACTAGGGCAGTTGCAGTTGGGAGAATGTGCAGAGTTATCTAGACTGCCATTTCGGGGTCTTTGCGGGAATTTGGGATCAAATTTTGTGCATTCATGGTAGTATGGGCTTGCAGGGAGGTTATTGAATCTAGACTTTTGTGTCTGCAAGTTGATCAATTCAAAGATGGACACACAAAGGAAAGGAATATCTGATCGGCCATGATATTTACATAGCACATTTATGATCAGACACGACTGGCCTAGGGTTGATTATTATATTGTAAAATCTATTTGGCCCTAAAAGTGGGATTCTTGCCTGCGTGTAGAGTTGTATATATTATTTTTTTTGGAGCTTTTGTGCTCAGAATTGGCCAATTGTAAAAAGGAAAGTTTCTTTCCCCAGAGGTTATTGAAGGCATTCTTTCTGCTCCTTAACTTTCTGCAATTGTAAAATTCCCATTGATTGTTCAAATATTGCAAGTACTCTATGATATTCTTGTTGTCCTCATGCTTGCTTGTCAGGATTATCTCTTATTGGATCAAAGTGTATGCATGATTTCAATGATATCTCAAGTTTCCTAATTCCTCTTGCTTTCTACAATTTTGTGTGTTTCTTGTGTTTGATCTGATTTAGGTGTTTTGCGGGTATACTATAGCCCCTAGCAGCCTTGTCTCATTCCTACACCTAGTTGCAGAAAAGGATGTCTGTTTGCAGGTCATAGGTTGAGCCTTTGTTCAGAACCTCCTATGAAATACTTATGCAAACCTATCTAGTGAGTTGTAACTTATTGGACTTGATTCCTTCATTGGTTTCATCCCTCTGTACTGAGATCCAAACCCAAGTTCGGTGCATCACCTGGTAGGATAGATTTGCTTTCTGTTATTTCCCTTTCCATGCACTCCTTCTATCCCTTTCCCCCAAAGAATTTACATTTCCTGTCTAAGAGAAAATCAGGGTGATTATCCAAGAGGAACCAACCTAGAATCTGGAGGTCTCATCTCGGTTAGCAAAAGGTCCCACAACCTTGAGATGAGTCCCATGTTATATTGGATTATCAAGACTACGAGAGCTTGAGATCAGAGGCACAAATTCAATGTATAATAGTAAGTACTACACTTGTAGTAAGAGACTTGCCTAAAATTATGAAACCTACTAACATGATTTGGAAGGAATGTGTTATGGCTAAACAGAAGAGAAGCTCATTTCCTAGCAAAAAGTTTACATCAACAGAGAAGTTGGAAATTGTTTATATAGATTTGAGTGGTGCCACAAGGACTAGAGGATTCTATGGTGAAAGGTATTTTATGATTCTTGATGATAATTTTACAAGAATGATGTGGATTGCATTTCTTAAAGAAAAATATGAGGCATTTGATAAGTTTAGAGTAGTTAAGAAAAAAATTGAGAATGAATCTGGAATGAAGATTAAATATTTAAGATCAGATAGAGGTGGAGAATTTACTTCAAAATAATTTAACACTTTTTGTGAAGTGAATGGAATTAAGAGACAGTTTTAAGCTCCTAGAACACCTGAACAAAATGGTATTGCAAAAAGAAGAAATAGGTCAGTGACTGAAGCAACAAGAGCTATGCTATTTTAAAATGACTTGGCAAAGATATTCTGGAGAGAAGCAGTAAATACAATAGTATATACAATGAATAGAGTACAAATCAAAGAAGACACAGACAAGACACCTAATGAATTATGGTTTGGACATGCACCATCAGTTAAGTATTTCAAATTTTTTGGAAGTAAATGTTAGAATAACTAAGAGGGGGGTGAATCAGTTATCCACAGTCCCAAATCAAAATGTATAATCCAAAACAATTTAATTGAACTTCTGCAGCTTGGTAACATAAAATACTATACTGTCTATGCTTTTACCGATTACCAGTCAATAAAAAATAATGATTACTGACCAAATCCAACATGTAATATGTAAAGTATGATAATAAATAATCACCACAATGAACACATGACACAAAATATTTAACATGGAAACCTTGTGAAGGGAAAAACCACCTGAGATTGGCAACCCAAAAATGTTCAATCTTCTGAAGTGAGGTCGGTGAAGAGCCAAACCTGTTAAAGGTTACAAACACACTGTTAGGTGTGACCTTGTTAGAGGATTTAAGACCAACCGTTATCATCCAACCAGTATTCACTATGGGGTTGACAAGATAACAATGTTCATTCTATGAATGAAACATAAAAGACTTTCAAGTCCACTCAGTTAAGAGATTTCTCTATTTACAATGGTTAAAATGTAACAGCAGTTGATCTGATTACAATACAACTTCAATTGCAAATTATCAGATCTATTTTAAGCCCATACAAATCCTCTGATTAGTATATCAATTTTGTATCAACAATAATCAATGACTTACTGTCACTCGATAATAGCTCTTTGATGCTCAGTAAACTCTGTAGTTCGGTTCTCCTTAACCAATTTGATCAAGCATACATGAAGCTTGTTCATGTGATAGTTCTATAGTCCTTCTTCTTTCGACATAAGTTTCATAACAAAACTCTAGTCTCTTAAATAGACAAGTAAACCATTTTCTTCTCCTCCATAAGATTTTGCTTCTTATTCTCCTTTGTCCATTTTGCCACTTAAACCTTACTCAGTTGATGTGCCAGTAAAATGTTTTGATTTCATCCGTTAGATCTTCCTTGAATTATGCTAGTTGTTGATATTCATAACAAACATTATCTCCATCACTGATTTTGATATACTTTACAGCTCAGTAATTCTTAATGACTAAACTAATCATTTAGTTCTTTTTCTCCTGCTCGGTTAACAAAGAAATGCTTCAGTGAACACACGCTTGGTTTATACTATGCTCGGTATACACTACACTGCTCGGTGTATACTGTGATGCTTCATCAACCGACCACACTGCTTTGTGTCTTTCAATTTTTTTCCTCATCATAGATGAATGAAACATAATCAAGTCAATAACATAAGGTCATAGACTCATCACAAAGTTACACAATGTATTCCTTATCCTCATCTGTCATATACATCTTCCTCATGTAGATATTTATGTTCTTCATCTCTTTTACTCATTTTCTACAAATGTTTAGTTATTGTAACTTACAAAATAAGTGTTGTCAAACTAGTTGACATCAATGACAACATATTACTAATTTAATCATATGTAATATCTAATCAACATCTCAGTGATCTCTAATCACAGATCTTTAATTAGGTTCTAAATCAATTGTAGTTCATCAATCTCTCCCTTTGGCATTAATGGCAACTCAAGTAATATGAAATATACCATACACATACCAAACATGTATTCTACAACTCTGTGAACAAATGTTGTACAAGCTCTCCCTTTCCTTTTGGTTGTCTCTCCCTTAGTTAGATGTTTCATCATCGGTGCATATTGTTTCATATGGTTTATCTCTCCCTTTGACAACAATGCAAAAGAAACACATAAACATACAACTTTGTAGTAGCCATGTAACTTTCTATTGTCCAGTGCATTCTCTATATCTCTGTATACTGATATGCCAATCTGTTCCAGTTCTCCAAACTTTTCACAACCTTAGACATGATCCAAAGTGTGAACTATGCTGCATCAACATGAATGATCTTCTGATAAGATTAGGTTGATGCAACATCCAGATCACATTAGTGACCGGTAGGTAGGGGATAGACCCCAAGTCTAGTCCTCAAGTACTCAAATGTATCCTTTAGTAGAGGCTTTGTAAATATGTCTACAAGTTATTCTTTTGATGTAACAAACTCTAGCTTAACTTGCTTCTCCTGTACTTGTTCTCTTAAGTAGTGATACTTAATAGATATATGCTTTTTTTAGAGTGCATCACTAGATTCTTTGAAATGTTTATTGCACTTGTGTTATCATAATATATAATCACCGGCTCAATGATTATCTCATTCATACCTTCCAATACTTTCTTAATATATGCAATATTTAAACAATTTGTAGAAGTAGCAACATACTCTACTTCAGCTGTAGACTGAGAAATGCAAGCCTTCTTCTTACTTGTTCATGTAACAAGTCTTTCACCAAAGAAAAATGCTCCTCCGGTGGTACTTTTTCTATCATCCATATTTCCAACCTAATCAGCATCAGTATGGACTTTGAGTTCAAATTTTCCTTCCTTAGGATACCATAATCAATAATCTTTAGTTTTCTTCAGGTATCTTAGGATTCTCTTTGTAGCAACCATGTGTGACTCTCTACGGTTTGCAGAAAATCTTGCAACAATTCCCACAACATGTGTTATGTCTAGTCTACTATGCACTACATACATTAACTTACCAATCATTGATTGGTATAGTGTCTGGTTCACCTCTGTAGTTTCATCTTCCTTAGTCAGTTTACATCTAGTAGCCATTGGTGTTCCCACAGGTTTAGCATCTTCCATGCCAAATGTCTTCAATACTTCTTTGATATATTTGGATTGTGTGATAAATATACCATCATTCTGCTAAATCAATTGTAGTCCTATAAAGAACTTAATCTCTCCAAATATAGAAATTTCAAATTAACTTCTCATTTCATTAGCAAATGACTTACATATTTGATCTTGTCCTCCAAATATAATGTCATCCACAAATATTTCAGCAATAAGAATTTTATCATCAATATCTCCTTTCATATACAAATTGTTGTTCTCACTTGTTCTAACAAATCCAATACTTAACAAATAAGTATACAGCCTCTCATACCAGGCTCTCGGTGCTTGCTTCAAACCATATAAAACTTTATGTAATATACATACCATATCTTTGTTTTCTAGATCAACGAACCCTTAAGGTTGTTCTATGTAGACTTCTTCTTGAAGTATTCCATTCAGAAATGCTGACTTGACATCCATTTGGTAAACTTTGAACTTTTTGTGTGCAACATATGCAAGTAACATTCTGACTCCTTCTAATCTAGCAGCAGGTGCAAATGTTTCACCATAGTCAATTACTTCCTCTTGTGCATATCCTTTGTATACCAATCTGGCTTTATTTCTTGTTACCTCTCCATTCTCATTTTGCTTATTCCTAAATATCCAATTAGTACCGATAACATTCTTATCTTTAGGTCTGGGTACTAAGGTCCAGGTTTTGTTCTTCTCTATTTATTCCATTTCCTCTTTCATTGCATTAACCCATTCATCATTTTCTAATGCAACTTTCACATTCTTCGGTTCATATCACAAACTAGACATGTACCTTGTCTTTCTTTACTCCTTGTTTGCATGCTAGCTTGTTTGTCTCCAATGATTTGTGTCTCAGGATGGTGTCTTTTGAAAAAACTTGCCATTATCTGATTTCTTCTTTCTTTTTCAATCTGTGCAGGTTCATTTGCTTTCTCGGTGGGTGCTTCCTACTCGTCGATTTCTCTTTCTTGCTCCTCGATATTGTTTTCCTGTGGACTGGTTGTCACTGTGTATGTCTTCGATAGATACTCAAGTTGTTCAATTTAAGTGAATCTATTGTAGTCTTCCAGTTCCTTTCTGCTTTTCTCTATATTCTTATCATCAAACTCATCAACTCAAACATTAGTAATTTTAATCATTTTATTAGTTACTTTGTTCAGACACTTATATGCTTTTCTTTTACTGGAATATCCTAGAAATATCCCTTCATCACCTTTTGAGTCAAAATTTCCATTTCTTTCATCTTTCAGAATAAAACATTTGCTTCCCAAATTCTGAAATAACTTACAGTGGGTTTGTGTCCAAACCATAACTCATAGGGTGTCTTATTAGTGTCCTTCAATTGTACTCAGTTTAGCACACAAACTGCAGTGCTAACAGTTTCCCTCTAGTATGTTTGAGAAACATTCTTTTCTATCATTAATTTCCTTGCTCAGTCAACAATTGACCTATTCCTCCTTTCAAAAATGCCATTCTATTGCGGTGTCCTCGGTGCAGAGACCTGTCTTTTAATACCATGCTCATTACAAAAATTAGTAAATTCATCAAAGATAAATTCACCTCCTCTATCAGATCTTAAGCATTTAAAATCTTTACCAGTCTCTTTTTCTACTTTTTCTTTATACCACTTGAACATCTTGAATGACTCAAAATTTTCTTTCAAGAACATGATAGTCATCGACCTAGTATAATCATAAAAAAAAAGAATAAAATATCTGTCCCCATAATAACTCTGAGTACTCATAGGACCACATAGGTCGGTATGCACTAACTCAAGTATCTTCTTTGTTGAATAATCTTTGTTTTTGAAACTATATTTAGTCATCTTACCTTTCTGACCTTCATGAAACATAACATGATCTGGCTTAGATAAGTTACGCAGACCTCTAACTCTTTTCCTTTTACTGATCTTAATCATGTTATCAAAATTCAAAAGGCATTACCTTTTATGCCACAACCATGCATCTTCATCTTTCATTATTAAACAAGAAGATTGATCATTATCAAGATAAAACATATTACCTTTAAATTGTGTACTAGTTCCAATGTGTCTTCCTTCATCATCAAATATTTTCACCTTTTTGCTCTCAAAAGCAACTTGGTGGCCTAAATTGTTCAGCTGTGCCACACTTAGAAAATTATAGTTCAATCCTTTTACCCAATAAGAATTTTCACATTTTAATCTATCATTTATCATCAGGGATCCTTTACCTCTTACCATACAGGGTGCATCATTTCCCATTCTTACAGATCCTCCATTGTATTCTTCAAGATAATCAAATTTTTCTTCATCACCAGTCATGTGATGTGTACATCCACTATCTATAATCCATGTGTCATTCTTATTAACCCTAGCGATAAGTGTTGTCTCTACATACCTTTCATCTTCTTCGAAATCATCCTTCATTGCCACAAATACTACCTCCACATCAACATTAGTGTCGGTATCAGTGATTTATTCTTCCTCAGTAATGTAGCATACCTTCTTGCCTTTGTCATTATTGTCTCAATTGTCTTTGTTGTAGTGTCGATAGCCTTTGTTGTTTCTTCTCCCATAGCTTCCTTCATATTAGTCTTTGGTTCTATCATCATCTTTCTTGTGCGGACATCTAGCAGCAATGTGGCCAACTTCTTTACAGTTAAAGCATGCTAAAGGTAACTTACCTCTATACCTTCCTTTACCTTTAGGTAACCTTCTAGCCATAAGAGCTTCAAGTTCATCAAGCTCATCATCAGTATTGCTATCACTATCATCATTCTTATTTCTAGACTTACCAATCTTCAGAGAAGTCATAAAAGCGGATTCAATAGATGGAACAACACTATTATCATAATTGTTCAATTCAAATGTTGTAAGCTTTCCAATCAGATTATCAAGAGTGAGTGTGCTGTTAGGTGCTGACCTATTTTCATGAATTGCAGATATTTTGATGGCATAGATAGGCAATAAGGTCCTTAGAATTTTTCTTACCACAGTGTCTTCATCAATGACTCCATTCGATGCTCTAATAACGTGAACTACATCCTTTATTATATTTGTGTACTGCACAATGTTTTCACCTTCTTTCATCTTCATGTAATCAAATCTACCTCTTAAGATTTTGGCTCTTGCTCTTTTGACATTCGCATCACCACTATAAACTTGAGCTAGTTTATCCCACATCTGCTTACCAATAGTACAGTCCTTGATGTCTTCAAATTCGGCATCTGAATAGGCAACAACAATCTCCATCATAGTAACATTATGTTCATGCCTATCCCTTAGTTGATCAAGGGTCAAGGGACCATTGGGTGGTGCAAGGTATCCATTCTCTATCAGATCTAGGGCAGAATTCCCAATCCTAGATATATGCAGCTTCATTCGACTTTTCCATATTGTGAAGTTATCTTTGTTTAGCTTTGGCACTTCCCTCTTAAAAATTTTGAGACCTTTGTGCTGAAGTTCTTAAAACTCTGTTCCAAGTAACCAACTCTTTGATACCAATTGTTAGAATAACTGAGAGGGGGGTGAATCAGTTATCCATGTCCCAAATCAAAATGTATAATCCAAAACAATTTACTTGAACTTCTGCAGCTCGGTAACATAAAATACTATACTATTTGTGCTTTTACCGATTACTAGTCAATAAAAAATAATGATTATCGACCAAATACAACATGTAATATGTAAAGTATGATAACAAAAAATCACCACAATGAACACATAACACAAAAGATTTAACGTGGAAACCCTATGAAGGGAAAAATTACCTGGGACTAGCAACCCAAAAATGTTCACTCTTCTGAAGTGAGGTCGGTGAAGACCCAACCCTGTTAAAGGTTACAAACACACTGTTAGGTGTGACCTTGTTAGAGGATTTAAGACCAACCGTTATCATCCAACCAGCATTCACTATGGGGTTGACAGGATAACAATGTTCATTCTATGAATGAAATATAAAAGACTTTCAAGTCCACTCAGTTAAGAGATTTCTCTGTTTACAATGGTTAAAATGTAATAACAATTGATCTGATTACAATAAAACTTCAATTGAAGATTATCAAATCTATTTTAAGCCCATACAAATCCTTTGATTAGTATATCAATTCTGTATCAACAATACTCAATGACTTACTATTGCTTGGTAATAGCTATCTAATGCTTGGTAAAATTTGCATTTCGGTTCTCCTTAACCAGTTTGATCAGACATACATGAAGCTTGTTCATGTGTTAGTTCTAGAGTCCTTCTTCTGGCGTAAGTTTCATAACGAAACTCTAGTCTCTTAAATAGACAAGTAAACCATTTTCTTCTCCTCCATAAGATTTTGCCACTTATTCTCCTTCGTCCATTTTGCCACTTAAACTTTCCTCGGTTGATGTGCTAGTAAAACATTTTGATTTCATTCGTTAGATCTTCCTTGAATTATGCTAACCGTTGATCTTCATAACAAACATTATCTCCATCACTGATTTCGATGTACTTTACAGCTCAACAATCCTTAATGGCTAAACTAATCATTTAGTTCTTTTTCTCTTGCTTGGTTAACAAAGAAATGCGTCGGTGAACACATGCTTAATTTATACTATGCTCGGTATACACTACACTGCTCGGTGTATATTGTGATGTTTCATCAACCGACCACACTGCTTTGTGTCTTTCAGTTCTTTTCCTCATCATAGATGAATAAAATATAATCAAGTCAATAACATAAGGTCATAGACTCATTAGAAAGTTACACAATGTATTCCTTATCCTCATCTATCATATACATCTTCCTCATGTAGATATTTCTGTTCTTCATCTCTTTTACTCCTTTTCTACAATTGTTTAGTTATTGTAACTTACAAAATAAGTGTTGTCAAACTAGTTGACATCAATGACAACATATTATTGATTTAATCATATGTCATATCTAATCAACATCTCAGTGATCTCTAACCACAGATCTTTAATTAGGTTCTAAATCAGTTGTAGTTCATCAGTAAATGTTATATTAAGAGAGATGATAACATTGGAAAGTTTGAACCTAAAAGTTATGAAGGTATATTTCTTGGTTATTCATTGAAAAGAAAAGCTTATAGATGTTTGAATAAAATAACTAAAACTATTATTGAGAGCACAAATGTTAAAGTTGATGAAAAGTTCAAAATTTAAGAAAGAATGCTTGATTATGAATCAGATGAAGGAACTCGTCCTAGAATTGATCAAGAAAATATTGAATTATTCTATGAAATTGATAGTGAATTGTAGAATGAAAGTCACATTGAGGAAATCAAAGAAGAACCTAGAGTAGAACCTAGAGTTGAAGCAAGAACTGAGACAGTGACACCTAACATGAATCTAGCAAGAAATCATCCTGTTGAGTAGATTATTGGGAGCATAGAAAAAGGAGTTCTGACATGGAATAAGGTACAAGAAGAACTATGTTTAATTTCTCAAATTAACCTAAATCTAATGATGAATCTTGTAAAGATGAACATTGGATTAAAGCAATGAAGGAAGAACTAAATCAAATTGAAAAGAATAGGACTTGGGAATTGGTCCCTAGACCTAAAGATAAGAATGTTATAGGAACTAAATGGGTATTCAAAAACAAGATGAATGAACAAGGAGAAATTGAATGGAACAAATAAAGATTGGTATGTAAAGGATACTCACATCAAGAAGGAATTGACTATGAAGAAAATTCTTCACCTGTTGCAAGAATTGAAGCAATAAGAATGTTTTTGGCTTATGCATCCTATAAGAAATTCAAAGTATATCAAATGGATGTGAAGTCAACATTTATGAATGGAGAATTAGGAGAAGTCTACATTGATCAGCCTAAAGGTTTTCCCTTAACTCATGAAGGAGACATGGTATGTAAACTGAACAAAGCTTTATATGGACTTAAACAAGCACCTAGAACTTGGTATGCAATACTGGATAAGTATTTGATAAAATTAGGATTTACTAAAGGCACAACAGATAATAACCTGTACATGAAAGAAATTAAAAATGGTTTGTTGGTTGTTGTCATTTTTGTTGATGATATTATCTTTGGAGGAGAATATGAAGCCAATGATAAATTTGCAGATGAAATGAAGACTAAATTTGAAATGAGTATGATTGGTGAGATGAAATATTTTTTAGGATTGCAGATAACACATAATAGTGATGGTATCTTCTTATGTCAAACATAGTACTTGAATGACTTATTGAAGAGATTTGGAATGGAGAATTGTAAGCCGGTTGGCACACCTATGGTAACTGGACACAAGTTATCTAGCACAGATGAGACTCCTATAGTTGAACAAAAGAGCTACATATCTATGATTGGAGGATTGCAATATTTAACTCATACAAGAACAAACATATCACATGCAATTGGAATCGTTATAATATTTCAAGCTGATCCTAAAGAATCACATTATGTAGTAGTAAAAAGAATACTGAGGTACTTGAAAGGCACAATTGAATATGGATTGTGGTATGAAAAATATGATGATTTTACCCTATGTGCATATATAGATGCAGATTGGGGAGGCAGTGTTGATGACAAAAAGAGTACAAGTGGTGGAGCATTTTTCCTTGGAGGAAGATTGGTTTCTTGGCTAAGAAAGAAACAAAATTGTATTTCACATAGTACAGTAGAAGCAAAATATGTAGCCGCATCAAACAATTGTAACCAGATAATATGGATGAAACAAATGTTGAAGGATATTAGAATAAAATTCAATGAGCCTATTGTTATACGCTGTGATAACACTAGTATAATAAGTATGTCTAATAATCTTGTACTACATTCTAAGACAAAGCATATAGAAATAAAATATCATGTAGTAAGAGATAAAGTTGCAAAGAAAGAAGTCAGACTTGAGTATATAAGTACAAAAGAGAAGATTGTAGATATATTTACAAAGCCCTTACCGAAAGATACATTTGAGTATCTGAGAGGCATGCTTGGGGTTATGCCCCAGCCTACTTTTGAAAAGTGATGTAGATTATTGCATTAGTCCAGTGGTATATGAGCTCTATCTTTTTCTAGACTGGATGTTGGTACTTCCTCTATGGGGGAGTATGTGTTTTTGAGCTGAGACATGAGGACTCTAGTGAATGTATTTTTTGAAAAGTGTCTTTTGACATTGAAGTTGTTGTTGACATAGTGATGTATTATCTGTCATTAATGTCAATGGGAGAGAAGGATACATGAAAAATCATCTATTGAAGAGAATTTGAGGGATAAGGATACAAGCAATATAAAATGGAAAACTATAAGAATTGAATAGAAAAATGAAGAAAGATTTGATTGATGAAGAGCATTTGAAAACATTTCAAGGCAGTAGTGTTGGAGTGTTGGTATTCATGGAACTTGGATGTTTTTTCATCTATGTTGCCATCAATTCCAATGGGGGAGATTTTTAGGAATGAATGTTGAATATATCCTATGGAGGAGTATTCACTGCCATTCTGTAGCAGTTTTTGTTGCATTCATGACTGTGATTGTCATTGATGTCAACATAGTGATCTATTGAAGATTAGTAGAGAAGTAGACAATGTTTGTATTAGCGCACGTGGGATATTGAAGATCAAGCTATGTGGAGTTGAGGAATTAATTTATGTTATGTCCTGTGTTCATGGTCAAGAGTGCATACATAAATTCAACTATTCATGACAATGATGTGTAATTCAATGGAAGCAATATTTAGGCAGTGTTCCTAAGAAGTGGTTTTCAAAAACTAGATGATATCTCCTAATCAAGATAGAATCTAGGCATGCAAAGTTGTACAGATGATGAAGATATGATGATAGTGACATGGACATGATAGCAATGTCAGAGGTTGCACGAGTGAAGAATTATCTTGTTTGGAAGCCAATAGTTTTACGTAATTATAAAATATTGTGTAACGTATGGAAGTTTTATTTTGTAATTAGTTAAGCCTTGTTGGTTGACTCATTTATAATTATTTGAGTTTGGTATAAAGGAAGGATTGTTTTCCTTTATTTTAATAAGAAAGGAGATATAGTATGAAAGTGAATTGCGAAATTGAGCAATATTTGTTGTAAGAGGATATGCAAAGTACATAGATATGGTATTGAGATATAATGAAGTAGCTGGTGTGGTTTGGCACAATCAGAGGAGAAGAGATAAGTTTCTGAGATATATGAATAGTTGGTATTATTTTGTTGAGTAATACAAAGATTAGTTGGACATTGTGTTCAGTGATCTTGCCCTTGAAGTTGTTTGGGCAGTGGGTCCTTTTGTCTTCCATAAACTCCTAACATGGTTAGAATATTTTAACAAGGATTCAAAGTCTCCTAATAGGGACTCATATGTACTGAATGTATTTCATAAGGCTCTTAACAAATTCCATCCTCTCACAAGGAATTTTCATATTAGTGCATCTTTGGTGGGCATCATTTCCACCAGGGTTTACTCTTTGATCAAGAGGTTCCCTAATCAACATATCTTGTATTATTGTGTATTTTTATCTTTATATGGTTGTTGCTTACATTGCTTACATGGTTAAAATCTATCAATGGTGATAAAAGTTGTATTTATTTGATAACTGATTCACCCCCCCTCTCAGTTATATTGGTTGACTTTACTTTCTAACAGGTAGGGACTTAAAATAATTAGCAGGGATAAAATCCCATACTACACCAAGAATAGGTGGAGTGAGAGGTCTCCCACTATTCCAAGTGACAAAAATACACACTAAAATGGGTACTATAGGGGGTGGTAGTGGTAATGCACTTGATGAAGAAGTTGAGGGATTGGATCTGGTTATTAAAACTAGGGGAGAGATTAATAATCCTTGGTAACGAGTGGATATGGATCTTGTAATGGGCCTTTGGCTCATATACTCATTTTAAACTAGGATCAATAATAGTTTGGTCTCACTGAGCATGTTGGAAAAAGGAATTGTTGATCCTGAATTTTACAACTTAAAACAATCTCCATGATTGAGAAGTCGAATCTCCATGCATACAATGAGATGGAAAGAGTACTGAAAATAAAACTAAATTTAATGTGATGCGCTAGATCATTTCACTATTAACTCATAACCTTTCATAAATAAAAAGACATAACCTTATGATCATAATGCAAGTAATATTTCACAATTTGGCAGAGTATACCACAATCCCTCCATAGTCGAGATGAAAAAATAATAACAAGATCCTGGACACAGGTCAAAAAATTCATATCATCTCATGGGCACATCTATAAAATCTGGGAAACAATAAATGCATTCAAAGATACCTATTCATCTATCTATTCTTGATAACATCATATACATAGAACAATTTTCCCATTCAATTAATTTCAACTAGAAGAGTTAGTTTCAAACATGGTCCATCAATGAAAGCAATCTCATACAAAAAATGCTGGAGTCTTATAAGATAATCACTATTCAAAATGACATAGACTTTAGGTATATTCGGTATCAATCAAAACTAAAAAGGCTCAGTTGAGGAAAACCAAACTTCAATTAACATGAAAGTAATTAGAAGTAAAGTCTGCAAATGTGATATCCTAGAATTATATCAGAAACAAATATCCTTTCGTAAAATTATCAGTCTTCTATTAACAACTAAAAATCCAACTCTTTGAAAAGAAAATCGTCGCCTTCTTAAGCAACTTCTGTAAGTAGAAAATATTCCCCATATAACAAATTCACCTCACTAGACAAACCACTACTTAGGAAAATCATAACTACGACCATTAGGGAAGCCTCCACCACCATGGTGTTGAACAATAGCCACAATCCACTTGAAACACACCTGGAAGGAATAAAAGGCTAGTATCTACAATCATTGACTATTATTTGAGGTGTAACAACCTCATTTTAAAGAAGCTTGGGAAACATGTCAAAACAATGGAGTTTCTAGCAAGAAAAACCCACCATGCTCCCTCCAAAACTCTACAAACATGACACATGTCCATTGAGAGAAAAATCCTGCGACCCAAGAAAAGAAAAGCTCCCACACCAATAGGAACTCCGACCTGAAAAGAAGCCCAAGGAAGAACACTTGTGAACTTGGGCAGTTTGTATAGAGACATACACATAGTATTTCCATTTGAACATTCTCCCATTTAATATAGAATAAAAAAATTCAATATCCTTTTCCTCATACATATAATTATAAGAAAAGTATATACCAAAATTTTGAATCCACACTTTTTTAGTGCTTTTAAGGAAACAATAAAATGTGGGAATGGTTAACTTACCCAATTTATTATGTAGATCCTTCTAAGGATAATATATAATTATTCTCTTTTACTTTTTTATATGGTTCAACTTTAAGCCATGTTAATCGTTATGTGACATTAGGCATGAAATTCTAGTCTAAGTGCTCTATACTTAGAAAACAAAAAAGAAAAGCTATATTTATCACGGAGTGGCTTTTCTTCCTCTTGTATTTCTTGTTCCTTTTGCAAGATCTTGGGCTGATATGACGTAGGTATGAAACACACAATGGTTATGTAATTAGTTATAATACTTCCTTCACCTATTACAACTATTTTAGTCTTTATATCATCAAGTTTTGTGTTATTATCCTTCACTCATCTTAAAAATAACATTGTATTAAATCTTATCCTTTCAACCATCTATCAAAACCTTTTTACCCCTTTTACCCATTTCTTCTATTTTTGGATCTCTTACTACTTTGATATAGTCTAAATTCTTTGTTATTGGGAACTTGTTATATTTAACCTTGTAGGGTAAAAATCTTTCAACTCTAATGCCACTATGATGTCCCACTTTTAAATTTTTTATAATTTTTCTATTATATAATTTTAAATTTTTAAAAGAAAATATAAAATGATAATAGAAAATTGAAAACTAAAATAAACCCTTATATACGTTAATGTAAACTCTCACTTAAATCTAAAATTGTAAATCAATCATGTAGATGATAAATTTCATCTATGTTACTTGCAAATCTATAAATGTTTAGTAGTATAAACCTTATAATGATACTTATGTTCAAATATAAGGTGGGAATATTTATGATATTGATCACAAAATTAATTGGAAACATCAAGATGAAATGCCAATTAAATTGTGTTCCAAATCCCTATTATTGGACAAATTACAATTGCTTAAATGTGCTAAAATAATAACGTAAACATCAAATATAGACCAAAAAATGTTGTGGATCAACTTACATAAGCATGTATAATTGATGAACAAGTTGCAACCCTCCAAAATGGTAATAACTGTTGTTGTATGGTCATAACTAAAGATGGAAATATGCAATAACCTATTCTCCAAGTGTTGATTACTCAAATGATAACTAAAAATATAGATTACAATAATAAATGACAAATTGCCCTCCAAAAGTGTATGATACCTCTTCAAACTATTTTAGAATGTTTTAATGCTTTAGATCAATAAGGTGAAAATATTAAATGATGTTGGCTATATGAACAAGTAATGATGCGGTACAAATCTCTAAAATCTTAAGAAAATAATATGGAAACCTTCCTAAATGTTGGTGCTCCAAAATTAACAATAAATAATAGACAATCAACCTTGAAATGTGCATATAAATTTAAAAATCAATAATAGATGAAGTGTGAAAACTCTAGGACCAACAATAATGTAGATTGCGATTCATCATAAGAGTGACACTCGACACTGACTTGAATAGATGATGATCATAAACCAATAACTCTAAATATCAATAGTGAAAACCTTTTTGACCATAATAAAAATATTTTCTTACAAATATGATCATCAAAATTATGAAAATATGCTTATAAACCTCCAAATCATTAAAATCAAAACCTTTGACATTGTAGTGGCATTGTGGAAAATTATAGAAACTAAAAATGAGTTTATTCCTTAATTAATCCTTGACAAGTCAACATAATTGTGAAACCTGAATGGAATCAACTATAATAGATTAGAGTGTTTTCATCCTCAAAAACTCACTAAGGATTTTACCTTCCAAAACTCTGTAAGGCCAAGGGTTTTCATCCTTGGTCAAATATAATAAACAAAATACTCAATATGAAAGATGAAAAATCTAAATGAAATCTTGATACCAAAATGAGGCTAGAAACCCTCCTTTATAATTTCTCAAATTGGCCTTTGATTAATAATTTCCCTCCAAAGTATTTTTTTAATTTCTATAATTAAGTGTTTAGAAACACTTTAAAATAGATAAAACATTTTTATAACAAGTTACACCTTAAATATAAATTATGAATTTTAACTTAAAATAGAATAAAAAATTATTTCTCTTATTTTACTCGTTAGCCTATAAGAAATGAGGATAGGCTAGAAGTCTTATATTTTCCACTATTTATGGAAAGGGGAAAATAAAGTTTTCCCTCTCAATAATGCTTTCCCTTAAGAAATCATAGATTGAGATAATCAAGAAATATCTTACCCAAGCTATGGATGATGACATAGAAATTGTATAATTTAGATGTGTGTGTGTGTGTGTGAAAATTGTAGCTAGCTGCAGACACAACACTTTAGTAAAACATTAGAGATTAGCAAAATCAAAATCTACAAGTAATTGAAACTAAGCTAACCAGACAATTTACTACCTTCTAGTAGGTGCAAGTATGTATTCTCAGATTAGACCAAGATCAGTGACAATGCAACACCTAAACAAAGGATTTGATGCTAAAAGATGAATGTAGATTAATCTATATTTTTGTATTTTCTATGCAATTAGGATGAAAAACTGTATGAATCTAAGCTAGAATTGATTGAAAATGATATGCAAATTTAATCTAAGAATGATATGAATTGATATGAAAATCTATGCAAAGCTATGAAAAACTATGAATTGATCTCACAAAGTCGCCTGTCGCAAAAGCTTGATTCTTCATATGCAATTTCGCTAGAGTAATTGTGCAAATTCGAGAGATATCTTTGTGCAGAGATGAGCCTTGTTTTTATAGAAATCCAGGGTTTGAGGATGCATACGAAAAACCATAAATCACTCTTGATAAAATCAGGTTGATTTTTGAGTTAACAAGAAATTAAGAATAAATAAACTCATAAAATCATGCAAAAGCAATTTTTATCTCAAAATAGAGTTTAGTTCTCTTTTTCAACTCATCATCAGATGTTGAGTTTAGAAAGTTAACAAATTGAAATTGAAAATTGATTTAAAGTTAACTGCTTTTCTAATTGTGCATGATTTAATATGAATTAATTTAATAAATAAAGTGATTTATTTTCCACTTAACTGATTTTGAATTAAAACAATTGATTTATGGGTTAATCAATTATTAAATCAAACTTTATTCAAATTAAATGATTAAATTTGACAAATTTGATTTTAAATCAATTAAATAAATATTCAATTGATTGTTTGTAGGAATTTTGATTTATTGTCAAAATAAAAACAATATTAATTAGGAATAAATGCAATTAAATCTAATTTAATAAATAAGTGGCAGAATTAAATTAATTAATTAAATATTCATCATATTCAATTAATCAACTTTAGGATAAATAATGTCATTTATCACCAAATAATATTCAATTAAAGATAATTATGATAAATTAAGAATATTCAAGGAATACTCCCCAATGCAGAATTAAGATAATCAATTAGGTTTTTGATAAACTGATGTGCCTTAGGTTAGGACTTTGATGTCGATTTTGATCGAATTGTTGATGTAAGAGTTTAATGAACCTATAGCCCATTTTTGGGGTTTTACATTTTGCTCCTCTTTGAATCACTGTGCAAAGCGTAGTGGTTCAAAGATTAGTCTATTTTTTATGTTAAAACTGATTTGAAAGATGAATCAATTCCAAGACATAAACTGATTGAAAGATTGGAAAAAGCTGATTTAGGTTCTGGTTGACCAAGAATCATGATGATGTTAATTATAGCAACAATGAACCAATGATTATGAAAAAGTATCAAAACACCTGATTCTAAACCTTATGATTATGAAGAAGTGAGTGACATGATTCCAGACCTGATTGTCCAAAGGAATCGAAATGGTATCACATCCAAACCTTTCAGTTATGAAGAAACAAGGAAATAACACTAATGAACTGTGGTTACTAAGAGCTAATACAGTTTACAAGATTAAGAGAATACCAGATTGATATGGATCTCGATGAATCTGATATGCCCCTAGCAATGAGGTCTTTTGATGAATCAACAACTAGACGTGGTTGTTGTCTTGATTACTAAAGAAAGATTTGATTTACAAACTTGATTGATGTGCAATACCATGCCCCCTTCGGGATGAAAATCCAAATCTGACAAGAAAAGTCAACATTAAATGGTTTAGAAGCATGTTATTGATTTGAGAAGTTGTTATACACATTTGAGAATGCATTCTGCATCATTTGGAGGTCTTGGAGACCAAGTTTGACTAGGTTTGACCATGGTTGACCAAGTTGAAATTCAAATAGTTTGGTGTAAGATAAACAGTTAAGTTGAATTCTAGATTTTTGTGATGATTGAAGGTCGATTATGCAAGCAGTCAGCCATCCTAGGTTCAAAAATTTTAAATTGCTATGTTGACCTGCTTGGGTTGAGAACATTGAAATTAGCCAGGGGTGCCTGCTTGGTGATCTATTAAGAAGACCTTCATGTGATACTCAGTCCTTATGATGTTTTTAGTATAGTTTTGAAGAATCGTTTTAGTGTTAAGTTGATTTAGGCAATTGTGAGATAAATGTGATCATGCAAAGTGCAAAATGAGATGTAAACCTAAGACCTAGGACCTAGTCACTGATCATGTGTCGGTCTTTTTCATCACTGAATATTTATTAGGTAACCGAATAAATCAATACAACATCCACTAGTTAGGAAACTATGAATATATGAATATTGATTTTTGCGCCAAAGTCAATGCAACGTCCACTGGCTAGACAACCATGGACATTAATATTGATTTTGTTTTCGGAATGTCAGATTAGATATAAGCACCAAGGCACAAACGCTAGGATGACATGAATATCATGTCCATTTTGATATAGAAATTTGTATAAGCATCAAAACATAAATGTCGTGATGACCTGAATATGCCTTGGAAAACAAACATGCCAAATAGTTTGCAGAATTCATTCTTGTCTCCAATGTGAATTACCCACAGTGACCCTTTATTGTTCACATCCTTGGATAATAGCCATTCACAATAGGATTGAGAAATCATTCAAAAAGATGTAAGCTAGATCAAAATTCCTTGAATTTTTTGAGTATCAATGGTCGAGGTACTCATGGCCATCCAACACGTGATGGAGGATCTTACAGACGGACACCATTTCAATCCAAAATTTCCAAAGTTATTAGATTTTTGATCAAAGAAGAAAACAAAGAAAAGATTATGCCCCCAGTCAACACTCTCTAAATCTTGTAAAGGAAATCATTGAAGAGATCGAAAGGACACAATATGAAAAAATCTAAATGTGAATCAGTAAGCATACAAAGAAGATTAAAGCACACAACAAAGATTGTTTTCATTCGTGTTGATGTTTGTTTGTGTTGTTGTAGATGCAAAATCCTTTCTGGAAAGGAGACAGATAAACTAACTCAGATGTAGCTTCAAAGGACCCTGACTAGATATGACACATCTGAGATACTGAGAACTGTAGGATATGACTTTGATTGCCCACAAGTTTGAACATTGATAGGAGATAGACACTTTTGCCAATTGGTGTATAGACTGACTTTATTCAAACACAGATATATACAGACTAAAGCAGACTGAAATCTGGGAAAGACCAAGATTGCACTGATAGATGGACCATTTTGAACAAGTGGCACCCATTTTCCGAGTTTTCACCATCTTGGTAGAGATTCTATTTTTGCTGCCAAGGTGCCTGTTTCCAGGTTTTTACCAAGGCACTTTTTCTTTTTCTCATTTTTTTGTATTTTTCATTTTTTGATGTATTTGTACTTTTGATTTTTTTGTGAAACATCAAGGTGCCTATTTGCTAGGTTTTCACCAAGATGATCATGTTTTCAGGACTTTTTATGATTTTTATGATTTTTTCAGGACATTTTTGAATACTGAATGCCTTAAGTGTAGAATTCTTCAGATGGAGAATGTTGATTGGTTCTCTGAGCTATTCTCCTTCAGTCATTGAGAGTTGATAGGATCCAGAGAAAAAAGTAGCAGTGATAACAAAAGGACCCAGCCAGTTGGGTTCAAACTTCCCCTTGCGCTCTCTATGTTATTGATTTTTAGGATTCTCTCTCAAGACTAGATCGCCAACCTAAAATTCTCTGTGTCTAACTTTCTTGTTGTAGCCTCTAGACATTCTTTTCTGATAGACTCTGAGATGATCATACACTATGTGTCTGCGCTCATATAGCAATTCAAGTTCTTGCAACCTAGACACTCTATAGTCATCATCAATTACTAGACCATGCATTCTAATTCTTAGTGATGGGATTTCAACCTCAATAGGTAGTACCGCTTCAGACCCATCAACTAAAGAGAATGGTGTAGCCCCAGTGGGTGTTTTGATACTTGTTCTATAGGCCCAAAGAGCTAGATTAATCATGAGATGCTAGTCTTTTCCTATTTTATTAACTGTACGATGTATAATTTTCAATAGATTCTTGTTGGATGCCTCTGCTTGTCCATTCCCTTGAGGATAGTAGATAGATGACCATTATTGTGTAATCTTGAATTTTGAACATAAGGAATCTAAGTCCTTATTCTTGAATTAGCCACCATTATCTGTGACTATTGAATGTGAAATTCCATACTGACATATGATGTAGTTCAGAATGAACATTGAAATTTGTTTGCTAGTTGATTGTGTCAAAGGGATTGCTTCTACCCATTTTGTAAAATAGTCTGTAGCTGTAATAATATTAGTATGTCCCTTAGAATAATTAGGATGTATGGCTCCTATAAGATCAAATTCCCATTGGTGAAAAGGCCATTATGTAGTAAAGGGAATTAGATCTATCCCTGGTGCATGAATTAAGTTACCATGTACTTGGCACTTTTGACAGTTCTTAGCAAACTTGATAGCCTCTTTTTCCATTTCAGGCCAATAGTACCTAGCCCTAATAAGTTTTCAAGCTAGTGTTAAACCATTGGAATGTGATCCACATATATCATCGTGGACTTCCTCTAATGCACATTGAGACTCTTCCCATTCTAAACATCTAAGGAGTGTACCATCTAGAGCTCATTTGTACAGATTGTTACTAATGATGACATACTGGGATGGATTGCATCTAAGGTATCATTTCTCATGGAGGTTGAAGGTATTAGGAATGATTTGATCTTGGAGGTAGGAGAAAAGGTTTTTATATCTAGATGAATCATGACCAACAATAGTGTAGATCATGTGGGTTTCAGGAGAATCATATGCAGGATAAGATAGTGCTTCCACTAGGAACTCATAGCGTAGCTCATGTTCAGGCTGCTGTAATAAAGTAGATAGTGTTGCCATAGCATCATCAACTTTGTTCTCTATTCTAGGAATTTTCTCAAAGGTGATAGATATGAAATATTTCTTTAGATCATCTACAATTCTCTTGTATGGGATTAGCTTTCCATCTTTCATTTGATACACATCATTGAATTGGTGTATTACAAGTTGTGAGTCTCCATGAATGTGTAGTTCTATCACTCACCACTCAATTGCTATCTTCATGCCATTAAGAAGGGCTTCATATTCAGCAATATTGTTTGTGCAAGGAAACTTTATTCTAAATGCTTTAGGGATTGAGTACCCTTGAGGAGTGATGAACAATATGCCTTCTCTAGATCCATTCTATGTATAAGAGCCATCAAAGAATAACTTCCATGTTCTAGAAGAAAGATTCATGATAGAGGAATCTGGGAATTCTATTTTCATTGGTGTATCATCAAACAATGGTGCGTCAGCTAGTTGATCAGCAATAACTTGGCCCTTGATAGCTTTTCTTTCAACATATTCAATGTCAAATTCACTTAATAGAATCACCCATTTAGCTAATCTACATGTGAGGGAAGCTTTTCTTAGTAGGTACTTTAGTGGATCAATCTTAGCTACCAAATGTGTGGTATGAGCTAACATATAATGTCTCAATTTTTGTGATGCAAGATCACAGCTAGATAGGCTTATGTAATACCCCAAAAATGGGCTATATGTTCATTAACCTCCTATATCGACAAATCGAACAAAATCAACATCAAAGTCCTAATCTAAGGCACATCTAAACATCATCAAATCTAATTGATTATCTTAAATTTTGCATCAGGGAATATTCCTAGTAATATTCCTAATTATCTTAATTATCTTTAATTTTATAATTATTTGGCAATAAATCACATTTATCCTAAGTTTGATTAATTGAATATTTTCATATTTAATTAATTAGATTTAATATTTGCCACTTAATTGTGTAATTAAATTTAATTCTATCTATTATTAATTGTATTATTTAATTTTGACAATAAATCAAAATTCTTATCTTTAATTGATTAAATTCTTATTTAATTAATTAAAGCATGTTGTCATTATTTAATAATATAATTTTTAATAAAAGTTTGGTAAAATAGTTAATTAACCCATAAATTAATTATTTATTTTCAAAAATCAGTTGAGTTGAGGATAAATCACTTTATTTATTTATTTAATTCTTAATTATTATGCATATTCAAAAGAAACAGTTAAACTCCAAATCAGAAAATCAATGCAAGTTATTGACTTTTTGGAACTCAACATCCTTTTGGAGTTCAAAAAGCTGATCTAAACTCTAATTTGAGTTAAAAAACTGTTTTTGCATGTTTTTGCATGATTTTGAGAATTAACTATCTTTTATGATCAGATAACTCAAAAATCAAGATGAGTTAATTTGAGTGATTTATGGCTTTTATTCATGCACCTCCAAAGCTCTGGATTTCTATAAATTAAGGCTTTAGCTCTTCACAAATCATCTCATATTTTGCACAATCACGCTGGAGAATTGGAATTGAAGAATCAAAGCTCTTGTGAATCGACATCTTTGTGAGATCAATCTTATTTTTGCATTCATATTTCATATCATTGTTAGATTAGCATAGCATATCAGTTTTCATATAGATTAATTTCATATCAATTTTTATCATTCTTATTGCATAGAAAATATCAAAAATATAGATTAATTACATTTATTCCATATCTAGAATTGCATTCAAATCCTTCATTTAGGTGTCGTCTAGGTCACTGATCTCGATTACAATCTGAGAACATTAATCTCGCACCTATTAGAAGGCAGTAAATCGCTTGGTTAGATAGCTTTCAATTTTGCACGATTTTGATTATCACTAACCTCTAATGTTTTAAAGAGTGTTGTGTCTACAGATCAGGTATAATTTTCACACACACATTTCTGGCGCCCACCGTGGGGCAACCCACCTTTGCATGCTGGTTTTGATTTTTTTGGGAGCTAAAACCCCAAAGTTTCAAAGATTTAATTTTATCTCCCAAACGAGTTGGAATTTTGATCTGAAATTTTTTTTTCAGGTTGGTGACATATCATGGAAGCTACAATAAAAAATTTAGAATTTTCTGAAATGTTTTGAATTTTTAATAATTTTTTCTTGAAATTCTGGAAAAAATTAATATCTGACGCAAATCAGCATATTTTTCGAAAATTTTTATATTTTCAGAAAGCTCTTTAAATTATACAGGGGGTCTATTCTTTTTGTTTTAAATTTGGACATGATATCATAGCTCAAATAGTCAATTTACAAAAACTGGTCTGTTTTGATAAAATGGGTCTCTAGGGCACAAATGAAGAGATTTTTCTAAAATTTTTGCATTTTTGGAAAGCTCTCTATTTTTTAGTAGGGGTCTCTATTCTAAATTTCTATTTTTGTGGCCAAAATCATATCAAAAAAATTAGATCTTGTTGACTAGGTCAAATGCAAAAAAAATAAAAATAAAATTTTGTGATGGGTATGCACTTATTTTTTTTACATGGTTCAATGAATGATATGAGTTGTCATTTGGGTTGATTTCTGGTTATTATTACTAATAATAATTGATTTTTAGAGCTAACCCTATGGTTTTCATAAGTTGAATATATTTTGCATATCTTGTTTGCTTGTTTGCTTGTTGGAGAGTTCGTCACTTGCTTGCATGGAAAAGCTCAACAAAAATTGCTAAAAATCAAGTAAAATCTACTAAGCGCGTTGCAAGGATCCCAGGTATTCTCCTTCATCTAATAATCTTTTGATTTGGGACTTAAAATAAATCTCTTATGTGTCAAGCTTGTGTGCATCTTTTCATGCTTTTGATCTATTTCTACACACTTGCATAATTGATACTAGGTTGTGAACCCTTAAGGATTCATTAAGTAGTCTTAGAATACTTGTGATTGATCTTGATTGCTATCTTGGGTTATTGGACTTGCTAATCCGCCGGCCCCTCATTTCCGCCCCGTGGTTGCAATCTCAACGCCATAAAGGGGAGGGGTCAACAGGACAGAAGCGTTAAATGTTCCACTTGGCAACCCTTTTGTGCTTTTAGGAACTCCCTTGTTTTCTAAGTTGTGGACTCATTTTTAGCTTGTGTGAGGTGTTAAGTGTTCCACCTTGTGGACTCATCTCATATTCGCTTTAAACGTTAAGTGTTCCTCTTTCTACTTTTTGGATGCTTTTGGTAGATTTGCTTTCGGAACATACATCTGTGCTCACATAGTAATTAGGCCCTATGAACACTATTTGTGATTCTTGAGAGATTGGATTCCTAGCGAAATCCTTCTTGACGATAGAATCCTTGTAGGTAGGGAGGATACTTAGTGCGTTTCACATTCAACTTAGTTAGTGAGTCTTCTTTTATTGATCGACACATTCTCTCTCCGGAGAGGTTGATAGATCATGTGGGGTTGATATCACAAGCTTTGGTGAATCAAAATTGGTTAGTGCGTCTTCTCTTATTGATTGATACATTCTCTCCCCGAAGAGGTTGATAGATCACGTGGAGTTGATATCACAGACCTTGGTGGAACAAAACTTTGTCTTAGCGTGTCGGATTAATCTGCTTGCTTTGTTTGGGTTAAAAGTGAAGAGGTGTCAAAACCTTGAATCTGGAGCCAAGTCCCCTTGTGGTATACTATTGTGAGTCATCTTTAGAGAGGGTTAACCGTAGCGGAAAATCCCTTCACAGCGCAAACTGCATTGACGGAACCTCAAGCGGTAATAGCCATTTTCGCCATGGTAGTGACAACCGCTATATAAATGTCCTTGTGGGAGAAATCTCCATGGGTATGGTTCATTGTTGGGTTGTCAGATCTCCCTAGCAGCTCTTGAAGATTAAGTTCTCGGATTGTGTCAAAACCCTGGTGCGCCGGGATTGGAGTTCACCCCTTTGAATCATAAAAGTTGCAGAGTCAAACCATTACTAAAAACCTTAGAGAGGCCAATTTTTCACTTTCAGGTATATGTGCGTTATTGCAAAACTTTTTCAGAACATACACAATTAGTACTCTCAGGGATTAGCACAATTTGATCACTTGATTGTTCATGCGCAAGGTTGCTTTTGCCCTTGTTCATTGTTTTCAGACATGCTTGGAATCACTTGCTTGCTATTCTGCGTGCTTATTTATCTACTTGGCTATTAAAAACGATCAAATCTGGTATAACCTTCAAAATCTGGACAATACAATTTGCAAACAATCCAAAACTGAAGACCTTACATTTTGCAAAAATTGACGTAAAATCTTTTCTGGAGTCAAAAGTCATTTCAGGAAGTCAAAAGTCGTACGAGTTTTGTCAAGTGTCATTTTAGTATTACCCAACTATCGTATGATTTTAGCAACTATCATTTCATAGACTACCCAGTGTCGTACGAGTCTGCAGAGTGTCATTTGGAAAAATTTGGGAGAGTTGTCAGAAATTGTCAAATTGCAAGATATCCAATGTTTCCAGCCTAGTTCCAGAATCTGTCAAAAATATCATTGTGTCAAGAACAAATCAGTAGCTATTGAGAATCAGTACACGTCTCAAAGAATCAGTAAACAAGAGGAAGAAGTTCTAATCGCCACTATAATGAAACAGATACATGCTATGCAAGTCCAGCTTGACAAACTTGGGAAAGAAAAGGAACCTCTATACTCTTTTCCATTTGATAAAGACTTGTACATGTCACCATGCCCTCGGAAAAAAATTGAGCAATATGATACCTCTTCCACGGAGAGTGACACATCTAGCTTTGGAGACTATGATGACTATGATGACAGACAATGTAATGATACCTATGACACCTCTGTTCCTAAGAGTCCTCCTCGTCGTTCGTTCCTACTTACTACAAATGGGCCATCACATTGGATAGATCAGGAGAGTGATCCATATGATTCTGATTATCAAAGAGACTTTGATGATTTCTATGCACAATACCCAGATGATCCATCTGTTTCACTTGAGGAAGAGAAAGTTTACCATGCTGATTATAAACATGCATACTATAAGGATCTCTCCTCTAAGAACTCTCAGGCTGAAAATAAAGATTACACTCTCAAGCAAGATCATGTTAATGTTGGACCTTTGTCTTGTGATGGTTCCCTTCCATCCCCTACTTCCTCCAATACCCATACATTTCCTAAAGCTTCTGAGTCTTTCAAATCTTTCACAGAACCTTTATCTGACACAAGCTCTGATATTTTTCATGTGGTTCCCTATAGTTATCCCCCAGGGCTACCTCTTAAAGAAACTCAAGCTAACCTTCACTTGGCTGCAAAGACTTTCAATAATAATAAATCTAAAGAGCCTAAGCCTTCATATGCTATAATCCCTACTTCAGCTAGTCCTCCACCATCTCTTCCAAAGTCATCCATACAATCCCAACATGCTTCCTTGTCCTTAGAAGTGGCTCCATGTCAAGAGGACTCTAAAAATGATAAAGAAAAGAACATAAGGAAAGATCAAGATCAAGAAGCCTCCATGTCATCCACTCCTTTTTCTAATGTCTCTTATCCACCTCAGGGTTCTTTTGATCCTGTACCCCCTTTTTCATGCATTCCATCATGTCTTAAGTCTTCACCTAAGCAAGATCAAGCTACTACTTACACTGTTGAGCTTATTGACAATCAAAATAACCTTACTGCACTTGCACTTTCCAAAGATGATACTTCCATTAAGGTTGGTAAAAATAGTGTTCCTTCCAATGTTAAGTCTATTGAAAATCAAGAGACAAATTATGCACTTGTGCTATCCAAAGATCCTTTTCAAGATCAAAGTCTTCCATCTTCTTGTTCTACCACTCCATGTTCACTTCCACTTTCTACTCTTCCTAAGTCTTTGCAAGCTTTGAACAATCCTATCAAAGAAGGTGCTCATATTCAAGATGTCCACGATTCTATTGAAAATTTTAATGCTCACTCTAAAGATGCTGATATCCTTGGTTGTCATATAGATGTTGATGAACTTATTGATTATCCTTTTGCGTCTTCCACTTCCATCCTTGGACCTCTTCCACCACTACAAAGATCTTCATGCCTTCCTTCCATCTTGGGTCCTTATGTCCCTTCACTTTCCCCTCCTAACTCTCCTGATTCGCCATCCATCTTGGGTCCTTACATACCTCCATCTCCCATCTTTCCTCAAGATCAACATAGATGCATACCCTTGAATCCTTTTCATCCACCCACCCATCTAAACCAGTCATATCCTTCTTCTTCCACAAGTCCCAAGTCTTTTGGAAGTAACTTGAATGTTCAATACAAGAAAAAGAAGCAATACAAGAATCCATCAAAAAAAGAATATCACCATGTCTCCTCTCATAGACATGGAAGCATAAAGTCCAAAGAGATATCTAAGAAAAAAACTACAAGACAAGTATGGGTTCCAAAATCCATCATTCAAGATATTCTCTCTAAGTCATCAAAGGGAAATAAAAAGCCTAAGGCTATATGGATTCCAAAGTCTCTCATAAGAGAGTCTCATGTTGAACAAAAAGTGAAATTGACATTCAAGCTTCCAAAGGCTTCCACTACATCTCCTTCCAAAAATATTCTTCCATTTCATGCGCCCAAACCTCAACCTCTGCTATCCATTCGCCATATTCCTTCACGTATTCCTTCATTCACATTTCCTCCACCCTCTCGCCACCCTTCAAGGTGTGTGTTTACGTTGATCTTGCCTTCCTTTCCACCTACCCTTTCACAATCCTTCCATGCATTATCCTTCTACCTTCTATCATTTTTCCTCATTTTCCTATTCCTCCTATCTTCCAACCTCACTCGCTTTACATAAAACTTTATCCTCCATTTTTCTCTTTCATCTCCCTTTCCCTATCAGCATCTTTGAGCGTGTCATTTTGAATTCTTGGCATATCATGGTTTATCCTTTCAAGGAGCATTATCTAAAAAGTTTGCCTTCTTCCAAAAAAAAAAATAAAAAAAAATAAATTGAAAATGTGCCTTGGTGAAAACTTGAAAACAGGTGCCTTGGTAGCAAAAGTAAAGAAATAAATTCATCCTATGGTGAAAACCACTCCCTTGTGGTACCTTGGATAAGTACCATGATGAAAACCTAGCAATCAGGCATCATGCGTAGTTCTTCTACATATTTCATCCATTCCATCTTCTCTCTTTGATCTTGACAATGTTGATCTATACACGAATATTTGGCCATTTTGTGAGCTATCTTACGGTGATCTTGCTTTCATTCCTTCCATGTTTAGCCTTCATATCCATCTTCCTCCATTCATTTTTGCCTATCGCTATCCTTTTCCCCTTTGGTCTTGATCTGATCAAAAAAAGAAAGAAAGAGTAAAACACAGTGCTATGAAGCCTCTTGACATGTCTACTCCTTTGGATTGCATCCTTTCCTGCTCTTGCATTATGATTTTGTGCTTATCCTATGCTAGCCTTTCATTACTTGTCTAAATGCGCTTTACATGACAATTTTTCCCTAGCTTGGGTATTCTTGAGGAGTTTTCCCTTGAAGATTTCTTCCCTTCATTATCCTTTATTCTCTTGTCTTCCATCTCTTCCACTAGCTTGCCAATCCCTCTTGTTCTCCACCTTGCTAGACATTGGGACTGCACGATATGATCTTGCTTGGGAGTTTACAATGGAAAAAGATGCTATCAAGTATACCAAGTATCAGAACTAGTATCAGAATAATTATCAAAATCATTATCAGAATCAGTATCAGAATCAGTATCAAAATGAGTATCAGAACAAGTATCAAAATGGGCCTATAGAACTAGTATCAAACACCTACAGGGTCTACACCTTTCGCTTTAGTTTATGGGTCTGAAGCGGTACTGCCTATTGAGGTTGAAATCCCATCACTCAGAATCAAAATGCATGGACTTGTCACTGGTGAAGACTACAGAGTGTCGAGGTTACAAGAACTTGAACTACTAGATGAGCGCAGACAAGCAGCGTATGATCATCTCAGAGTGTATCAGAAAAGAATGTCTAGAGGCTACAACAAGAAAGTCAGACATAGAGAATTTCAGGTTGGCGATCTAGTGTTGAGAGAAAATCCTAAAAATCAATCACATTGAGAACGCAAGGGGAAGTTCGAACCCAATTGGTTGGGTCCCTTTGTAATCACTGCTACTTTTGGCTCTGGTGCTTATCAACTCTCAACGACTGAAGGAGAACAGCTCCGAGAACCAATCAACATTCTCCATCTGAAAAAAATTTATGCCTAAGGCATTCAGTGCTTGGTAAAATGTCTTGAAAAAAATCTTAAAAATCAGAAAAAGTCCTGAAAAAATGAACATCTTGGTGAAAACCTAGCAATAGGCACCTTGATGATTCACAAAAAAATCAAAAAATATCAAAAGTACAAAAAAATTGAAAAAATGAAAAATACAAAAAAATGAAAAAGAAAAAAAAAAGTGCCTTGGTGAAAACCTGGAAACAGGCACCTCGGTAGCAAAAATAGAATCTCTACCAAGATGGTGAAAACTCAGCAAACGGGCACCACTTGTTCCAAAATGCTCCATCTATCAGCACAATCTTGGTCTTTCCCAGCTTTGAGTCTTGCTTTAGTTTGTACATATCTCCCGGTTTGTTCCTGCATTTCCAATTTTCAATAAGTCGGCCTGTACACCAACTAGCTCAAGCGTCTGCATCCTATCAATGTTCACACTTGGGGGCAATCAATGTCATATCCTATGGTCTCCCATGTATATTAGACGTGTCATATCCACTCAGAGTCCTTTGAAGCTTCAAGTTGAGTCAGTCAGTCTGTCTCGTCTCCAGAAAGGATTTTGCATCAACAACAATCAAACATCAAAACTCAACTGAAAATAATCTGTGCTTTTCATGCTTTTATCTCCTTGTATGCTTACTGATTCGCATTGAGATTTTTGCATATTGTGTCCCTTTGAGCTCTTCGATGATGTCCTTTATAGGATTTAGAGAGTGATGACTGGGGGCATAATCTTTTCTTTGTCTTCTGCTTGTATGTGAAAATCTAACAGCTTTGGAAATTTTGGATTGAAATGGTGTCCGACTGTAAGAGCCTCTATCTCGAATTGGATGGCCATGCGTACCTCGACCATTGATACCCGAAAAATTCAAGGAAGTTTGATCTAACTATTGTCTTTTTGAGTAAGTTCTTTCTCCTACTGTGGAACGCAATCTTGCCTAAGGATGTGAACGATAAAGGGTCACTACGGGTAATTCACATTGGATTTAGAATGATCTCTTGACTGTTTGATGTGTTTGCAATGCAAGGCGTATTCAGGTCATCATGATGTTTATGTTTTGATGCTTGTACAAATTGCTATATCAAAATGGACATGATATTCAGGTCATCCTGGCGCTTGTGCCTTGGTGCTTATATCTAATCCGACATTTCGAAAACAAAATCAATATTCATATGTCCATGGTTGTTTGACCAATGGGTGTTGTATTGATTCTTGCACATACAAATCGATATTCATATGTCTATGGTTTCATGGCTAGTGGGCATTGTATTGATTTATCCGGTTACCTAAAAGTTCAATGATGATAACAAATCGACACATGATCAGTGACTAGGTCCTAGGTCTTAGGTTGCATTTCATTTTGCATGTCTCATTGCATTTTGCATGTTTACATGATCTCACAATGATTAAACGAACTTCAATGCTTAAATGATTCTTCAAATCGCATCTTCAAGTCTAACAAGAGCTGAATCTCACACGAAGGTTCCTCCAATGAAATAGCAAGTAGAATCCTTTTTCGGGATCAAAATTCAAATCTGAGATCATTTATCTTATTCACTACTTGCATAATCAACCTTCAATCATCACAGAAATCTAGTATTCAACTTAACTGATTATCTTACATCACACTATCAAAATTTCAACTTGGTCAACCATGGTCAACTCATGGTCAAACCTAGTCAAACTTGGTCTTTTGGGACCTTCCAACGATGCAGAATGCGTTCTCGGATGTAAATAACCACTTCTCAGATCAATTAACATGCTTCTAAACTATCAACGCTAACTTTTCTTGTCAGATTTCAATTTTAATCCCGAAGGGGGCATGGTATTGCACATCATTCAAAGTCTGTAAATCAAATTCTGTCAATCAAATCTATCAATATCTTTCATCAGTGATCAAGACAAACAATCACGTCTAGTTACTGATTCATCAAAAGTCCTCATCGCTCAGGGCAAATCTATCATCACTTGGGGCATATCAGATTCATCGATCCATATCAATCTGGTATTCTCTTAATCTTGTAATTTGTGTCAGTTTTTGCAACCATCAGATCATAGTGTTATTTCCTTGGTTCTTCGGCAACTAAAGGATTCGGATGTGATACCTGCTAGTTCTGCTAAGACAATCGAGTCTAGAACGGGTCACTCACTTCTTATCAATCCTAAGGTTCAGAATCAGGCATTTTGACACTTTTTCACAATAATAGGTTCATTTGCTTCTACAGTGAACATTATCTTTGGTCATTCAAGACCTATTATCTCCATATCAATTCAATATCAATCAACTCCTATCTCAATATCTTTCAATCGGTTTCTATCTTGAGATCGGTTTATCTTTTGAATCAGTTTCATATCTTTATCAAACACAGACTATCTTTGAACCACTGCACTTCGCACAGTAATTCAAAGAGGGGCAAAATGTAATACCCCAAAAATGGGCTATATGTTCATTAACCTCCTACATCGACAAATCGAACAAAATCAACATCAAAGTCCTAATCTAAGGCACATCTAAACATCATCAAATCTAATTGATTATCTTAAATTTTGCATCAGGGAATATTCCTAGTAATATTCCTAATTATCTTAATTATCTTTAATTTTATAATTATTTGGCAATAAATCACATTTATCCTAAGTTTGATTAATTGAATATTTTCATATTTAATTAATTAGATTTAATATTTGCCACTTAATTGTGTAATTAAATTTAATTCTATCTATTATTAATTGTATTATTTAATTTTGACAATAAATCAAAATTCCTATCTTTAATTGATTAAATTCTTATTTAATTAATTAAAGCATGTTGTCATTATTTAATAATATAATTTTTAATAAAAGTTTGGTAAAATAGTTAATTAACCCATAAATTAATTATTTATTTTCAAAAATCAGTTGAGTTGAGGATAAATCACTTTATTTATTTATTTAATTCTTAATTATTATGCATATTCAAAAGAAACAGTTAAACTCCAAATCAGAAAATCAATGCAAGTTATTGACTTTTTGGAACTCAACATCCTTTTGGAGTTCAAAAAGCTGATCTAAACTCTAATTTGAGTTAAAAAGTTGTTTTTGCATATTTTTGCATGATTTTGAGAATTAACTATCTTTTATGATCAGATAACTCAAAAATCAAGATGAGTTAATTTGAGTGATTTATGGCTTTTATTCATGCACCTCCAAAGCTCTGGATTTCTATAAATTAAGGCTTTAGCTCTTCACAAATCATCTCATATTTTGCACAATCACGCTGGAGAATTGGAATTGAAGAATCAAAGCTCTTGTGAATCGACATCTTTGTGAGATCAATCTTATTTTTGCATTCATATTTCATATCATTGTTAGATTAGCATAGCATATCAATTTTCATATAGATTAATTTCATATCAATTTTTATCATTCTTATTGCATAGAAAATATCAAAAATATAGATTAATTGCATTTATTCCATATCTAGAATTGCATTCAAATCCTTCATTTAGGTGTCGTCTAGGTCACTGATCTCGATTACAATCTGAGAACATTAATCTCGCACCTATTAGAAGGCAGTAAATCGCTTGGTTAGATAGCTTTCAATTTTGCACGATTTTGATTATCACTAACCTCTAATGTTTTAAAGAGTGTTGTGTCTACAGATCAGGTATAATTTTCACACACACAGCTTTCTCAATCATTGAATAGTTCTTCTCATATGATACCAATGTTCTATTGATATAGTATATAGCTCTTTCCTTCTTGTTCTCATCATGTTGTGCTAGTAATGCCCCCAGTGATGTATCTGTAGCATAGACATAAAGAATCAATGGTTTTCCTTGAATAGGAGGCATCAAAATAGGAGGATTTGATAAATATTTCTTGATATGATTAAAGTTCTTTTCACATTCCTCATTCCATGCAAAGGTCACACCTTTATGTAATGTATTTGTGAAAGGTTGTGATATGTCTGCTAGCTGAGATATGAAGCGTCTAATAGATTGTACTATCCCTTGTAATGTTCTCATTTGACTAATATTCTTGGGAGGTTGCATCTCCATGATAGCTTTGACCTTAGTTGGATCTAATTCAATTCCTTTCTTTGAAACAATGTAGCCTAAGAGATTTCTAGAAGTGACACCAAAAGCACACTTCTTAGGGTTCAGTTTGAGACTAAACTTCTCCATTTGATCTAGTATTTTGCTCAAATCATTTAGATGTTCAGATCTTATCATAGATTTTGCTAAAGTATCATCAACATAATCTTCCATAGTTTGATGCATCATGTCATGAAAAATAGACATCATAGCTCTTTGATATGTAGCACCTTCATTCTTAAGCCCAAACAGCATGACATTCCAATAAAAGGTACCCCACGCAAATGTGAATGTAGTTTTCTCTTGATCTTCTGGAGCAATTTTGATTTGGTTGTATCTAGAAAAACCATCCATTAAAGAATACATCTCGAAGTCTGCAGTCATGCCCACTATCATATCAATGTTAGGTAGTGGAAAATCATCCTTAGGGCATGCTTTGTTTACATCTCTAAAATCTGTGCATACTCTTATAGATTTGTCTAGTTTTGATACAAGTACAATATTTGAGATCCATTTAGCATAATCAATAACACGGATGAATCTGACTTATAGTAGTTTCTCTAATTCAGCTTTGACCAAGAGTGCAACACGTGGATGTGTCTTTCTCAATTTTTTCTTAACATGTTTGATGCCTGGAGCTATAGATAAATGGTGCATTATAAGATCGGGATCCAACCCTGGCATATCTAAATATTTCCATGAAAAGTTGATCTTCTTTTCTATTAGGAATGTGGCAAATTTTTTATTTTCTTCTTCTGATAAGGATTGTGCTACATGTATCAACTATGGTTCTTCTATTGTTCCCAAGTTGATAGATTGAGTTGGTTCAATTAGTACTAGAGATCTATCCTATAAATGACTCGAAAGGACATCAAATATCTCATCCTTAGGTGCCTCAGAGAGGTTTTCACCTTCGGATACATCATTTATTTTTAATTTTGTAGGTTTTGAGACTACCACAAAGTGGTTTTCACCCTCAGAACTCCTTTTCTTTTTATTTTTATTTCTATTTTTTTGACTAAGATACTTGATGTCCAAATCCGTCATGCTAATGCTCGGTTCATTGATGGAAGTCATCATAGGCTCAACTGGATTGAGGTAGCAAGCAAGGGCATAGTCATTTGGAAAAGTATAGATACCTTGGCTCGGATTTGTGGAGGTTTGGTCAAGAAGTTCGGGATGTTGGATAGTCAAAGTGATGAAAGATTGGGAAATAGTGTTTATGGATATGGATCTATCATCATTGGTCCTAACCTAACTCTTGAGTTTGAAGGTGATATTACAACTCAAAATGTTCAATTCATGAATAGGCTCAATGTCATTGTGGGAATCCATTTCAGCCATAGGTGGATCAGACTCGTTAAGTTCATCATTTCTCTCCAGACTCATGTTCGATTTAGGTGCATATTGGTGAATAACATCAATATGTTTTTCTGTGATAAGCTCATCTTCCTCTGGAATGGCTCCCCATTCATAGTCATTTGATTCCTCATCTATGCCTCTAGGAAATATGAGAACATGTGTAAACTCAGGATGAATAGCCCAAGAAGGGTTACCCTTAGATTCTGATTTGAATTCATACTCATGAGAATCTATCTTAGAATAGCTACCACCTTCCTCCTTGTCTATTTGGTTTCCTTCGAGATCAACTGGTTCTTGTGGTGCAACTTTCTTTTGTTCCATAGTAGGTTCTTGTATTTCTACTACATTGATGTTCTCCTTAGTTTTTTCTTCATCTTTGAGGAGGTTTAGTATTTCTTTGGGAAAACACTCATAAGGAATGAGCTCATCAGTAGTGTCTGAATCATCACTATCAAATGGTGGTGTTTCTTCCTTTGGTTGAATTGCTGTTGACGGTTCAATCTATTCTAAGACATGTGGAGAGTTTTTGCTAAGATAGAAAGACTTCTTCTGATATCCTAGACTTATTGTATTCTTGTTTGTTCGACCACGATGATCAAGAGGTGATAAAAGAACCTTACCTTGTAGTCCTAGAGGTCCTTTTCTAGTATATCCCATTTTTGTGATCAATTTGTCTCCTAGTTCATATGACTTCTGAGGAATTTTTCTTGAAGTGGAGTCACATTTCTAGACTGATTGAGATTGAGACTCATCCTTGTATAACCATGCAAGCACAACTTATTCCTCCTCAAACTCTTGTTTAGATACTTGTTGTGTGACAAAGCTTCCATTGAATATGACCTAAGATTCATTAGATGTGGGTTTCACTTTGTCAGAAGGTTGTCCATAAGATTTAGAGGACAAAGGGAGAGATGTGAGAGATAAAATAGGTTCCATTGTGTATTCACCCATGCCATTGTCTTTGATTTTGACTTCTTTAGCAAGTTCTTCTATCTTGGAAGTTGATGCAATGTCTAGCTACTTAGTGGAAGATTCTCTATTATTAGGAACAAGTTTATCAACACTTTCTTTCAATGCAATGCAAGTGGTAGATAGATTAGCCAAAATCATCACCTCTAGTCCTTCATAAGGAAATTTCACACATTGATGGTATGTGGAAGGAATAGCTCTCATTTCATGTATCTAGGGTCTCTTTAGAAGAATGTTGTAAGACAAAGGTAGATCAAGAACTTGACATGTGATATCTCTGATAACTGGACCTGTTCTGATAGGTAAGACAATTGTTCCCTTGGAAGATCTTTCTTCTTCATCATATGCCTTGATAGTTATCTTTTTCTTAGGATCAATAGCAGTTTCAGATAATCCCAGCTATGTGATCAAGCTGTAAGAACAAATGTTGCGACCAGTGCCTCCATCTATCAACACGTATTTGACATGATGGTTTTGGATCAAGACTTCAATGTGCAAGGGCTGGTTATGCGGATGCATCAAGGAGTTATCATCTTCCTCTAAAAAGGAGGTATATTGGGGAGATATCAGATGACCAACCATGGTCTGGAATCTATCTAAATCAAGGTTGTCAAGAACATTGGATCCAAGCAGAGCTTTGTCTAGAATGGCTCTATGAGCTGGAGATATTCAAAGAAACTCAAACATGGAGATTTTTGCATTTGTATACTGGAGTTGTTGGACAATACTATATGATGTTGGTCTCATGTCTTTAGGATTTGATGATTTAGAGGCATCCTTCTATTTAGAAGAAGATGAAAGATTAAAAGGCACCTTAGGGACATTTGATGAATCTGAATTTTGTCCTTGTAGATGCACCTGAGCTTGTGATCAAGTAACTGCATTTGCTGATTGATTATCTCTATCTTTTCTTACAATTGTGATGACATTGCAATGCTCAGATACATGGTTCAACCATATTTATGACAATATTATTTCTAGAGTAGGCATAATTGACTTTAGCACCCACATTAGGCTGAGAAGATGAATCTCCTTGTCCATGCTTATGGTTCCATGAATAATGTATGATCATTATTGCTTTTATGATTGTCAATTATGATTTCTCCATTATCAATTTTGTCTTGACTGATGTGTTTCAAGCATATGCAGTTATTGGTTTTATGACCCTTATTGCAATGGAAGTTACAAAAATTGTTCTCTCTCCACCATTTTGGTTTAGGTTCAGGATCAAAAACTTTTATCTCAAACAAGGTGATGATGTTGTTGGACAATAGAGTTTTCATGGCAGATTCCAAGGACTCTCCAAGAGGAGTAAACTTGCGTTTAGGATCTGTAGCCCAAGGTTTATAGTCAGATGGTTTCTTGTTCCACTCTATTTCTTTTTCCTCTAAGGCTTTGATAGCTTGGGTGCCAACAGTGAGATTGAAAGCAGGTGCCTTAGATGGGGCATGGATATTATCAACAACGCCATCTATGACAATGCCTTTATTCTTGTTTCAATTTTTGCCTTTGTCTTTGGAACTAGATCCAGATTCATACTTGTCTTTTTGAAGTGATATGTCTCCTTTTTGTACAAGTACTTTCTCAAATTTGATTGCATTTTCTACCATTTTATCAAAGGATGTATGATTTTGCATTTGCAAATGGTAGTTTATCTCTAGAACAAGATTGTTGATGAAAATTTCCAGCTTCTTGGTTTCTGGAATAGGTCTAGCATATAGAGAAAACTTTTTCCTCCATCATTTGAGGAATGTCAGGAATGGTTCTCCTAGGCATTGTTTCAAATTACAAATGTCGATCATAGTGACCAGATGTTTAATGTTGTAGGAGTATTATTGATAAAATAGCTTGATTAACTCCTCAAAGGTCTTGATTGTTGGAGGCATTTTTGAGGACCAATGAATGGATTCTCCTCCTAGAGATCAAGGGAAAAGATGCATTAGGTAGGTTGGTTCATGCATGAACTCCATAGATTGAGTACATAATTCTCTAACATGATCTTGACGATTAGAGTTTCCATCGTATTTTTCATATTTAGGCATCTCCATATTTTTGGGGAATGGCAGCATGTACAAGTCTTTATCAAATAGAAAATGGCATAGAGCTTCCATGGAGAACTCTTTAGGTTCCTTCTCTTTTTTGAGTTTGTTGAGCTTGACTTGCATGGCATGCATCTATTTCATCATGGCTGTGATAGGAGTTTCTTCCTCATGTGTGATGATATCTTCAACATTAAAGTTTGGAGGAAGTTTAGCCCCTTGGTGAGCCAACTCTAGGAAGTATGTCTCCTTTTCTTCTTTTAAGAAACGCCTCATCATTTTCTTGAAGTTATCATTATTTTGATATCGAGCAATTTTAGAAGGTGTGGGTTCTTGATCTACACCATGTTGAGATTGATGTCCTTGAGACCCTTGGCTTGCACCTCCTCCTTGAGACATAGTGTTGTTAAGAGACTTGATGACCTACGTGGATTGATGAAGGGGGAGTTACTTGATGACCTGCATGGATTGATGAAGGAGGAGTGATGTAGCCACCTATCAAGTAAAGATTGAAAATTTAGTTGTGTCAAAAGATTGATGAAATGTATCAGCAATCATAGAAGATGCGGCTAAAGAGAATCTAGGTTTTTCTCCTTGTTTTCACTGTGATGAAGCTCTAGTTTCCACCATTAACCTTGGGTGAAGCAAAAGAGCAAGATGAAGATAACTGAAGAATGATTTGATTCAAGAAGATTGAATGATGCAACCTTGTCAAGATTGGATTGATTGAAGACTATTTTGGACGTAAATGAAGGATACTATGCCCTAGTAGTATGGGTAGACACCCAAAAGATGGTGGACATGAGCTCGCAACACTTAGTTGTTTTTGTTTGAAGATTGAATTGAAGATGATTTTGACACAAGATGAAAAAGGACTCAAACTGATAAATCTGAAGCTAGATTAGACTCAAGAGACCACTTTGGGTTAATAGATTAGATTCTTTCTAGTTTCTGCTTTGTTCCTAACACAGTGAAAATTTTGACAGAATCTGGAAGTAGGCTGTAAAAACTAGATTTCTAACAAATTTGGGAGTTTTCTAGCAATTTTCAAAATTCTCATATGACTTTCTCCAGGCTCGTATGAGTCTGGGTAGGCTCTGACATGACAATTGACAAGACTCGTATGACAATTGCAATGCTTGTACGATAGTTGATAGCAGGTTTTTGATTTTTGCTTGTGATTTTTGACAAAACTCGTATGATAATATACAAGTTCTCATACGACAATCCAGGGGTTCTAATACGACAAAGGGGAAAAACTCGTATGAATTTTTGATCCTATGGGATGACTTTTGACTCTAGAAAGGAATTTTGCATTAGATTTGCAATTTCTCAATTTTTAGAATCAGTGTGTTTGCAAGTTTTTCTATCTAGATTTGAAGTTTGTTTCGAGATTGTTCATTTTCAATAACCAAGTAGATAAACAAGCACCAAAACAACATGCAAGTGATATCAAGCATGTCTAAAAATAATGAATAGGGGACAAAGCAACCCTGCACATGAACAATCAAGTGACTTATTTTGCTAATTCCTAGGGATGCTACTTGTGTATGTTCTCAAAAGTTTTTCAATAACGCACATAGTCCTAGAAAATGAAAAATTTGGCCTCACTAGGGTTTGTAGTAATGGTCTGACTCTGCAAATTTTGTGATCTCAAGAGGGTGAACTCCAATCTAGGCACACTGGGGTTTTGACACAGTTTGAGAATTTAATCAATTAGGAGCTGCTAGGGAGATCTGATAGCTCAACAAGAGACCACACTTGTGGAGATTTCTTCCACAAAGATATTTATATAGCGACTGTTGCTACCACAACAAAAATGGCTATTACCACTTGAGGTTTCATCCACATGGTTGAACCAATAAAGAGAATGTCCACTACGGTTAACCCTCTCTAAAGGTGACTCACAAAAGATACCACCTGGGGACTCGTTCTAGATCCAAGGATTTGATTTTTTGATACTACCCAAAAAGGGAGTAGAGCATAATCCTCTAGCCTTATCACTTTTACCCAAACACATAAAATAGATTAATCTGACATGCTAAGACTAAAATTATGTCACTAAGATTTGTGATGTCAACAACTATGTCTATCGATCTCTCCGGAGAGAGAACATATCGATAAAAAACTGAGGACCAAACCAAGTTAAACGTGAGATAATCACAGTAACCTCCCTACCTACAAGGAGATCTATCATCAAGAAGATCTTCACATGCGTGAACAAGAAAATGAAGCCCTCTCTCTCAAGATTATCCGTAAATAGTGTTTATAGGGCCTATTTACTATGTGTAATAGATATGCAAAAAGCAAATCTATATTTATTTTATAGCCCAAAACTGAAGTGTGAATTATGAAAGCTGGAAAGGCACACAAGCTTGACACATGAGAGTTTGTTTTATATCCAAAATTGAAGTGTTATCAGATTGAATAGAATACCTGAGTTCCTCGCGATGCGCTTAGTAGATTTTACCTATTTTAGCAATTTTTGAGCATTTGTCTTCTATCTTTTGTACCCACGGGATGTACTTGCACCTGCACTTGCAAACCACTATTATGAAAAACTTACCTATTATTGTACATGAAACCCACTATTATAAAAATCCAAAAAAAAAAATACAACTTGTCAACCCCACATGGTAGAAAATCAAGTTAGTCAAAGATAATATGTCATTTGATAATCGAAAAACCCGCTGTCATAAAAATTAGATTCTAACCAGTCTGCACTAAATCGATCATAACTTTTTCAAATTAGATGAAATTAATTCAAACCAATGCAAAATGAAAGCTAACTCAAATACCTTTCCAAAAATATAAATTTTTGATCTGTATCATGTCATATGTGCATGTACCAATAAAAATATCAGTCAGATTTCATAAAATCAAGTTCTGACCAGTCTTCACTAAAATGATCATAACTTTTGCAAATCAAGACGAAATTAATTCAACCCAATAGAAAATGAAAGCTAACTCAAATACCTTTTCAGAAATATAAATTTGAGATCTGTATAATGTCATATGTGCATGTACCAATAAAAACATCAGTCAGATTTCATAAAATTAGGTTCTGACCAATTTGTACTAAAATGATCATAACTTTTTCAAATCAAGACGAAATTAATTCAAACCAATGGAAAATGAAAGATAACTCAAATAAATTTCTATAAATATAAATTTCAGATCTGTATCATGTCATATGTGCATGTACCAATAAAAACACTAGTCGGATTTCTGGAACAACAACTCAGAAATTTATCACAAAACTCATAAAAATTAACCTTGTGGTCGTGGGTTTGAGAAAAATGATATAAATTTGATAGAATAGAATGGAAACCCATTTCAGGGCCCCACAGTGGGCACTAGAAATGTGTGTGTGAAAATTGTACCTAGCTATGGACACAACATTTCAGTAAAACATTAGAGGTTAGCAAAATTGAAATCTGCAAGTAATTGAAACTAAGCTAACTAGGCAATTTATTGCCTTCTAGTAGGTGCGAGTATGTATTCTCAGATTAGACCGAGATTAGTGACAATGAAACACCTAAACAAAGGATTTGATGCTAAAAGATGAATGTAGAATGAATGCATATTAATCTATATTTTTGTATTTTCTATGCAATTAGGATGAAAAACTGTATGAATCTAAGCTAGAATTGATTGAAAATGATATGCAAATTTAATTTAAGAATGAAATGAATTGATATGAAAATCTATGCAAAGCTATGAAAAACTATGAATTGATCTCACAAAGTCGCTTGTCGCAAAAGCTTGATTCTTCGTATGCAATTTCGTCAGAGTAATTGTGCAAATTTGAGAGATATCTTTGTGAACAATTGAGCTTTGTTTTTATAGAAATTCAGGGTTTGAGGATGCATAAGAAAAACCAGAAATCACTCTTGATAAACTCAGGTTGATTTTTGAGTTAACAAGAAATTAAGAATAAATAAACTCATAAAATCATGCAAAAGTAGTTTTTATCTCAAAATAGAGTTTAGTTATCTTTTTCAACTCATCATCAGATGTTGAGTTTAGAAAGTTAACAAATTGAAATTGAAAATTGATTTAAAGTTAACTGCTTTTCTGATTGTCCATGATTTAATATGAATTAATTTAATAAATAAAGTGATTTATTTTCCACTTAATTGATTTTGAGTTAAAACAATTGATTTATGGGTTAATCAATTATTAAATCAAACTTTATTCCAATTAAATCATTAAATTTGACAACTTTGATTTTAAATCAATTAAATAAATATTCAATTGATTGTTTGTAGGAATTTTGATTTATTGTCAAAATAAAAACAATATTAATTTTCTATTTATTGTCAAAATAAAAATAATATTAATTAGGAATAAATGCAATTAAATCTAATTAAATAATTAAGTGACAGAATTAAATTAATTAATTAAATATTCATCATATTCAATTAATCAACTTTAGGATAAATAATGACATTTATCGCCAAATAATATTCAATTAAAGATAATTATGATAAATTAGGATCACTAGTAAATTTGGCCTCAAATTTCGACCAAGAATTGGTTGAAATTTCGATCGAAATTAGTTGAATTTTGGACCAACATTGTCGTCGGTCTTTTTTTGTCAAATTTTTGACGTACTTATAATCAGTCAAAATTTTGACTAAAACATAGGTCAAAAATTTGACTGAGTCCATGCTCCAAAATTGTCATCATTTTTTTTATAATGGTCAAAATTTCAACCAATTGTCGAACAAATTTCCATCTAGGATTGATCAAAATTTCGACCAGTGGCAGCAAAAATTTCCACCAAATGTTGGTCAAAATTTCGACGAAAACATCAAATGTTCGACCGAGATGCTATACGTTCGATGGATGAGATGGTCAAAATTTTGACCATTCAATTGGTGGAAATTTTGTTGTTTTGGTCAAAATTTTGACCATCCTTTGGTGGAAGTTTTTGGTGGCATTGGTCAAAATTTTGACCAATGCTATTTTTTTTTTTATAAAAAATGTTACATACGTAAGGTGCATTTAGAGTTCTTTTCATTAACCTGTGATTCATGAGTAGTGGTTTACATGAACCCATCTCTCATGAGAATGAATGGAACAGTTAGCACTCATTGGCTCTAGGTGATGCTTATGGAGGTGAAGCACCGAGACTTCCCGGGAGGTCATCCATCCCCGTACCACTCCAGCTCAAGCACGCTTAACTACGAAGTTTCCTCCATGGTTAAACCCACTCTTCTTGCATCCTCATTTGCAAAACCTTCACCAAGTGTTATGCCTTATGAACCATTCATTATAAAGCCTCTTAAGCTCGTCAATTAATAAGTAGGAGATATTTTCCACAGCAAGTCAAATTGTGATATTGCTATCAACATTCAACTGTGTAGTTTTTTGAGTCAAACTCATTGACCCGTGATTCATGAGTAGTGGTTCACACGAACCCATCTCTCATGAGAATGAATGGAACACTTAGCACTCATTGGCTCTAGCTAATGCTCACAGACGTGAAGCACCGGGACTTCTCGAGAGGTCACCCATCCCAGTAGTACTCCAACTCAAGCGCACTTAACTACGGAGTTTCCTCCGTGGTTAAACCCACTCTGCTTGCATTCTCATTTGCAAAACCTTCACCAAGTGTTGTGCCTTAGGAACCATCGATTAGAAATCCCCTTAAGCTCATCAACTGGTTCGTAAGGCACAACACTTGGTGAAGGTTTTGCAAATGAGAATGCAAGGAGTGGGTTTAACCACGGAGGAAACTCCGTAGTTAAGTGCACTCGAGTTGGAGTAGTACTGGAATGGGTGACCTCTCGAGAAGTCTCGGTGCTTCACCTCTGTGAGCATCAGCTAGAGCCAATGAGTGCTAAGTGTTCCATTCATTCTCATGAGAGATGGGTTCGTGTGAACCACTACTCATGAATCACGGGTCAATGAGTTTGACTCAAAAAACTACACAGTTGAATCTTGATAGCAATATCACAATTTGACTTGCTGTGGAAAATATCTCCTACTTATTAATTGACGAGCTTAAGGGGCTTCTAATGAATGGTTCATAAGGCATAACACTTGGTGAAGGTTTTGCAAATGAGGATGCAAGCAGAGTGGATTTAACCATGGAGGAAACTCCGTAGTTAAGCATGCTCGAGCTGGAGTGGTACTGGGATGGATGACCTCCCAGGAAGTCCCAGTGCTTCACCTCTGTAAGCATCACCTAGAGCCAATGAGTGCTAACTGTTCCATTCATTCTCATGAGAGATCCATTTGATAAAGCTTGGTGAAATAACTTCAAACATTTTGAAGCATCCATTGGATTCTATCACCCAAAAGGAAGATGGATTTCCCAATTCAGAAATTCCCAGCCACCATCTTTAATAAATTTATCTGGATCATCTGAAATGGTCTTCAAAATTGGCGGCCAGTTCAAGTTCATTCTGCTTTCATAATACTTTATATCCATTGAGTTTAGCCATTCTTTGATTCCATCAAGAGAAGATTGAGGAATAAAATCAATGTGGAGTACATCCCGCTTGAAGTCTTTGAAAACAATAGCCATATCAAATGCCTTTTGCCCAAGTCCTACTCTCTCAAGGTTAACTATCTCAATCTCACTAATGGTTATTACTAAGAAAGGAAATTCCACCAACTCTACCAAATAGTTTACGGTAGGAACAATAAAAGCAGAGGCTTTGAAAGGAACTCCATGAAAACCTATCTCTCTAAATGGTATATCAAACTCCAGTTCAAAATCTTTTAGATGAGGCTGCTCCCATAGCTCTGTTACTCATTTAACAAACCCTTCAAACTCTCCATTGATTTGATTTTTCCTATCCCTCTCTTGCTGCTCTTCCTCAATTTCATCGGGATCATACATGGACCTTCTTGCCCCTCCTAAAGTTTGGACCACGTCCATTACTTCCACATAAAACTGGACATCCTTAGTCTTCTTAGTTCCCACCATAATATGGTTATGCAAATGAAAATGAAGCAAAGTAATCATCTCCTTCTTTGTTGGCTGGAAGAATGCGTGTTTAATATTTTGATACATGATATTAGCTCTCTCTTCTGCTCTCATGGTTGAATACCGAAATCCATTATAGTGGGCCTCTAGAGTTCTAGTAATCTTTCTTCCTCTTCCACCAAATGCCGGCCCGATCCACAAGTCTGCCAACCTAATTGGCTTTGTTTTTGAAAGCTGAAGTTTCTTCTGAGTCACCAGTGTAGGTCTCTCTGCCTTTTCAGACTCTGTCATAGCTATAGACCGTCTATGGGATTTGATCATTTGTACCACTTGGTTGATGATGCAGGGGCATCCAGCAGGGCACCTGAGCCTAGGAGTGGAATGGCATTCAGAGATGTTCAATTGCAATGTTAGACTCAATATTCAAAGAAAAATTCATAATCAAGTCTAAAGGTCATTGTAATGTAATAAGGAATAATTCAGTATGTAAGCAAGATATGGACGTACAAAAAAAACTAGTGAGCTGTTTAACAAATCCCCAAAAGAAATCGATATCAAGAATGTAGCGAAAAAGATGTGAGTAGAATGGAAAAAGATGTGAGATGCATGAACATCAAAGATTAATATGGCTAGAAGATAGAAGCAATGAACTGTTCATGGGTTCCAAGCACTTAAAAAATGTGGAGTTCAGTCAGCCTGTAGTACCAAGTTAAAAAAATTCTTTCAAGTCATTGATTCAGTTTGCCATGTTTATTGACCTCAAATTTGGTCTTTTCATTAACCTGTGATTCATGAGTAGTGGTTTACATGAACCCATCTCTCATGAGAATGAATGGAACAGTTAGCACTCATTGGCTCTAGGTGATGCTTACGGAGGTGAAGCATCGAGACTTCCCGAGAGGTCATCCATCCCAGTACCACTCCAGCTCGAGCATGCTTAACTATGGAGTTTCCTCCATGGTTAAACCCACTCTGCTTGCATCCTCATTTGCAAAACCTTCACCAAGTGTTATGCCTTATGAACCATTCATTAGAAAGCCCCTTAAGCTCATCAATTAATAAGTAGGAGATATTTTCCACAGCAAGTCAAATTGTGATATTGCTATCAAGATTCAACTGTGTAGTTTTTTGAGTCAAACTCATTGACCCGTGATTCATGAGTAGTGGTTCACACAAACCCATCTCTCATGAGAATGAATGGAACACTTAGCACTCATTGGTTCTAGCTGATGCTCACAAAGGTGAAGCACCGGGACTTCCCGAGAGGTCACCCATCCCAGTACTACTCCAACTCGAGCGCACTTAACTACAGAGTTTCCTCCGTGGTTAAACCCACTCTGCTTGCATTCTCATTTGCAAAACCTTCACCAAGTGTTGTGCCTTATGAACCATCGATTAGAAAGCCCCTTAAGCTCATCAACTAGTTTGTAAGGCACAACACTTGGTGAAGGTTTTGCAAATGAGAATGCAAGCAGAGTGGGTTTAACCAGGGAGGAAACTCTGTAGTTAAGTGTGCTCGAGTTGGAGTAGTACTAGAATGGGTGACCTCTCAGGAAGTCCCGGTGCTTCACCTCTATGAGCATCACCTAGAGCCAATGAGTGCTAAGTGTTCCATTCATTCTCATGAGAGATGGGTTCATGTGAACTAGAGTATCAAAACCCGCAGTGAGTCAGGCGAGTTATCCTAACTCGCGGGTTGAGCCATGGCTCTCGGGTTTTGGTGACCCAGCCGAGTCAGGGGCCAAGTTATGGGGCATGACCCATGTGACTCATCGAGTTAGCGGGTCATGGCCATAACTCACGGGTCTATGCCTCATGACCCATGCCGCGGCAGGCCCGAGCCATAGACTTGTCAACAACAGTGATATACATGTTGTTGAAGGATGAGAAAAATTGTGACAATCACTTAGAACAAGACAATAATCTGCTATTTCAAGAAGGAAGACTGTGCCAATGATGCAGTCATAATAACAATGATATGAGCAATAATCCATGAATGAGAGCAGCAAACAAAAGGATGTAGAAGATAGTATGCTGGAGGACAGTGGCTTTCATTTTTATGACAGTGATCAGAAATGGAGAAATGCAAAAGAATATCGGTGAAAATCATGACTGTTATGAGAGGACATGATAATTAACAAACAGTCACATCAATGTCTAAGGACATTGATCATCTTCATGAATCTCTAATGACAGTAGGCTTCATGAATTTATGATGACAGTAGTCTTCAGTGAGTGTTCAAGGACAGTGTTCAAAGAAAGAAGACAACAAACAGAAGAATGAATCCTAAAGCAGTCATTAGTCATGAAAAGTCACTGATAAAAGATTATTAAAAGCAGTGTTTTGCAATGTTATAGAAGTGAAAAGAAAATCGATCAGAGCAGTGATGTATAGTAGTGATTACATGATGAAACAATGACATATACTGTTAGAAAGAGTGACATTCACTGTTAGAGCAGTCACAATAAGGATCAGAATAGTAAGTAAATGATAGGTCATGAAGAGCAGTCCAAGGAATGTCAAAAAAGTTAGCCAATGAATAAATAAGAAGAATCATAAAGAAATGAGAATAGCTGATGATGTATCACAAGAATATCAGTTAGAACAGCCATGATTCATCAATGAGCATTCATGAGTTGTTAAAGGGAACAGTAGGACAAACACCTTGGGACAATGAAGATTGAAATGCTAAGAATCAATGATCCACAAGATTCAAATTGGAGAGATGGAATGAAGACAGTGAATGTAATGGAAAAAATAGTGATCAAATTGCCTTGGTTATTGATTGAATCTACATATTTGAATATCTATATATATTGAACTAGCAAATAATAAAAGACGTGACTGTTCACATTAGAAATGACATGTTAGTTCATAATGAAGTGATGTGACTGTTCATAGCAATTACCATTCATTCCCTTCATTATCGATTATACTTTGTTCTCTTAACCATATCCTTTAGATGTTATTTGACCTTTAGATGTGATGTGATGTGTTTTTAAGCTTTATTCAATAATGGGTGCCTGAAACAAGTTTTAAATTTTAAGAAATCTCTATTTTTTTTTTGGCTGAGTCATAATCGAGTCGTTGCCGAGTCATCGGTGAGTCACCGGTCGAGTCAGCTTGCCGAGTCTGAGTTTTGATTCTTTGGTGTGAACCACTACTCATGAATCACGGGTCAATGAGTTTGACTCAAAAAACTACACAGTTGAATCTTGATAGCAATATCACAATTTGACTTGCTGTGGAAAATATCTCCTACTTATTAATTGATGAGCTTAAGGGGCTTTCTAATGAATGGTTCATAAGGCATAACACTTGGTGAAGGTTTTACAAATGAGGATGCAAGCAGAGTGGGTTTAACCATGGAGTAAACTCCATAGTTAAGCGTGCTCGAGCTGGAGTGGTACTGGGATGGATGACCTCCGGAGAAGTCCCGGTGCTTCACCTCCGTAAGCATCACCTAGAGCCAATGAGTGGTAACTGTTCCATTCATTCTCATGAGAGATGGGTTCATGTAAACCACTACTCATGAATCACAGGTTAATGAAAAGAACTCTGAATTTCTGAATTGGGAAATCCATCTTCCATTTGGGTGACAGAATCCAATAGATGCTTCAAAATGTTTGAAGTTCTTTCACCAAGCTTTATCAAATGGATCTCTCATGAGAATGAATGGAATAGTTAGCACTCATTGGCTCTAGGTGATGCTTACGGAGGTGAAGCACTGGGACTTCTTGGGAGGTCATCCATCCCAGTACCACTCCATCTTGAGTACGCTTAACTACAAAGTTTCCTCCATGGTTAAACCCACTCTACTTGCATCCTCATTTGCAAAACCTTCACCAAGTGTTATGCCTTATGAACCATTCATTAGAAAGCCCCTTAAGCTCGTCAATTAATAAGTAGGAGATATTTTCCACAGCAAGTCAAATTGTGATATTGCTATCAAGATTCAACTGTGTAGTTTTTTGAGTCAAACTCATTGACCCGTGATTCATGAGTAGTGGTTCACATGAACCCATCTCTCATGAGAATGAATGGAACACTTAGCACTCATTGGCTCTAGCTGATGCTCACAAAGGTGAAGCACCAAGACTTCCCGAGAGGTCACCCATCCCAGTAGTACTCCAACTTGAGTGCACTTAACTACGGAGTTTCCTCCGTGGTTAAACCCACTCTACTTGCATTCTCATTTGCAAAACCTTCACCAAGTGTTGTGCCTTATGAACCATCAATTAGAAATCCCCTTAAGCTCATCAACTGGTTCATAAGGCACAACACTTGGTGAAGGTTTTGCAAATGAGGATGCAAGCAGAGTGGGTTTAACCACGGAGGAAACTCCGTAGTTAAGTGTGCTTGAGTTGGAGTAGTACTGGGATGGGTGACCTCTTAGGAAGTCCTAGTGCTTCACCTCTGTGAGCATCACCTAGAGCCAATGAGTGCTAAGTGTTCCATTCATTCTCATGAGAGATGGGTTCATGTGAACCACTACTCATGAATCACGGGTCAATGAGTTTGACTCAAAAAACTACACAGTTGAATCTTGATAGCAATATCACAATTTGACTTGCTGTGGAAAATATCTCCTACTTATTAATTGACGAGCTTAAGGGGCTTTCTAATGAATGGTTCATAAGGCATAACACTTGGTGAAGGTTTTGCAAATGAGGATCCAAGCAGAGTGGGTTTAACCATGGAGGAAACTCCGTAGTTAAGCATGCTCGAGATGGAGTGGTACTGGGATGGATGACCTTCCAGGAAGTCCTGGTGCTTCACCTCCGTAAGCATCACCTAGAGCCAATGAGTGCTAACTGTTCCATTCATTCTCATGAGAGATGGGTTCATGTAAACCACTACTCATGAATCACAGGTTAATGAAAAGAACTCTGAATTTCTGAATTGGGAAATCCATCTTCCTTTTGGGTGACAGAATCCAATAGATGCTTCAAAATGTTTGAAGTTCTTTCACCAAGCTTTATCAAATGGATCTCTCATGAGAATGAATGGAACAGTTAGCACTCATTGGCTCTAGGTGATGCTTACGGAGGTGAAGCACTGGGACTTCCTAGGAGGTCAAGCATCCCAATACCACTCCATCTCGAGCATGCTTAACTACGGAGTTTCCTCCATGGTTAAACCCACTCTGCTTGCATCCTCATTTGCAAAACCTTCACCAAGTGTTATGCCTTATGAACCATTCATTAGAAAGCCCCTTAAGCTCATCAATTAATAAGTAGGAGATATTTTCCACAACAAGTCAAATTGTGATATTGCTATCAACATTCAACTGTGTAGTTTTTTGAGTCAAACTCATTGACCCGTGATTCATGAGTAGTGGTTCACATGAACCCATCTCTCATGAGAATGAATGGAACACTTAGCACTCATTGGTTCTAGCTAATGCTCAGAAAGGTGAAGCACCGGGACTTCCTGAGAGGTCACCCATCCCAGTACTACTCCAACTCGAGCGCACTTAACTACGGAGTTTCCTCCGTGGTTAAACCCACTCTGCTTGCATTCTCATTTGCAAAACCTTCACCAAGTGTTGTGCCTTATGAACCATCGATTAGAAAGCCCCTTAAGCTCATCAACTAGTTCGTAAGGCGCAACACTTGGTGAAGGTTTTGCAAATGAGAATGCAAGCAGAGTGGGTTTAACCACGGAGGAAACTCTGTAGTTAAGTGCGCTTGAGTTGGAGTAGTACTGGAATGGGTGACCTCTCGGGAAGTCCCGGTGCCTCACCTCTATGAGCATCAGCTAGAGCCAATGAGTGCTAAGTGTTCCATTCATTCTCATGAGAGATGGGTTCGTGTGAACCACTACTCATGAATCATGGGTCAATGAGTTTGACTAAAAAAACTACATAGTTGAATCTTGATAGCAATATCACAATTTGACTTGTTGTGGAAAATATCTCCTACTTATTAATTGACGAGCTTAAGGGGCTTTCTAATGAATGGTTAATAAGGCATAACACTTGGTGAAGGTTTTGCAAATGAGGATGCAAGCAGAGTGGATTTAACCATGGAGGAAACTCTGTAGTTAAGCATGCTCAAGCTGGAGTGGTACTAGGATGGATGACCTCCTAGGAAGTCCCAGTGCTTCACCTCCGTAAGAATCACCTAGAGCCAATGAGTGCTAACTGTTCCATTCATTCTCATGAGAGATCCATTTGATAAAGCTTGGTGAAAGAACTTCAAACATTTTGAAGCATCTATTGGATTCTTTCACCTAAATGGAAGATGGATTTCCCAATTCAGAAATTCCCAACCACCATCTTCAATAAATTTATCTGGATCATCTGTAATGGTCTTCAAAATTGGCCGCCAGTTCAAGTTCATTCTGCTTTCATAATACTTTATATCCATTGAGTTTAGCCATTCTTTGATGCCATCAAGAGAAGATTGAGGAATAACATCAATGCAGAGTACATCCCGCTTGAAGTCTTTGAAAACAATAGCCATATCAAATGCCTTTTGCCCAAGTCCTACTCTCTCAAGGTTAACTATCTCAATCTCACTAATGGTTATTACTAAGAAAGGCAATTCCACCAACTCTACCAAATAGTTTACGGTAGGAACAATAAAAGCAGAGGCTTTGAAAGGAACTCCATGAAAACCTAGCTCTCTAAATGGTATATCAAACTCCAGTTCAAAATCTTTTAGATGAGGCTGCTCCCATAGCTCTGTTACTCGTTTAACAAACCCTTCAAACTCTCCATTGATTTTATTTTTCATGTGCCTCTCTTGCTGCTCTTCCTCAATTTCATCGGGATCATACATGGACCTTCTTGCCCCTCCTAAAGTTTGGACCACGTCCATTACTTCCACATAAAACTGGACATCCTTAGTCTTCTTAGTTCCCACCATAATATGGTTATGCAAATGAAAATGAAGCAAAGTAATCATCTCCTTCTCTACTGGCTGGAAGAATGCATGTTTAATATTTTGATACATGATATCAGCTCTCTCTTCTACTCTCATGGTTGAATACCGAAATCCATTATAGTGGGCCTCTAGAGTTCTAGTCATCTTTCTTCCTCTTCCACCAAATGCCGGCCCGATCCACAAGTCTGCCAACCTAATTGGCTTTGTTTTTGAAAGCTGAAGTTTCTTCTGAGTCACCAGTGTAGGTCTCTCTACCTTTTCAGACTCTGTCATAGCTACAGACCATCTATGGGATTTGATCATTTGTACCACTTGGTTGATGATGCAGGGGCATCCAGCAGGGCACCTGAGCCCAGGAGTGGAATGGCATTCAGAGATGTTCAATTGCAATGTTAGACTCAATATTCAAAGCAAAATTCATAATCAAGTCTAAAGGTCATTGTAATGTAATAAGGAATAATGCTATAAAAGCAATGTAATAAGTGAAAATCCCATGTAATGAGTCAAAATGTCATGTAATGGTCATATAGGGTTAAGGTCTAAGTGGTTTTAGGTTTATAGGCATTAAATGGGTCCTTGACAAAGAATAGTCTCAATGACAGAGACAGAGGATCAGTCTTCAAAAAAGGAGCATTGATTGAGGATACATTACCTTGAGACTGAGATCTTCAAAAGGTTGCATTCAAATGGAAGATTACAGTCTCAAAGGAATATAGGAGAAATGTTTGGAGACAAAATAGTGACAGAGGCTTTACTCAAAAAATGCATCCAAGAAGGTGAGTACCTGGAAGATGGTTTGCTTCAAGGAAGTTAGAATTCTATTTCCTCAGTTTGATTGTTACAGTAGAGGATAGAGAGCAGCTGTTACAGGGTTCTTTACTCTTGAGTAATTTGAACCTCAAAGGCAGAGCTCTTCTCATCTCTTTAACATTACAAGTGGTTGTTTAAAGAAGATTTCTAGGTTTGGATGGTCCATAGTAAAATTTCCCAAAGAGTGTATCGAGTCTTCCCACATAACGTTTTAAGCTTGATGGGAACATAGGCAAAAAAAAGTTTCTAATTAGATTTTAACAAAATTTTAGCCCTTCCATTATTTTCATATTATTTAACATCTTCATAATCACCATTGTAGCTTGCAAGGTGATTCATCAAATTAAAGACAAAGCCTCCATGGCTTCTTACAACCTTTGAGTATTGTAAACTATAAGTAATATTCAGTAGAGAAATATAGCGAGGTAAGTGAGGACATTCTTCATTATAAGAATGAAATGATAGACAAGGGTAACTCTCAGGTTTAGTCTTTAACCATGCAAACTGTAATTGTAGAGACCGGCTTGGTTATTACCGTTGACATTCAATTATCTATTGAGCTTACGAGCTTGGAGAAGAGAACTACAAACTGCAACACCCTCACCAACTGTAAGAAATAGCCAATTTGGTCACAAAATTTCAGTGAACTTTTCCTTTTGAAGATTCTCCATGAGATCTGACCCAGGGTTGCTCAATGCAAGCTAAAGATCATGTATACTCCTTGTTAGTATAATTCACATTGTTTACAATACAAAATAGATTTTTGTTAAATTTTGTTATAACATAAAGATAGTCACACTTATTTAAAACTTGTAAGCTTGGTGAGCACTTGGATTTTTATTGATTTATATGTAGGTTCTAGGCCAGTAATGAAACAGTACGCAATTTAAAAAGGTCAAAGTTTAGAGTTTACTGTTTAAACCAAAATTCTATGAAGTGTTGATATAGTTGACATGTTTTATACAGAGTACATACTGCTGAACATGTTTAAACAACACATTCTAAGCTTTCATTTCTTTGGTTGATTTATTAGGAATGCTTTTACTTAATTCAATAAGACCCACTTATTAAATTTATTAGGAATGCTATTACTTAATTCAATAATACCCACTTATTAAATGATTTTAGATGAATGACATAAACAAATCAAAACTTAAAATAAATTGTTTAAACCAAAATAATATTTTGTTCAAACCAAAATTATGATAATAGTTACCTGAAGGCCTTTTAGTTCAATTATTCTCTTGAGCTCTTTGAGCATTTTGATTCCACTGGTGTCAACAGTGGTTACAGCTGCATAAGCGAAAAAAGAGAATGAAAAGCAGCACCAAAGTACAATACAAACCAAACCTGCTAGAGTTTGACCATATACAACTGTATATCTAAATCCCAGAATAAAGGAAATAGGAATGGTTGTATATGATAAAATTAGGGTGCATTTATTCCATTTTATTCTGCTCCATAGTTTTGTTACTAGAAAACCGATTACAAGTGAAGGGAAATCCTTTTACAAAAAAGAAATGATGCATCAAATATGTAAGCTTTCAGAACTTATGGCCCATATCTATAATAACATACTACAAAGTGTCTTCCTTCAGCTTGGCAAGATGCTCCTCTTCATCCATTATCCATCTCATTATCCTGCGTACATTGTAAACTTTATTAAGGTCCCCAATAAACAATCCATGTAATGAAGACTGTGGATTAGAGATGTGTTAAAGCAGAAGAGCTCAGAAGAGAAGGGTTATGGTGAATGGGTGCTCATGACATTGCTATTGCTTGGATTACTCAAAACATCAAATAACAAATAATATATAAAGTTATAAACTATTAAGGGGAGGGAGAACAGTAGTCGTATGGACTATCTTCTTCAATATCAAATACCATCATGCAATTCATTAAAATATTATGCTTAACATAATATATTCTAAAAATGACATTTTTGAAATTCTACCAAAACTTAATCTAAAAATGACTACTATTCAAAAGATGAGTTATTCGAAAGATGGGTTATTTGAAAGATGGGTTATAAATAATTGAATCAAGCATGACTACATTCAGGAAGCTACATGACTGAATTCAGGAAGCTGACCCTACACATAGGACATTCATTATGTCTATTGAAAAATAAGCTTTTAAAATAAACATAGACAAATCACCTTTCTCTTAAGTAGCTTGAATTGGAAAAATAGATTCAAGCTACAATGCTTTGAATTCAATAAAAACTTAGAATTAAATAATATTTTGTAGCTTAGCAATTTAGGAGTGCTGGAGTGATTACCAGTTGTGATGTAGCAAGATGTGCATGAACCTTCAATGTTCATCGTGTCAATGGCAATCATCTCTTTATTGCCATCAATATTGTAGTTCTTGAACAGTGCAAAAGTTCTGCCAACTGCTATTCCTTCTTGTATGGGAATAATTCAAATCAACTAGAGGTAATAAATTACTAGCCAATGAACATAATTATAAATCTTTGATGAGCTGATCTTTTAAACTTTTTTCTTGCAAATTCCACCTTTTAAGGAAAAACACAAAATTGTTAGATATAGCCACTAAAAGAAAAGACCGGAATGAAAGGAAAAATACTGTACCAATTAATGATATGAAAAAAAAATAGTAATACTCGAACAATTCAACAACTCTATTGTAATATACCTTTATCCCATCCATGGAAAATAGGCCCAAACCATGTAATGAGGATGGAGCAATGCGATATATCCTCTCATTAACACAAAAATCAGTATTAATTGGAGGTAGCTCATTGGGTACCCATTCTTTCTCAATGTGTGTGTACCGAAAGGGCACCTTGATGTCGCCTTTGGTCTCATCATCATAAGAACATGACCCCCCATTAGCAAGGAAATATTGCATGCGTTTGTCAATTTTTTTTCTAATTTTTTGACCTCTAGTTGATCTCCCTGTTTTAGCCGTACATGTAGAACTTTCATCTAGCATTCCCTCATTTCCCTCATTTGATGTAGATAGATCTAACAAGTACCTATTTGGTGGGTGCTGCAATCCATCAAATGAGATATTGCCACGTCAATATATATAGAATAATCAAGTCGTGACCCATACGTACAGTTCTTCTTTGTCTATACATGAGAGATATAAAATGTACTAGGTTGAAAGTGATTATATATTATATTTCTATATGGTTCTTTGTCTATATATACATTATATGATTATATAATATGTCTATTTATAACATACGTGCTTAGTGATAAACAAGAAGAATATAAGAAAATTATGTCTATTTATTGACTTATACCTGCCAATCCATGTCACTATGCACGATCCATGCCAAAGGGGTCAAATTTACTGCATATGTTAATCATTTATCTTAAGTTAGCTAAATATTACATGATACGTATGCTACAAATAACTTAGAAGATAACATGAACAATATGCAACATCGCAAACATGAACAAATTTACCTTATGTATGGAATGCAAGATCGTCAACAGAAGGCCGGGGTGACAATGTCTGTAGTCAATTGCTTGTTTGCAAAAAGGGTGATAATCAAACACAAATATACATGTATCAACAGCAATTAATTGAGCATCGTAAACAAAAAATTGGTAATTATAAATCACATATGTCGTAATCATTAGAATTGAACAGAATAAATATGTAACCATTACAATTTAAAGCAAAACATAAATATGTAATCATTAGAATTGAACACAATAAATATGTAACCATTTCAATTATGTCATTGATCATCATCATCATCATCATCATCATCATCATCATCGCCATCGCCATCGCCATCATCGCCATCATCAACAACATCACCGCAATCATCATCGCCATGATCACCATCACCATCATCATCACCATCATCATCATCATCATCATCATCATCATCAGCATCATCATCATCATCATCATCATCATCATCATCATCATCTGCTTCTTCATCATCTTCAGTATCTTCTTCCATAACATTATACTTTATCGGCCTTCCTCTTGGATCATGTCTAACAACAAATGACCAACCCTATTTATGTGGAACCTCTGAGTAAAACACTTGCTCACATTGGCTTGGAAGAACATAGGGCTCATCTCCAACTGGCTCAAATGACCTTGTATTAATCATTGTAAATCCATTATCATGTTGAATAACAGTTCTATCTAGATCATTTTGATTCAGTCGTAGCCTGTACCATTTGACGACAAATAGAACTACTTTGAAGGAGTTAAAGTTGCACTCAATTATATCATCTAAGATGCCATAGTATTGATTTTGAGATTGTTGAGGATGTAGGTCATTTCTAGATGATATATTGGTGACCTCGAAAACTGCACTTATCCCAGAATCACAAGTTTTTTTTGTATCATCCAACTTTTTTATACGAAATTTGTGGCCATGATAGTACATAGCTTTGTGGTGCTTGACCTGCAATTTTTAAAGTGTGTAAATTATTTGTATCATGAGTTGATATGAAACATACGAGTCATGATCATTAATAAATTTGTACGTACCTATCCACCTCTTAAACCATGTGCTAGATCAATTACCATTGGAGTAACATTGGGATCTCCATTACGATGAGCTTCTCTAACCAATGAAGCAACACCTTCCCATGTTAATGAGCAACCATTTTGTTGACATTGTTCAATCCATACCGTCATCCAATCAAGATTGTTTGCAATATACAAATGTATTGCATCCCATTCTCGACCAGCTGTATCAAAAACATCTTAGATTTATTACATCTGACTCTCGACTAGATTTATAAGAATTAATTAACTACAATAACATCTTAGATTTACCTCTCACTTTCCTCAATCTACCTTTGCCCATCAAGTGCTCCCCTTCAAATTTGTTCATGGAGTTGGGATCCCAAATACGATCTACATGGATCTTTGCTGCAAACTTAGGAAGATATTCACTAATGTACACCATGGTCTGGTATACCATATATCCCTCTACCATAGAACCCTCAGGATGTGCTCTCTATCGAACCAAGCCTTTCAAAAAATTTTAAGTGCCTCTCAACCATCCACATTGACCTAGTTGGTACAGGTCCGCACAATTCAATCTCCTCAACTTGATGTAAGAGGTAATGTTCTTGTGCATTGAAAAAAGTTGAAGGTAGACACTTTTGCATTTCACACATAAGAAGAGAAATTTTTCTCTTCCAGTATTTTATATCTTCTTTATTGATTTCTTTAGATGACAACCACCTCATGTATTTTCCAGGATCATATATAACTTGTTTGACACCATTGGCAAAGTGGTGTGGGAGAGATAGAGGTAGAACATACTGCAATATTTGTAAAATGATCTCGTCAATATTTTATAAAAGAATGCAATGAAAACCACATGCAATATACAAATATATAGTGAATACAAAGTAATATGAATTACCTTAATAAATATATGCCAATCATGTGTTTTCATCCCTGGCCCAAATTCACTTTTCTTTGATATGAGATCATTTATGTTCGCAGCAAATCCTGTAAGAAATCATATTTTCTTTATAATTTCTTTTATAGCATTGCTCTGCTGCTCCGACAATAACCATGGAAGAGCACTTGTATCAATTTGGTCTCCATTTTGATTGGATTGAGTAAAATTTTTCATTGCATGGTTGGATTCTTCAATGTCACTACAAATTTTGATGATTTGGTCTTTGTCACACCTTCCATCCAATATTTTTTATAATGTCTCTGTTACATTCTTTCCAATATGCATAGGATCAAACAAATGCATGATTGGGAGTTGCTCGTAGTACGGCAACCTAGTGAATTGCATAGGATAACTTTTGAGTCCTTTTGGAAGTTGGTCATTGATGCCTTGACGACCTTCACAAGCATCAATTACATCATCAGTAAACAAAACACAATATCAAAAGATAAATTTGAAACAAAACCCATCAGATGGAATGACATTACCTCGACGATTTATTTTATTGTATGCCAACTTCCATAGGCGAGGTGTCATTCTCCATGGCTTTGATGTAGTCTCTTCTTTCCCATTGAAAAGATGTTTTTCAGTAATTCGGTACTTATGATTTCTGTGGAGAAAGTGTCTATTCTCATCGAACACCTGCTTTCTCAAACTTTTTGAATGATGAGATTTTATCTTTGGACCACAAACTAGACATGCAAATTTTCCCTTTGTCTAAAGACCTACAAGATCATGTCTAATTGGATTAAATGTGTTAACTTTGTGTTAACACTATAACATACCAAAAAAGAGGCATTATGAAGAGAACATACCACAAAAATGTGTTAGCCCAGGGGCATCATGTATTGTCCATACAAGCATTGCATGGAATTAAAATTGTCTTTGTCCTATTGGTCTAGAGATGTCATACATAGTGACCCCATTCCATAACACCATCAACTCGTTGATAACGGGCTCAATATATACATTGATATCTTTAACTTGGTACTTACCTAGTTGAATGAACAAAAACATTACATAATTATTATGACCATTTTGATGGATTATTAATAATAAATTAATTTAGATGACCATTAAATCAAAAAATACCTGGAACAATCAGTGACAACATTATGTGCTCCCTCTTTATGGACAACCAAGGAGGAATGTTATTGTTGATAACAAAAATAGGCCACACTGAGTAAGTAGATCTCATCTCTCCAAACGGATTGACACCGTCCGCTGCCAATGAAAGCTTGAGATTACGAGGTTCTTCTTTAAAGTGTGGCCATTTTTCTTCTATTTCCTTAAATGTCGAGCCATCTACAGACATTCGCATAATGCCATCTTGACTTCTATTGCATACATGGTAATCCATAAATTGTGCCAAGCTATTGCACTTGAATAATCGTTGCAGACGTGGAATAATGGAAATATGTCGAAGAACCTTGTGAGGCACCTTTTTTGTTATTCGATCTGATTGATATCTACTAATATGACAAATAGGGCATTCTGTTGCAAATTCATGCTTTTTTTAATATATAATATGATCGTTCGAACATGCATGTATTGTTTGATATTCTATTCCAATATCTTTCATAATGGTAGATAATTCTCGGTACGAGCGAGTTAGGATGTTTGATGGTGGTAACAAACACTCACCTACCAACCTACAACCAAAAATATAATTTATTAATTTAAAGAATATTAATTGCTACACGATTCATCCAATATTAATTGCAAGGGAATTACGACTAAAATAATGAAAAAAGATGACATACCTTAACATACGTGTCATTGCTACGTTGGATAAACCATTCATAACCTTCAGGTTCACCAACAACAATACAGCGGCAAGAAGAGTTGTTTCGGAGCCTTCATATAGGGGCTCGTGTGCCTTCTCAAGTAAAGGTACATCAAGCTCTGCATCAACATCATCATCATCTTGATCATCATGATCATATTGATCTTCTTCATCATCGTGGTCTTCTTCCATGATATCATTACCTTCTACTTCTATGTTCACACCTCCATGTTCCCTCGTTTGGAAATCCACATTCTCTAGATTGTCATGGTCCATAACATGAAATTGAGGGACGTTGACCTATATGAAAATGATGACCTTATATTAACCATGATCATGTTTTCATCATCAAATCATGTCTTATGTATTTTATAAAATATTAAAATACATACCAATGGACGAAATTCATTTCCCCCTTCAATGTGACCATGTTGCCTACAATGTTCCTCAGCTGTTTTGATTAGATATCTTCGAGTCTTTAAGCCCTTACAAAGTTTGCAAGGACAATAACATTTTCCATCACCCTTTCTTTTTAAGTTAGACCATAGTCTAGCAATTGTCTCCCTATTTGTTTGTGCGTTGATATCGTCAGACATGGTCTTTCTTGAATGGAATGACTCATTGGTGGAAGAAGGATGATTTGTTTGCAACCTGCTGATAAAAATCGTTAGTGAACAACCATTTTCTCAACCATTTTAATATCGAAAACATCATATGAAATATCTTTATCATTTAGATTTTAATGCTATATTTTAACTTTTAATCAAAATTATGTGTAATATAAGGACCCTATATCACCATTTTACTGAGAGTCAAGCATCAAGTCATTGGTAAGTTAACACAACTTGATATGAAGATCTGAAGATATTTGATACTTCCATCATCACCCATGACATAACTCTCAAGCCTAACATAAAGTCATTCATACAAAAGTAGCAACCTGTTAATTTGTTGATAGAACCCTTAATCTTCAAGGAAGTTCAAAAGTTACTTGCTGCAACGATAATTTTTCCTATCCGCCACTCCACTTGGGTGGAAAATTTGGTGCATGTACAGAAGAAGCAAGAGGAGATCTGTGTTAATTTTTGTAAGCTTAAAAAGGTGTTAGATTGGACACCCTAAGCCTCTGCATCAATTTTATGAGTTCACCTTTCAATAATGTTGAAGTGAGGTATTGGGCCCTCGAGAAATAAGCTTTCAGCTTGGTTAGATAATTCAAGAAGTTTAGACAATATATCTTGAGAAGCAATATATATGCCATTATGCCTGACCAAGTGGTCAAGAGATTGGTTATGTAGTCAGATTTGGGAGAGCGTCACGAGAAATAGATGGCTATTTTGCAAGAGTTTGATTTAGAGATGCATCCTATGGGATTGGTTTAGAGATGCATCCTATTTGATTTTTGAATTTAGCCACTAGCAGTTCAAAATTTGAAATGTATGGGTCTTTGACCACTTGCATTCTTCAAAGGTGGCCACGACCTTCCGAATGTAACAAACTAATCAAATAGCGTTAAGGTTTTCTTTTAAACCTTTGTATATAAAGAAACGATGTCGAGTTTTCTTCCTGGTTCTTTCCTGATTGAGCTCTTTTTGAATCAATTTTTATAAATATAAATATATATAGTGGTTCTTCCACTTTTGTCTAAATAAAATAAAATAAAACAAGATACCCTATAAGAAAAGATAATCATCTCCATCTTATCTACATTGATTCTTAGAAAATAACATACTACACAATAAAAAATAACCAATAAATGATAATCATCTCCTTCTTATCTATGTTGATTCTTATCTCTTTTATATATAATCAATTTTAGAGAATGAAATAGTATGCAATAAACGATAATCACCCCCCTTATGAAAAACAAGATAATCATCTAAGTTCAATATTCTAAAAAACAAGATGCCACTTGCAATAAAGTGACCATCTCCCTTCTATGTACGATGATTCTATAATTGAGTTAACTCTAATTCACAAGTAAAAAAATTCATACTATAATTTAGAAGGTCTAATTCACAAGTAAATAAATTCTTGGCAGCTCCTACATAACAAATTTTTAAAAATATATTGCACATTGAATCAATTTAAACCCAAGATGTATTTAAATTAAATTAAAAAATATATTCAAATTTAGATAAATCAACATGATAGATCATCAATATATCACTAAGTCTACAATAAGCAACATTTTGTTACTTAATTCTTCCTTTGTTAACCCCATCTTCTCTTCTGTGAAACATAATGAACAATCACTAACAAGCTTCTAACATCTTGTATGTTTCCATCTTCTGCAATGACTACAAAATATCTCCTACAAAAAATTCACACAAAAAACTCAAGTATAAAAATTAGAAGCACTTTGAACCTAGATATATATTAAATACTTTTGGAGGAGTTGTTTAAAGCTAATTACACATGTAAATGTGTGCACGATAAAAATGTGATATAAATAAACATACCTATTTTAGTGGATGTTGACATATAGTCATAATAATTAGAAATATTGAAAATGAATGTCTTCAAAGATTTTATCTTTGTCGTATACCTATGCAAAGATGGATGCAAAATATTGAAGCATATCGAGTATGCAATCTATTTGTCAAATGTTAAAAAAAATAATAGATCTTTTAATCTCAAATCTATAAAACATCACATATCCCAAATAATAACCAAATACAAATTATAATTTTTTTTCAAATATGGGACAATTTACTCTTAGCTTTTTTGGATAAGTATCTTGCTGATTTTTTGGTTCCTCATGCCTCTCTTCTTTTTAAATCCAAAGACCAAGAAGGTAAAAAAAAAGAGAAGAAAAACCTACATCATCTCCATTTTTATTTTCTCATTTAAATGAAAATGAGGACTTTAGCATTCTCACCCCACAATTTGGAAATTTCTAAGTAGGGAGTAAGTGACTACTCCACTAGACTAAGCAGGATAAATGGATGCAAACACATGAATCCTTCCATCAATTCATAGATACATTAATTGTTACAATATTTTCAACTTGAAACTAATTAAATAATTTAATATTTTATCTTTCATTTGTAATAGAGCTCTAGTCACCTCCATCAATATATTAATAATTAGAAATAAATTTTCACACATATACTTTGTGCTAGCTCTTCAAATGAGGACATTGATATGCCTGCAAAGATCATAAATATAGTCATTGCACATATGCTAACAAATACTAAGCAAGGTTCTTATAAATATGTCTGTAATCAAAGATTCTTGCCTCTATTATTTGATAGGTATATCTTCCTTTCTCATCATGCCCAGTGAAATGAGGATAGTCTCTCTAAAGACAACATGATAATGTACACTCACTGTAAGGATAGTCACAAATGAGGACAGTCACTGTAAAGACAACATGATAATGTACACTCACTGTAAGGACAATCACAAATGAGGACAGTCACTCTAAAGACAACATGATAATGTACACTCACTGTAAGGACAGTCACAAATGAGGACAGTCACTCTAAAGACAACATGATAATGTACACTCACTTTAAGGACAGTCACAAATGAGGACATCGATCTTATAGTGAGTGTACATTATCATGTTGTCTTCACAGTGACTGTCCTCATGTGTCATAATATTAGAAGTTCACAAAATTATTTTTGTGAACTGTAATATTATTTTTGTTTTGTAATTTTTGTGACCTTGTGTAATTTCACAAAATGAGAAGTTCTCACAGTGACTGTCCCTTGTGTAATTGCCACTTGAATGAGGACAGTCACTGTAAAGACAACATGATAATGTACACTTACAGTGAGTGTACATTATCATGTTGTCTTTAGAGTGACTATCCTCATTTGTTGAAGAAGAAAAGCATTAATGTGGCTGAATAGCAATACATTCAAGTGGCAATTACACAAGGGACAGTCACTGTGAGATGTCCTCATTTGTGACTGTCCTTATAGTGAGTGTACATTATCATGTTGTCTTTACAGTGATTGTCCTCATTTGTTGAAGGAAAAAAGCATTAATGTGGTTCAATAGAAATGCATTCAAGTGCAAATTACACAAGGGACAGTCACTGTGAGATTTCCTCATTTGTGACTGTCCTTACACTGAGTGTACATTATCATGTTGTCTTTACAGTGACTATCCTCATTTGTTGAAGGAAAAAAGAATTAATGTGGTTCAATAGCAATGCATTCAAGTGGCAATTACACAAGGGATAGTCACTGTGAGATGTCCTCATTTGTGACTGTCCTTATAGTGAGTGTACATTATCATGTTGTCTTTAGAGTGACTGTCATCATTTGTTGAAGAAGAAAAGCATTAATGTGGTTCAATAGCAATACATTCGATCAAGTGGCAATTACACAAGGGAGAATCACTGTGAGATGTCCTCATGTATGATTGTCCTTGTCACAAATGAGGACATCTCACAGTGACTGTCCCTTGTGTAATTTCACAAAATGAGAAGTTCTCACAGTGACTATCCCTTGTGTAATTGCCACTTTAATGAGGACTGTCACTATAAAGACAACATGATAATGTACACTTATAGTGAGTGTACATTATCATGACAACATGATAATGTACACTTACAGTGAGTGTACATTATCATGTTGTCTTTAGAGTGACTATCCTCATTTGTTGAAGAAGAAAAGCATTAATGTGGCTGAATAGCAATACATTCAAGTGGTAATTACACAAGGGACAGTCACTGTGAGATGTCCTCATTTGTGACTGTCCTTACAATGAGTGTACATTATCATGTTGTCTTTACAGTGACTATCCTCATTTGTTGAAGGAAAAAAGCATTAATGTGGTTCAATAGCAATGCATTCAAGTGGCAATTACACAAGGGATAGTCACTGTGAGATGTCCTCATTTGTGACTGTCCTTATAGTGAGTGTACATTATCATGTTGTCTTTAGAGTGACTGTCATCATTTGTTGAAGAAGAAAAGCATTAATGTGGTTCAATAGCAATACATTCGATCAAGTGGCAATTACACAAAGGAGAATCACTATGAGATGTCCTCATGTGTGATTGTCCTTGTCACAAATGAGGACATCTCACAGTGACTGTCCCTTGTGTAATTTCACAAAATGAGAAGTTCTCACAGTGACTATCCCTTGCATAATTGCCACTTCAATGAGGACTGTCACTATAAAGACAACATGATAATGTACACTTATAGTGAGTGTACATTATCATGACAACATGATAATGTACACTTACAGTGAGTGTACATTATCATGTTGTCTTTAGAGTGACTATCCTCATTTGTTGAAGAAGAAAAGCATTAATGTGGCTGAATAGCAATACATTCAAGTGGTAATTACACAAGGGACAGTCACTGTGAGATGTCCTCATTTGTGACTATCCTTACAGTGAGTGTACATTATCATGTTATCTTTGCAGTGACTGTCCTCATTTGTTGAAGGAAAAAAGCATTAATGTGGTTCAATAGCAATGCATTCAAGCGGCAATTACACAAGGGACAGTCACTGTGAGATGTCCTCATTTGTGACTGTCCTTACAGTGAGTGTACATTATCATGTTTTCTTTACAGTGACTATCCTCATTTGTTGAAGGAAAAAAGCATTAATGTGGTTCAATAGCAATGCATTCAATTGGCAATTACACAAGGGATAGTCACTGTGAGATGTCCTCATTTGTGACTGTCCTTATAGTGAGTGTACATTATCATGTTGTCTTTAGAGTGACTGTCCTCATTTGTTGAAGAAGAAAAGCATTAATGTGGTTCAATAGCAATACATTCAAGTGGCAATTACACAAGGGAGAATCACTCTGAGATGTCCTCATGTGTGACTGTCCTTGTCACAAATGAGGACATCTCACAGTGACTGTCCCTTGTGTAATTGCCACTTGAATGCATTGCTATTGAACCACATTAATGCTTTTTTCCTTCAACAAATGAGGACAGTTACTCTAATAAACCTTGGTTATCGATTGGTCCCTTGGATGAAATTTTGTTATCTAGGTGTCTTTAGGTGTTTTAAGAGTGTTTGAAAGTCTAAAACATCAAATAAGGTCTTTTAGGTTTTAAGGCGTGATTATAAGCCTAAGAGCCCTTAGTCCATGAGGATCATTTCCATTTTTATGTTTTGGTTTCTTAGTTTTAAAAGCTTTCTTATTTTCAGCTGTTATAAAAAGTTACATTATGATGTTGTCGTGCTTTTGCAATAGCACAATTATTATTGTAACAGATTGACCATTCAGTTCTCCAATAGTCACCACTAGTGTGGCATTAGTTGGACCTATTAGGAAGCAATGGCAATCTATATATTTTGTCCAATCAAGGGATTGGAATAGAGGACTTTTGAAGAAAATTGGGAAATAAGAAAATAGTTGACATTTTTTAGTATGTTTTTTATCTTCGTTTCTTCTATATGCTGTCAAACATGTAAAGTATGAATAGATTTGTCATTTCAAGAATATCTATTCATGTATTCATGGCTTTGTGTAATTCAATAGATTAACTATTCTTTCTAACACAGTCGGTCATGAAAGTCCAACTAAATTAACTATTGCAGTGAGTCCAAGCATGTAAATATAATCACACATCTCAGACAATTAGTTTTTCTGTTATTTGTTTTGTGTTCTCAAATAAGGAATTCTTCAACAAACCGGAATAAAATCTATTGTTCTTGGTCTGTCATGGAATTCTAACCCTAACTTCAACTTCACCATGGAGTTCCAATGCCAATGGTTGAAAAACAATTTAGGGTAGTATGTTGTAATATAATCAACACTTGGACTTGCAGAAACCGTTAAAACTTGCTTCTTAGTCATTGCTCAAATTGGGTAAATGCAATATAAAGAAACAGTGAAGAAGATGAACATCACAATATTAGTTGGAAATGCTTGGATCTTGTTAAGCTTGGGTTTGTGAACACTAACGAAGCCCTAAAATCAGGCATGCAACTATATGCAACCTAAACAATAACATATGTTGAAATGATACAAAAAGAAAGATGGATAATGAATAGTAACCTATGATTGTGGAATGAAGAACATTTGTGGCAACCAACAGTCTCATTAACTCTACCGAGTACTTCCAGTTGAATCAATCCTAGCCTGATCAACTAGGGTTTTCATTCTTGTGACCATTCATAGAGGATAAAACTGTTAAGATCCGAACAATCCAACAAGAGGCCATATAGATAGAGGGGCCCCACATCTCAGGGGTGAAAGAAACCTCAGGACTTAATGAAATGAAGTATGGGCACGCACGTCCAATCACTTACTAAATTTGGTTTGTGTCTCATTTCACAAACCAAATTTAGTGAATCATCAACAGTCAAAAGCCTGAGATTGAATTGGTAAAATACTCTATTTCAAAAGATAACTTGTATAAAGGAATTCAAATTTTTGAAACACAGAGAAAATAGTTGTCAGGAAATTCATACACAGTTGTCCCCGCCTTCTCGCCCGCTCCTGCCCACTGTCGCCCGCACCGAAAAAGAAAGGGGTAAAGTAAAAATGAAATGCTCTTTCTTTTTTTTTTTTACATTTTATCCCCGTATTGGTCAAAATTTTGACCATATATTTTTGGTCAAAATTTTGACCAACACGGGGATAAAAGGAAAAAAAAAGAAAATTTTAAGACCATTTCCACTTTGGTCGATAAATTTGGTCGAAATTTGACCTCAAATCTACTAGTCCATATTCAAAGAATATTTCCCGATGCAGAATTAAGATAATCAATTAGGTTTTTGATAAACTAATGTGTAGATGTACCTTAGGTTAGGACTTTGATGTCGATTTCGATCGAATTGTTGATGTAAGAGGTTAATGAACCTATAGCCCATTTTTGGGGTATTACAAGATGACATGTTTATTGAAAAAAATAACTTAGACTAACAATTATGACATTGTAGAAAATTGTAATTGCATCCCTATGAAATTTTGCACTCACCTAGGCCTCATTTTAGCATGTATCCATCCACCCATACCTGATCCTATTCAATCTAGTTTGCACTAGCTAAAAATAAGACATCTTCACTATATTTTGGACCTTACGTCATTGACCTTGCTTTTATTGAGAGGTCAAGGTTTCCTAGGGTGACCAATTTATATGACAAGCTCTCTTGGGGAGACCTTGACCCATGAAAGGGCCGCCAAAGGCTATCTTGTTTCAATAGTTGAGTTCCAAATTTAAACAGTCTAATGGCTAGTTTATGTGAGCATGCAAACTTCTTTCATAGTGTCTCTTAAAAATTACAAATCTGAAATTCTAGGGAGAGGTATAAAGAAAGCTCACCTTCCTTCATTTACATCATCCACTCATCTTAATCAAGCTCACACCATCCAGCATTTCACATTCAAGGTGATATCTCATCCTGTCATATTCTTCAGATCTATCATTGTGGCAACTCACAACAACCTTCATGGAAGCATGAATTTATAATTGATTTCCTTTTAAGTCTTGTCAAGTCATGCTATTGAAAAAACACTTGTGATCATATTCAAAGAACATTGCATTGAAAAGGTATAAGATTACAATACTTTATTTTGAGATCTATCCTCTGCTACATTACAAAATGCTTTCATTTTCAATTCAAGTTATTTAAATTTCAAGGTTAATTCTTAAATTAGGGTTTGACTTAGGAAAAACCCCCATCAACCAAATAATTTCTCTTCTTTCTGTGTGCAAGTGATAGTCTATGAAGAAATGAATTTGGATTCAGATTGAGGAGATAAAGACATACAAATCTTCCTTTCATAGATATGAAAAAGCAGGGTCAACATTTCCCTACCCAACATTGTCCCAGGATAAGGTTTTTGTGCTCAACTTCATCCCTCAGATTTCGGTAGAAGGTTCCTTCCTGTCATTTATTCCTAGATCCTAATTGTGTTATCTGTACATCTAATTTTTGCAATTCTATATCTATTGGAAACCTACATTTCTCCATCTTTTTACCCTAGCTTACAAATTCCCTTTGTTGAATAGGCCAAATAACTAAGAGGGGGAGGGGGTGAATCAATTATATTCAAAAAATTTCCTTCACTTTTGTTAATCTGATAAACACTTAAAACAATTAGAAACTTATGACAAATATAAACATGAAAAGCGCAAAACATCAACACCATGAACACTGAAATTTATGTGGAAACCCAAGATGGGAAAAATCATGGAGAAGATAATGCTCATGAATTGAACATTGGTTAAGGTGATTTTTAGAAAGGGTTCACTGTCAGTTTTCTCATTTCTCATTGGCTCACTACAGGTTGGGATAAACACCCAATAATAAGAAATGCTAATTGCAGGTGCAAATAGGCTCACTTCCAATACAAATAGGCTCATTGGAAGAATATAAGAAATGAGAATTGAATCCACCACTGGAGTCACTATCACTAATACTATGCAATAGTTAAATGATGTAATGATTTTCTACCGATTGCACCAACTCACAGTACATCAACACATATATCTTCCCTTATCAGATTCACATTCACTTCACATATTACTCGCATACAATCACATCTGGACAAATCAAATTGTCACTCTCTTATAACATCTCATGCCAACAACAAGGTCAACCTAATCCAATTTTAAATAGGTCACACTGAAGCATTCCCATGGTGGTAAGAAATGAAACATGGACCACCTTGCTCAACACCACATGCCTCACACAAAAAAATCTACACCATCACCAAGATCTTTAGAACCAATGGATAAAATATATATGTTACAATGAAAATTCTTGGACCGAAGCACAATAAACATATTCTAAATAGGACCATATAGGATTTGAGCAATACAAATCCACAAAACCTGAAGATCACTTGCATACAAAAACCTGTTACAAGGAGGTAGAGACAAGAAGAGGGCAAGGGTTTGACCAAAAAATATGAAGAAGAAAATATCCCCAATTAATGAATGAATAAAATATACAATGGATCAACCTTATAAAGGAGATTGAAAACCTAGAAAGGCATATTGGAGTTGATGAGTAAATAACCTACAACTCCCAAGAACACCTACATGCAAACACCTGTCACTGAAAGAGAGAGAAGAAGAAAGAAGCTATGGAGGCCTGAACGCATTGATCCACAAGAGAGGAGATATCATTCTTGATGTACAAAAATAAAAGTTGAAATTCAATAATGAATAATCTGTTTCAATTTGTTATGAATACAAAGGAGATCAATCATTATAAAAAGATATCTGAAACCTTAAAAAGGTAAAACCTAGGTTGCACAATAATAATTAATAAAGCAATTATTTATTATATGCCTAAAGTTTAGCTTAAGTAGAAAGAGATAATAAGTGACAAAATAATTAAATCAATATGATTCAATTAATATGCAAACAACTTATTACTCTAACATCCCCCCTTAAGATAAACTTTGGGAGAAGCTAGAAACCTAGAAAGAACTACTGAAAGCAAATGGGTCCCAACAAAAAAAAGCCTAATTAGGTACCCAAGTACAAAAATAGAGTCTCTATAAAGAAGAGAAATAGAGAAAACCACATGAGAAAAACTCTACTCCAAAAAGAGACAAAGGCTAGTCCAAAGGACTGGAGAAGCCTCCAAAACTAGGAATGTTCTAGAAAATAGGAATAAGGATGAACATGCACAACATCATTGAAGCAAGAAGCTGCAAACTCTATCAAAAAGTAACTGATGATCTGAAGATCCTCCACTGAAATATGAAAAGGTAGAGAAGACTGTAATCTACATGAGTGCCCTCAAATGACACTACTCGAATTAGGAGGCAAACAAAGGAAAACAACTGAATTCAAAGATATAGAATACTGTAATCTGCACAAGTTCTCTCAAATGACACTACTCAAATTAGGAGGCAAACACCTGAACTCAAAAATATAGATGTTATAAAAACACCAAAGTTTGAATAGCTGATCAATCAAAGCTAGAAGAGTGCATCCAAAAATAGGAAAGAAAAAGTGTCCATATGGTAAATGATCCATCTCATCAGAATGCATAGGTACCTAGCCATTGCATCTGCTTAGTACATAGAATCAAATACTGAATACATAGCTCACACTATTGAACCAAGGAAGTAGTAGAATCAATAGTAGAAACCCCCCACAATGCTGACAAGGGAGTAATGACATGTACACTAAAAATATCATCCAATATGAACTGCATGATACCAGGAACATCAAAGGTGCAGAGAGACTACAAACGCAAATAAAGATACCTGAGGCTAATGTCATTGGAGGAATGCTCATATGAAAAAAGTAGATGAAAAAAATAGGCAAACAGCAAACCCCCCTAGCACTTTATAATTGAGTGCAAGTACAAAGAGCATGAACATGTGGAAGATCCCATACATGCAATAGAATGACACTTTATCTCAGTGCGTGTGCATAAAAGAATGCTACAAAAGTGAAGTATACACTGCTCAAAGAAGAGCGAAGGTCGCTAAAACAAAACAATAGCCTAAGATGATCCATCCCTCAAAAGGAAGAGATCCCAAAACCTAAAACATCTAAGATATCCACCAGATTGCAAAAATGAAAAAATCTGAATAATATGTACCTGGAGCAGAATCTGGAAAAAAACTCACATCATTGGAAAGCTCTTAGAACAAGCTTTCCAATGATATATCATTTGCCCAAAATGGAGTTTGGATGTGCAAGATAGAGCTCCCAGAGTATAGAGCTTAACATCTGGCTTTGACAGTAAAAAACACCATCACAAAAGCAAAATAAAAAATTCAAACCTTCAGATCTGGATAGAGCTCAGAACCAGCTTGCCGATGATATCTCGTTTGCTTAATTTCAACAATTTATGCTCAAGTTATGAGCAAAAAACCATAGGTATGCTGATGGGCCCAAAAAATAGTGTCTATATGTGTTGACGTCAACACTTCACAGGGCTAAAATTGATAGCCAAATGGCCGTTGCAACATAAAAGCCCCTTGGGGCTAAAAAATTGGGCCCCTGGTCACCATATGACCAGGGGATGAGACTGCATGCACTTGAGATTAAATTTGATTGCCAAATGGCCATTGCTGCCCAAAATTTTTTTTTTTTAAAAATAATTTTTTTAAAAAAAAATTGCATGCGCACCTCGGGATGCATGCTAGATCGCATAAATTTTTGCCTTGATTTACATGCCAATTTTTTTTTGCATTGATTTATGTACCAAACAATAAATTTTTTGCCTCGATTTGCATACTAGATTGGTACAATTTTGTCTCAATTTGTATGCATGGGTTGTATGGATACTACCTCAATTTGTGTGCCAAGATCGTATGACTTGACATGCAAAATTTTTTTTGCCTCAAAATGCAACGACGTCTAAATTGGATGTACCTTATATGGATATGGGGATTTTTGGGTGCTGCGAGCTCAACAACGAGGTCTGTTTGGGCCCAAAGTGCCTCAGGATCTATGTCAAGGCTAGTCACAATTTGTTTTTTACCACAGATTCCAACTTTGTCCAAATTGGATAAATTTTATATGGAATTGGGGGTCTTGGATGCTGTGAACGTAACTATGAGGTTCATTTGAAGCAAAGATGACCAAAAAAAGGGTCCCCCCCAATCTGTCAGAAAACCCTCTGAAAATGCAAATCTAACAAACACGGCCGAATCTCTCAAGAAGAGAACATGGGAAAATATATATGAAGCTTTGATACCATATTGGAGTTAATGAGTAAACAACCTACAACTCCCAAGAATACCTGTATGAAAACACCTCTCATAGAAAGAGAGAGAAGAAGCAATAAGCTAAGGAGACCTGAATGCATTGATCCATGAGAGAGGAGAAATCACTCTTGGTGTGCAAAAACAAAAGTTGCAATTCAATAATGAATAATATGTTTCAACCTGTTATGAATACAAATGAGATCAATCCTTATAAAAGGAGATCTGAAACCCTAAAAAGGTAAAACCTAGATTGCACAATAATAATTAATAAATAAATTAATTATTATATGCCTAGAGTTTAGCTTAAGTAGAAAGAGATAATAAGTGACTTAATAATTAAATCAATATGATTCAATTCATAAGCAAACAACTTATTCTAACAAGGCAAACTCTAAAAAGTAGAAGTGTGTGTAATAATTAGTTTAATTATTACATGACTAATGCATGTAGGTTTATATTTAAAACAACTAGTGCATGAATGTTTTAAGTATAACACTACTAATGCAAGAGAGGTTTAAATATAAACAACTAAAGTAAAAAAAATAAGTTGACATCTTAAGAAGGGTGTAAAGTTAATTTAATTAACACAATTAAATTAATACTTTACTCTAACACCCCCCTAAAGATGAGCAACAATGTAGCTACAAATAATGCAAGAAGAAAGCAAAGGAAACTATAGTGCTAAAAGCAAAAAATGGGTCCCAACAACATGGCCTGATGAGGTACCCAACACAACCAAATCTCTATAAAATGGAGAAATAGAGAAAACCACATGGGAGAAAACCCTAATCCAAAAAGAGATAGAAATAAAAGGAAGGAAGGCCTCATCACTAAGACCCCTCAAGGACAACTTCCTTCACCCCAAGCATAGAACACAACTAAAGATATCATGAGGATGCAAAAGGTTTAGTGAAGATGTCAACAACCTACTCAGCAGTGGGAATATACTCCAAACTCAAAGAGCCATCCTGTATCAAATGCCTAATGAAATGCATATGAAGCTCAATGTGCTTGGTCCTCTGATGCTCAACCGGGTTGTGGGAAATATGTATAGCACTTTGATTGTCACACCAAAGAATAGTGGGACTATCAGGAGGAAAACCAAACTCTATCATCAACTGTCAAAGCCATAAAACCTCTTGACTAGCTAGTACAATTGCTTAGTACTCTACCTCTGTAGATGATAATGCATGAGTTGTCTGCTTCTTACAAGACCATGTGATAGGACCAGAACCAATACAAAAGACAAAGCCATAAGTAGACCTCCAATTAGTAGTATCACCAGCCTAATGTGAGTCAGTGAAACCAACAATGTGAGGATCCACTGATGTATAGTGAATGCCATAAAAATTAGTACCCCAAATGTACCTCAAGATACATTTGGCTGCTTGCCAATGACTCTCATGAGGATCATGTGAGAATCGAGAGACAAGGCCAACCGCAAAGGAAATATCAGGATGAGTGTGTCTCAGGTACAAAAAATTACCCACTAGCACTTTGTATAATGTGGAATCCATGGTAGCAGTAGAGAAAGGGGTAGATAAAACACACTTGACTGAAAAGGCGTGGGAGAAGGCTTGCAATCAAGCATGCTGAACCATTGAAGCATATCAAGAGCATGCATCTTCTGAAGTATGGAAATCCCATCCAAAGACTGAATAATCTATAGGCCCAAAAAATAGTGCAGAAGTCCAAGATCAGTCATCTCAAACTGCTCTCTCAATGCATGCTGAACACTTTGAATCATAGAGGATTAGCTACCTATAATGATGAGATCATCAACATATAGTACAAGTATCAATAGATCATCCCCATGATGTTGAATGTACATAGTAGGATCAAAATGACAACGTGTGAAGTGTGAGGTAAGAAAAAAAGAATCTATCTTCTCATACCAAGCCCTAGGGGCTTGTTTGAGACCATATAGAGACCTCTAAAGTTTGCACACCATAGAAGAGTCCTATACAAAACCTTGAGGCTTCTCCATGTAGATTTCCTCTGGTAGGTCTCCATGCAAAAAGGCACTCTTTACATCCATTTGATATACTGTCCATCTCTAAGACGCTGCAAGTGATAGTACAAGGTGTATAGAATTCATCTTGGTGATAGGAGCAAAGGTCTTAGAGTAATCAATACCCTCCACCTATCAATAGAACCATCGACAACATACTTGGTATGATACACCCACTTGCACTGAACCAGCTTCCTTCCTTTCAGAAGAGGACAAAGATCCCAAGTGTTATTCTTCATCAAAGAAGAATACTCCTTATCCATAGCCCTATCCAACTCAGGCTGACCTGTCACCTCTGAAAATTGCTAAGGAAAATCTGAAATAGCATGACTCAATAAACCAGTACCAGATATCTGAGCATGAGTGTGATGAGTATCTGAAGGATCACCTGCCAAAGATCCAACTTCATCAATAGTATCACGAGCCCAATTGGGCACATGTGGAACATCTGGTGGAGGTGGGGAAGGTGGAACATCATCTAAATATTCCTTGGAGAAGATAGAATCCCTTAGAGGATAAGATGAAGAACTAGGTAGTGAAGAAGAAGCTGATGATGGAGGATGCATCTGAGGATAGCTCTCATCGAACTGAACATCTCACCAAAAAAAGACTTATCTGGAATCAGGATCAAACAACCTATATGCTTTCACATCCTCACAATAGCCAACAAATATGAGTGGTTGGCTTTTCCTCTCCATGGCTTTCCTTTGAGCATCTGGAATAAATGCCTAAGCCTCACTACCAAAAACTTAGAATGTAGAAACATCAGGCTTGACATGAGTCCAAGCCTCCTTAGGAGTCAAATATTGTAATGCTTTATGAGGCATCCAATTATGAATATAGTTGGTGCAATTGATAGCCTTAGCCCAAAAGGAAGCACTCATAGCTCAAGATTGTAGCATACAATTGGCCATCTCCCGTAAAGTTCTATTCTTTATCTATGCAATATCATTTTGCTAAGGGGTATGAGGAATTGTAAATTGATGTTGTAAACCATGCTCAGTGCAAAAATATTTGAAAGAATGATTCACATATTCCCTCCCATTGTTAGTGCATATACGCTTGACATAAAGACCAGATTGTTTCTCTACAAATGTCTTAAAGATTTGAAATGAATCAAAGACATCAGAATTGTACTTCAAGAAGTACACCCATGTGCATCTGGAGAAATCATCAATGAAGGTGAGTACATATCTAGCACCAGAAAAATAAGGAGTGGGAAATGACATAAGATCACTATGTATCAACTCCAAAGGTGCTAGAGAATGTGAGGATCTATCAGATGAAAAGGGATATTTGTGATGTTTTCCAAGCACACAACCTTGACAAACACCGTTAGTACAAGAGATCTGAGGTAGCCCAATCACTAGATCTTGTGTAATCATTTGGTATAAATATCTGTAGTTGACATGGCCAAAATGCTCATGCCAAAGCTTGCTCACAATGTCTACATGAGCAACAAGAGAAACACCTGTAAAATTGGAGCTCTCAAAGCCATCAAATTGGTATAAGTGAGTATCTGAATCAACACTCCCAGTAGCAACAACCAAGTCAGGATCATAGAGGTCTCAAATAACCACATCATGTGGTGAGAACTCAAATATTTTACTAGAGCCAAAATGACAAATCTGATAAACAAACAGGAGGTTTGTAGAAATTTCCAGAACCAAAAGAACATCCTGTAGAGAACCACCATCTAATGAAACAATTCCAGAACCTGTAACTGAAAGTAGTGCTAAGTCACCAACTGCAATTTGTGTAGTAACACTCTGAGAAAGTGAGGTAACCAATCCAGGTGAGTGTGACATATGGTGCGAAGCACCTGAATCAATGATCCATGATGAAGTGGAAGATAAAGCTAGAGCAGAAAGAGCATGACCTTTTCCTATGGGAGGAGGTGGAGGCATCAAAGGAACAAGACTATGCTTCTGCATGGCTTCTTCTAGTGCCTCAAGTTGTTTCGAACACCTAGAAACTAGATGGGAGGAAGACTCACAAGACTTAGAAGTTTTTCCTTTCAGAGTAGATTTCTTTGGATATAATTTTGGAGGTGGCTTGGAGGAATTCTCACTACTAGATGAATCTATTTTGGGCTTGGGCTTCTACTTCTACTTTCCCTAGGATGGTTGGGAAATCAATGCTTGGTTCTTTGATCTAGTTAGAGAGTCCAACTGAGTAAGTTTGGCTTTCTCTCTAGTCAAACTATCACAAAACACCTCAAAAGTGGGCATGGTGAATCTAGGTCCCAAAGCATCCATGGTATAATGAAAGGTAGAAGAGAAAATCTGAAAGTTTCCTTGAAGCTTAAATAGAATCAGATAAATACACTCTTTATCAGTCTTTTGCTTTTCACATCTGTGTAACAAAGATCTCTACTGTTTGAAATTCATCAAAAAGTCCTCAATAGAGGGAAAAGAATCAGGTACAAGAGAGGTAAGCTCTACCTCAATCTAAAGTGCTCTAAACTCATTGATGGTATTGAATAAGTTCTCAAATTTAGCCCACATCTCTAGAGGGGTATTACACCCATCAAGATGAAACTGCTTGCTTGGTACCTGTAAAGCAATCAACCCCATAGCCTCATCCATCTTGTTTCTATGTTGCATGACCTCAAAGGGCCTTTAGAATACTGGTTGCACTATATCTAGACAAGACCATAACCCTTTTGAATAGAGAAGCTATGTCATCAGGGTTTTCCATATGTGATAATTATGTGGGGTCAGAAGTTCTAGACAAGAAGAGGTCTCGGCGATATTTTTTAGAAGGGGTTTTTTTTATGAATATCTGTTTTAAATGATAGAAACAAGAAAAGAACACCCCCCCAAGCCAAATACCGAATCCCTAAGGCTAGAATGATTTTCTTTAACAAGAAAAGGGAAAAAAATCTTCAGATCTGAATCTTGTGTACCTTGAAAAAATTCTATTGAAAATAGACATAAATCTGGACGGTGCTCAAGAAGAGATTTTTGATGCTTCTTTCAAATAAAAAATGGAGCTAATTTGAGAAAATTAGCCCCCCCAAAATGCAAAAATGATAATCTAACTTTGACAGTAGAAACAACAATCTAGATGAAATAAAAAACCAGATTAACATGCATGAGAGCATCGGGCTTAGAACCAAATTTCTGACGATATCTCATTTGCTAAAAAATGATGTGTGCAGCTCCCAGTATGCCAGTATTAGTATAGAGGCCTCCAGAGAGAAAAAAAATACCAAAAAATGGTTGGTTGGTGGTTTAACCCTGCCATTGATGGTTAGGCTTGACCGCTGGTGGTTTTTCTGGCCATTGGCAGTTAGGCTGGCTGTTGGTAGTTCAGACTGGCAGTTTTTTTGGCTAGCCTAACTACCAGCAGCCAGCAAAACTGCTAGTGGTCAAGCGTAACCGTCAACGGTAGGGTTAAACCACCAACCAACCATTTTTTGGTATTTTTTTTCTTTCTAGAGACCTCTCTACTGAAATTGGCATACTAGGAGCTCCACGCATCATTTTTCAGCAAACAAGATATCGTCTGAAAGTTGGTTATGAGCCCAATGCTCTCATGTATGTTAATCTAGTTATTTATTTCATCTAGATTATTGTTTCTACTGTCAAAGTTAGATTATCATTTTTGCATTTCAGGGGGGCTAATTTTCTCAAATTAGCTCCATTTTTTATCCGAAAGAAGTGTCATAAATTTCTTATTGAGCATCGTCTAGATTTATGTCTATTTTCAAAAGAATTTTTTCAAGGTACACAAGATTCAGATCTGAAGATTTTTTTCCCTTTTCTTGTTAAAGCACATCATTCTAGCCTTACGGGTTCGGTATTTGGCTTGTGGGGGGTATTCTTTTCTTGTTTCTATCATTTAAAACAAATATTGATAAAAAAAAACCCCTTCTAAAAAATATGGCCGAGACCTCTTCTTATCTAGAACTTCTAACCCCACATAATTATCACACATGGAAAACCCTGATGACACAACTTCTCCATTCAAAAGGGTTATGGTCTTGTCTAGATATAGTGCAGCTAGTATTACAAAGGCCCTTTGAGGTCATGCAACATAGAAACAAGATGGATGAAGCTATGGGGTTGATTGCTTTACAGGTATCAGGTAGCTTGCAATTTCATCTTGATGGGTGTAATACCCCTCTAGAGATGTGGGCTAAATTTGAGACATTATTCAGTACCATCAATGAGTTTAGAGCACTTCAGATTGAGGCAGAGCTCACCTCTCTTGTACCTAATTCTTTTCCCTCTATTGAGGACTTTCTGATGAAGTTCAAATAGTAGAGATCATTGTTACATGGATGTGAAAAGCAAAAGACTGATAAAGAGTTCATTTATTTGATTCTGTTTAAGCTTCAGATAAACTTTCAAATTTTCTCTTCTACCTTTCATCCTACCATGGATGCTTTGGGACCTAGATTCACCATGCCCACTTTTGAGGTGTTTTGTGATCATTTGACTAGAGAGCAAGCCAAACTTACTCAGTTGGACTCTCTAACAGGATCAAAGAACCAAGCATTGGTTGCCCAACCATCCTAGGGAAAGCAGAAGTAGAAACCCAAGCCCAAAATAGATTTAGCTAGCAGTGAGAATTCCTCCAAGCCACCTCCAAAATCATATCCAAAGAAATCTACTATGAAAGTAATAACTTCTAAGTCTGGTGAGTCTTCCTCCAAGACTATGAAGTACATAGGTGATCATTGCAATTTTTGTGGCAAGGAAGGGCATCCAATTTCTAGGTGTTGGAAATGACTTGAGGCACTAGAAGAAGCCATGCAGAAGCATAGTATTTCTTCTCTAAAGCCTCCATCTCCTCCCATAGGAAAAGGTCATGCTCTTTCTACTCTAGCTTTGTCTTCCACTTCCTCATGGATCGTTGATTCAGGTGCTTCACACCATATGTCACACTCACTTTGATTGGTTACCTCACTTTCTCAGAGTGTTACTACACAGTTTGCAGTTGGTGACTAAGCACTACTTTCAGTTACAGGTTCTAGAACTGTTTCATTAGATGGTGGTTCTCTACAGGATGTTCTTTTGGTTTTGGCCATTTCTATGAACCTCCTGTCTGTTTATCAGATTTTTCATTTTGGCTCTGGTAAAATAGTTGATTTCTCACCATAAGATGTGGTTATTCGAGACCTCCATGATCCTGACTTGGTTGTTGCTATTGGGAGTGTTGATTCAGAGACTCACTTATACCAATTTGATGGGTTTAAGAGCTCTTATTTTATAGGTGTTTCTCTTGTTGCTCATGCAGACACCGTGAGAAAGCTTTGGCATGAGCACTTTGGCCATGTCAACTATAGATATTTACAACAAATGAGTACACATGATCTAGTGATTGGGCTACCTCAAATCTCTTGTACTAATGGTGGTTGTCAAGGTTGTGTGCTTGGAAAACATCCCAAAGATCCCTTTCCATCTGGTAGATCCTCACATTCTCTAGCACCTTTGGAGTTGATACATAGTGATCTTATGTCATTTCCTACTTATTTTTTTGGTGCTAGATATGTACTCACCTTCATTGATGATTTCTCTAGACGCACATGGGTGTAATTCTTAAATTACAAGTCTGATGTCTTTGATTCATTTCGAATCTTTAAGACATTTGTAGAGAAACAATCTGGTCTTTCTATCAAGCATATAATGTTTTTTTTCCTCTCCCTGCAACTTTTTCCAAATTGGACATGTTTTATATCAAAATAAGGGTTTTTGGGCGCTACGAGCTCAATTGCAAGGTCCGTTTGAGCTCAAAGTGCACCAAAATTTAGGGATCACCTAATTTCAATAAAAAATAATGAAAAAAGCCCTAATCTAAACCAGATGATTTTCTTATCTCTGATTTCTTGAAATACGAACAAGTTGTAGTAGATTAGGCTCTAATACCATGTAGGATTTGAGCAATACAAATCCACAAAACCCGAAGATCACTTGCATACAAAAACCTATTACAAGCAGGTAGAGACAAGAAGAGGGCAAGGGTTTGACTAAAAAATATGAAGAATAAAATATCCTCAATTAATGAATGAATAAAATATACAATGGATCAACCTTATAAAGGAGATCAAAAACCTAGAAAGGAAAAATCTAAAAAGTAGAAGTGCATGTAATAATTAGTTTAATTATTACATGACTAATGCATGTAGGTTTATATTTAAAATAACTAGTGCATGAGTGTTTTAAGTATAACACTACCAATGCAAGAGAGGTTTAAATATAAACAACTAAAGTAAAAAAAAAAAATTGACATCTTAAGAAGGGATAAAGTTAATTTAAATAACACAATTAAATTAATACTTTACTCTAACAGACCAAACCCAAACAAATGAACCATGATATGTTGCACAATAAATCAGACCAACACTGACATAGATAAGGATAAATATTTCAAGCACATCATCTGGTGCATGCTTCTATTGAAGTACCAAAACCACCAAACCAAATGATCTATGCATAGGATATGTTGACATCAATGAAGCTTATCAACATCAAAGTTCTATACTTTAGTTCTTTATCTCCTCCTTTGATAACTATGAAAAAGGGTCAAAAATCCCTCTTACTAACTCACTTTTCTTCTATTGAGAGGAAGCCACCAAGCATTGATCCAAATAAAGATAAGCATGAAATTCATTGGACCAATGCACATACTGGTGCATTATTGAACACTAGGAAGGGGAAGAATGCCCAACTCCCCACTAAGATACTCAAAAGTATCCTTGCACAAAGGTTTTGTAAAAATATTTACAATATTCTCCTTTATAGGCACATACTCAAGTTTAGCCTGCTTTTCCAACACTTTCTCCCTCAAGAAATATATATATATATATATATATATATATATATATATATATATATATATATATATATATATATATATATATATATATATATATATATATATATATATATATATATATATATGTTTTATCTTGGGATGCTGCACTAGATTCTTTGAAATGTTTATAATACTGGTATTTTCACACATAATTGGAATCGACTCATCAAAAGCTACTCATATATCCTTTAAATTCTATTTAATCCATAATATCTAAGTACAACATGAGGATGCTGCAATGTATTCTAATTCAACAATTGATAATGCTACACAAAACCACTTCTTTCTTGACCAAGCAACTAACCAGGAGCCAAGGAAGTAAGCACCACCACTAGTACTTCGCCGGTTATCCATACATCAAACCCAATCAACATTAGTATAAGTTGTCAAAGTGAAATATGAACCTTTTGAATACCATAATCCAAACTCTTGTGCCCTTCAAATATTTGAAATTTCTCTTTATTTCCATTACATGCGACTCTTTCAACTCTTTCTACAATCTGGCTACTAAGCATATGTCATACATAATATTTGGTTCAATAGAAATCAAATACAATAGTCCTCCAATCATTGATCTATACTTACTTGTATCAACCTTTAGTGAATCATCTTCTTTAGTCAAATTACATTAGGTAACAATAGGATCACATACTGTTTTATAATTTTCCAAACCAAACTTCTTCAGTAACTCCCTGATATACTTGGACTGAGAAATGAAAATTCCTTTATTATTCTAATTTACCTGCAATACAAGAAAGAAATTCAACTCACCAATCATAGACATCTCGAATTCTATCTACATAACCTCTATAAATTTTCTGCACAAATCATCTTTTCCTTCAAAACTTATGGCATTAGCATAAACCACAACAATTAAGATCTTATCTAAATAAATCATGTAATACAAATTAATATCAGTTGATCCTTTCTAAAATCCATGGACCCTATCAGATATTTATCTAATCTCCCATACCAGACCTTGGGTGCCTACTTCAATCCATACAATGCCTTCTTCAATCTATACATAGCATTCAGATCCACCTCAGAATTGAATCCCTTTGGTTGTTCAATATAGACTTCTTCCTTCAATTATCCATTCAATAATGTTGAATTAACATCCATCTAATAAAACTTGAAATTTTTGAATGCCACAAATACTAAGAATATATGGATCGCCTCCATCTAGGAAACATGGGAAAATTTCATCAAAATAAATAACTTCAATCAGAGTATAATCCTTGCAAAAAAATCTTGCCTTGTTCTTCATTACCTTTCTATTTTCATCCAGCTTATTTCAGAATACCCATTTTGTACCAATCACATTCTTCTCAGCCAGTCTAAGCACAAGTTCCCAAGTCTAATTCTTCTCTATCTCATCAAGTTCCTCTTTCATTGTTCTTACTTATTTCTTATTATTACAAAATTATTCCACATATTTAGGCTCAATTTATGAAAGTAAACATAATAAAACTTGCTCTTGTGTTTCTCTACTTCTTGTAATAATACCTCTATTCTTGTCACAAATGATCTAATTCTCAGAATGATTTATCTATACATACCTTAGGGTTTTAGATGCTAAATCCTACCTTGTCTCTTCTTCTTTCTTGTCTTCTTTTCTTTTATCGGATCTCAAACATTTAATCCTCCTACCACATTCATTCTCAAATCCTTCTTTAAATATCTTGAATTTCTCAAATTCTTCTGATTTTTCTCTTAGAAATGTAACCTAAGATAATCTAGAATAATCATCAATGAAAATTATGAAATATCTCTCACCTTGTAAGATTATTGTTCTAGTTGGACCACATAGGTCAGTATGTACTAGATCCAACAAATTGATAGATGAATGATCTTTTTCCTTGAACAACTCTCTTCTCTAATTTCTTTCCTAACATCCTTTACATATAATATTGTCCGGTTTGCACAATCTAAGTAAATTTCTTACTGAACATGATGAACTTATTCTTAACAAATTATCAAAATTGATGTAACACATCCTCTAGTGCCAAAGCCAACTATCATCAATATGAGATAGTAAACATCCTTCTATAGCTCATTCAAGTTGATACATGTTCCTTCCTATTCTTTTTCCAACTGCAATAATTGTTCTAAATCTCTTCTAAATCTCACAACCTTCATTCTTAAACACAACATCATAGCCATTCTCACAAAATTGTCCAACACTCAAAATATTATGACACAAACCCTTCACATATATAATAAGCCTTATTAGTGTTATTCTTTCCATAAAAAGTAATAGAACCTCTACCAACAATATATGCTACCTTATCATCACAAATGTAACATGACCACTGTCATATTTCTCAAGTGTTACAAATTTTCTTTAATCACTAGTCATATGATTTGAACAACCACTATCAATCAAACATTCATTTTTGTTTCTTCTAACATATAAAGAAACTTCATTATTATCATCAGATTCCAAGAAAATGTTAGAAATATCAATTCTAGGTAGTGTAACTGATTGAAATCATGTATGCTCTCATATGCTCTTTCCATGAATTGTAGATGGATCCATCAAACATATGAATTTTTAGTTTGTACACCATCAGATATACCTCAAGAGGTTAAGTTCTCTCCAAGTAACCAAATCTCTCATACCAATTGTTGAACATGCCAAATAACTGAGAGGGGGGGATCAATCAGTTATATTCAAATAATTTTCTTAACTTTTGTTGATCTAGTAAACACTTAACAAAATTTGAAACTTATGATAAATATAAACATAAAAATATAAAACATCAACACCATGAATACCATAATTTATGTGGAAACCTAAGATGGGAAAAACCACAGAGAATCTAATTATCATGAATTGAACACCAGTTAAGGTGACACCGATTAAGGTGATTTTTACAAAGGTCTCACTACCACTTTTCTCATAGCTGGTTGGCTCACTATCAATTGGGATAACTACCTAGAAATAAGAAAGGATAACCACTAGTACAAATAGGCTCATTGCCAATACAAATAGGCTCATTGCTAGAATATAATAAATTAGAATTGAATCCATCACTAAAGTCACTATCACCAATACTCTACAACACAAAAATGATATAATAGTTTTCTACCGATGCATCAACTCACATGTACATCAACATATAAATATTCCCTTATTATATTTGATTTCACTTTGCATATTAATCGCATAAAATCATATCTCAACAAATTAAATCATCGCTCTCTTATACCATCTCATGCCAATAACAAGGTTGGCCTAATACAATTTGAAATAGGTCACACTGAAACATTCTCATGGTGGTAAGGATTGAAACATGGACCACCATGCTCAATACAACACACATCACACATAATAACATGCTACACCATCACTGCGATCTTCAGAACCAACATATAGGATCTATATGTTATAATGAAAATGATTCGACCAAAGAAAAATGAACATATTCTAAATAGGACCAAACCCAAAAAAATGAACCACAATATGTTGCATGATAAATAGGACTAGCACCAAAAAAGAGAAGGATAAATATTTAAAGTACATCATTTGGTGCATGCTTCTATCGAAGCACCAAAACCACCAAACCAAATATATGATAGGTTATGTTTACATCAATGCCAACAATAAATGATAGCATCAACTTCACATTCTAACATGCTTTTCATAATTGCATTACCATTTTCAATTCATAACGAGGATTGATGTTGAATCCACTTTGTTCCCAATATCTTGAGCCAATTGGATCACTCTCTTCCCAAGTAATTAAAGTGGAAATAGATCTAGCTTCCTATTTTGCACATAGAAGCTAGTGAACTCCATTTTCCTAAATTACATTTTGGTGAACCCGACATCTCTTATACCCACTTCTAATTTTCATTTTCAAAAGTTGATTTATGTGCATTTGATTAGGTCATATTTGTAACCAGTTCTAAAATATTCATTTTTGCACTTGCATTACATGCATTTTATGGTCCATTTCACATTTTGGAAAACCCAAATCTTCTTACATACTTCTTATTTTTAGGTTTTTGTTTAGGTGTATTACATTTTTCATGATGGAACACTAAATATGACTGGTTTTTAATTTTACATGTAATTACATTTCTTCTCAGCTACATTTACCAAAACTATTGTTGGATTAGGTATGGAAAGGTAAGTACTGAGAGGGGAGGGGTGAATTAGTAATGTAAAACACTTTTAAACTATTTGAAACTTCTTCCTTAAACATTTACCAAATCCATAAATTTTGCATGCATCATATAAAACATATAAAAGATAACATATAACTCATAACACATTCATTTTGGTATCGCAAAAATATTTGTGTATCATCTTAAAATAGAAGCACTTCCATGATAAGAATGATTAGCCCTCCGAGTAAGTGGTCTGGGGTCATGTCAAGTGCCTTGATTAGGTCTTTGTATGGATTTGGCTTTTTCCCCTTGCTCTACTTCTCTCCCCACCTATTTCTAGTTTTTTTCTAGCACCTGGTCCTGAGAACTTAAGATTTGAGACCTCAGGGTCAAGGATGACCTCCTGGGTCAAGGTTGACCTCGACCCTAACCTAGGGAAGAGTCGACCTCGACCCTGACCTAGGTCAGAGTCGACCTTGACCTTGACCCTAGGGTAAGATTGTACCCTACTATCTGGGTCAAAGTCGACCTGACCTCAAAAAGATAAAAGTTTTATGAGTTTTCTCTGTCTCAGCATTTCCAGTCTCAAGCAGGGTGTAGAATTTCTCAAAACTGTGCATAGACATCAGAAATCAGCATTTTTTAGATTTTCCCTATTTTGAGGTTAGTATTTATCTTCTTTTCATTTAAGATTTCAAGCACATAGTTTTTATAGCAAAGTATATGATTTTCTCCTTTCTTCATATTCTCCATAGTTTGATTCATTTGTGCATTGATCACTTCTTTGTGATTAATCAATTTGGATCTCTCTTTTTGGGAATTTGGATTAGGGATAGATCTTATATTTTCCCCCATTCCTCTCATAGATACCATAACAATATAATTTATAAAGGGTAAGGATAGACCCCCCTACATCTTTACCATGTTACATTTTTGGTGAACCTGGCACGCTTACCCACTTTTCTTTTGTGGAATTAGATGTCGTATTGTGTTTGTGGTGTTAGATTTCCCTTTATATCTTTTTTGTGTTAGATTTTCCTTTTATGTTAAACCTTGCATTAGATTTCTTGCATTTATATTTAAAAAATACAAAAAAAAATTGCAAAATCTCTTTAAAATACAAAAATATTCATTTATTCATGTTTTATGTATTCTTAGTTTAGTTCATTTGTGTTGCATTGGTATATGAGCTTTACTACCTCTAGTCCTACTTATAATATTCTGGTTAGAAGAAGTCATAGACTCATGGGTGCCTTGGATCTTGAATCTTCCTCTCCTTTCCTTAGGATCCTAGATGACAATTTGATTATTCATGATTCCAATCCTATTATGGAGCAAAAATCTTCTCACTCATCTCATGATGAGGATGATGCTTTAAGATTTCCTCCTGAACAAGTCCAAAAACTTTCAATTGAACTTGATAAAATGGTTAATTGGCTTATTCAAGAAAACCATAATCAAGATTCTATTCAAGCTATAGAGGCTCTTAAGAAAGTTCTTCATGATAGTGATCAAGGTGTTAATCTCTTGTGTGGTATTACTCATCTTGTGCATTCAAATGTTAAACCTTTAGCTCAAGAAGCTCAAGATTTAGGGTTGATTCCTCTGGTTACTAATGTCGAACCTTCTTCTATTCCTTTATCTAGTATTCCTACCTATACTCCTTCTTTGGTGACTGTGACAGTTCCCCTTGTTCCTATGAGTGTTCCTCCTATGTCTCTTCCTACATCACAACCTTCTTACCATAAGTTTCCTTTTACTTATTCCAATCCCCTTCCAACTGTAGTTCCAAGTGTTCCTCCAGTTGTGTCTTCCATTCCTGCGGCTTCATACACTTTACCTAGTGTTTCTAATGTTTCTATTCCTCCTATTTCCTCTAATGATTCAACAATCACTAGTTTCGCTCAAACTATGTCATCTTTACAACAACAACTTGCATCCTTAACTCAAAACAAGTTTAGTATTCCTACATGTGACATGGGAAGTCCTTTCTCCCTAGACATCATTTGTACTCCCGTCCCTCAGCAAGTCGACATGCCTCATCTTGAGAATTATAATGGTAAGGGATACCCTATTCATCATGTTAAAACATTTCAAATCCTTTGTAGTGATTATGCTCATGACCATAGGATTTTAGCCAAGTTGTTTGCTAGAACTTTTCGTGACAAGGCCTTACAATGGTATTGTACCTTGCCTCCTTATTCTATTGACTTATTTCCAAAACTTGCTAATGCTTTTATTCAACAATTTCAAAATAACATTGGTTCAAAAGTGTCTTTGACTGATTTGATGCATTGTAAACAAAGTGCTAAGGAAAAATTGACTGAATTTATTGGTAGATTTAAGCATTTACATGCTCAGATTTCCTATCCTATTCCTGATATTGATATTCAATGTATGTTTATTTTAAATTTACAAAAGGATATTAGAGATAAGATTCTTCTTATTAAATTTACCTCTTTTCAACAACTCTGTGCAGTGCTTCATCATTATCAATTACAAGTGAGTCAATTTGAGAGAAACACTCCAATGGCTCCTGTTCCAATTTATAAGAGTGATGCTACTCCTAATCCAAACAAATTTAAAAAGTTCAACAACTATGTCAAGATAAACAAACAAGCGAATGCAGTTGTTGATCAAGTTGTTGTTGCATCTCACAATGCCACTTTTGCATCCACTTCTTTTCGATTAAACCGTATGTTTACTCCTCTCGCTAAATCTTTACATTCTATTATGAATAGGTTGTTAACTGCTAATATGATTACTTTACCTCCTATTTGACCTCTTTTACCTACTAAGATTGCATCTAAATCCTTTGATCCTAAAGATTTTTTGTCAATATCATCGTCAGAATGGTCATGATACTGAGAAATGTTATTTTTTTTAACATAAGGTTCAGGACTTAATTGACTCTAATGCCTTATCTGTTGATAATCTTGATGGTAGGGGGAACAAATCTATCTTTCCTCCTAATCAAAATCTTCAAATCTATACGAATCCTTTACCTCAAGGTTAATGATATATTTCTTTACTACATATTTTCTTGTCATTAATCAACAATGTTTTACTAATGTGTTATGTCTTCTAAACATGTATAATTTTCATACACACATTTCTGGCACCCATCATGGGGCCCAACATCAGGTTTCCATTTTTCATTTCATCTATTTTTGGATAATTTTTCTTCAAGATTCAAGTTTTGATATTTTTCCATACAATCTTGTATGGAAATTACATAGTGTCGTATCAAAAGTCTTTGTCTGTCGTACGACAGACAATATTTATGAAGTGTCGTACCGGTTGTTATACTTTTTTGTATCAGACTTGAAGTATCATATCTGCAGGTACCCATTATCGTATCATATCTAAAGTGTCATATGGGTTGAGACATATTGTTGTACAAATTTTCATGCCAGTATTTTAATTGTCATATGGGATTTATGATCAGTTTTTGAGAATTTTGATTTGAGATTTGACTGACAGCTGACCCTAACACTTGTTTTTTTCTATTATGTGATCATTTGAGATAGCCTAACACTTTTGCAGGATGTGAGATGAAGACCTGAGTATTAAAAACTTACCTTTTTGCTTCTTCTTGTCTTGTCTTCTAAGCCCTTGTTTGTAGGAAACCCTTACTGAAATTATAGGCCAAAGACGCTCATTCAACAAAAAAATTTGACAAGTGGTTTTGCAGGTTGCCAAATCTTCATCAAGCAAATATTCTATTTTCTTAAATATCTCTTTTTTTTATAGGCACCTAGTTAATTAGGTACGCATGAGGATTATGCTCTTCTCCTTCTTAGGAGAATCAAAAACCTAGAAGGTATCTTCCCCAGTGCTAGTTTGTGTACTATCTCTAGATTAAATCTTCTTGGCTTGTTTTGGATAGGGAAAAGGATAAGGTTAGGGGATTATGCTCTTCTCTTCTCAAAGAATTAGAAACCCAGATCTTGTGGTCCCCAACCTCACATTTTCTTTAATCTTTTAGAGGGCCTACTGACAAGGTAAAAATCTCCAGGGAATGACCCAAGTGGGGACAAGTCTTAAGTTGAATCTTCCACCCCACTATAAAATTTGACACTTCCTTGAGGTTAAAGCCTCAGAAGACATAACTGCACTTGTTCCTTGGATTAATTCCATGAACATGCTTTGATTTTGTGTAGAGCGGAGCTGCTTGAATCTTTCTTGTGAGACTACATAGATTAGGGTACTCATAGGGTTAACAACCTCAATCCTACTTGCAGGACTATGGGAGATAGTTGTGAACATATGCCTTGATTAAGAGCCTAAGCTAGTTTTCTATTGATCTACCTCTGAAGGATTTGTAGTGCTTGTGTAAGGTGAATAGTAATTACCCCAAGACACTCATCATATCAAGCCCTCCTTAACACTTGAACTTAGCTAATATGGGCTTCAGCATCCATTGCATGTTGTTGGACCACCATATTCTGAGGAGTCTCTGAGTGTGTTCCTAAGTCAATGAGAAAGTAATACATCTCTTCTCCTAGTTAGGTTAGTCTAGGTGTGTTTGAGTCATTGAGTCAGTTCCCATATGTTTTCTATGATTGTGAGCCTATTGCTATGTTAAACACCCTCGGACAATCCCAAACACAAATTTGAAAAACTAGATAGAAACTTTGAGAAACCAACTAACACCAAAAATACCAAAAACTTGAAAAACTTGAAAAATTGAAGCAAAAATCCTTTTCTAGTGTCAATTGCCATCTAGAACCTGCAATTTTCATACGGGAAGCCATACAATGTTGTACAAGAGTTGCCAAGAATTCCAAGAAAAATTAATCCCTAGTATCAATTATTGTACGAGATTCTACAAGTGTCATGTCAAACCCCATTCTGTGTCGTACGAGCCTGGATACTATCTTACGATAGTTTACACAAAATTGCTAGAAAACCCTAATTTTGATAGGAATCCAATCAATCTTCAGCTACTATCAAAATTATGTCAGAATATCCACTGTGTCAGGTACAGAGAAGAGAAATAGAAAAACCTTCTTATTTTCCCTAAGTGATCTATTTAGCTTGATTTTTCATTTGATTGATCAGTCTGAATCATGTTTCGTCCCATGTCAAAAACCTTGTCAAAACAACCTTGATTCATCATCTCAAAATGGCTAAGTGTTGTGAATTTGTTTCCACCATCTTTTGGGCATCTACCCATACACCTCAAGCACAATATCCTTCATTTATGTCCAATCAACATTTTCATCAACAATCCAATTGAATCTTGACAAGGTTGCATCACTTGATATTTCCTAAATCAGATTATCTGTCAGTTTTCTCATCTTGCTCTAAAGATTCACCTAAGGTTAATGGTGGAAACTAGAGCCTCTTCACATAGAAAACCAAAAGAAGATCCAAAAACATCACCTTCATCTTCTCTTATTTCTCAGACATTTCATCAACCATATGATACCAATCTTTATGAAGAAGACACCCTTGGAAATTTTCACTTAAAAGGAGGTCACACAACCCCTCCCAAATCAACTCAAGATCTCAATCAACATGCTGCCATGTCTCAAAGACAAGCTAGCCATGGATCACAAGGTCAAAACTCTAAGGAAGAAGGGAATCAAGAACCCACACCTTCTGAAATTGCACAACCAAGATGATGATCTCTTTAAGAAAATGATGAAACACTTCTTATGAGAAGACAAAGAGACATACTTCCTCGAATTGGCATGACAAGGAGCCAAAATTCCTCACAACTTCAATGTTGACGATATCATCACACCAGAGGAAGAGATCCCTATCACATCTATGATGAAATAGATGCATGGTATGCAAGTCAAACTTAACAAGCTGGAAAAAGAGAAAGAACCCAAGGAATTCTCTATGGATGCCCTATGTCCATCTTCATTTGATCGAAGCTTGCATATGCCACCATTCTTGAAAGGGGTGGAACTGCCCAAATATGACAAATACGATGGAAATTACAATCCTCGAGATATTTTCAAAGAGTTTTGCACTCTATCCATGGAGTTCATGCATGAACCAATGTACTTAATGAATCTCTTCCCATGATCTTTGGGAGGAGAAGCCATCAACTAGTTCTCTAAAATACCTCCAACCATCAAAAATTTTGAGGAGTTAATCAAACTGTTCTATCAACAATAATCCTACAACATCCAACATCTGATCACTATGATCGATATCTATAACTTGAAACAAAAGACAAGAGAACCATTCCTAACTTTCCTCAAGCAGTGGAGGAAGAAGTTCTTGCTATATCCTCGAGAAATCTTGAAAAAAGAGAAACTAGAAATCTTCATCAACAATCTGATTCCAGAGATTAACTATCATTTGTAGATGCAAAATTATACTTTATTTGATAAAATGGTAGACAGTTCCATAAAAATAGAGGACATACTTGATCGCAAGGGACACATATCGCTTCATAAAGAAAACAAGTATGATTCAGGTTCTAGTTCCAACACTAAAGACAAAGTCAAATTCTGGAACAAGAACAAAAATGTTGTCACAGATGGTTTTGTTGATCACATTAGTGCTCCACCCAAAGCACCAACATTTAACCTCAATATTGCTACTCAAGCTATAAAAGCCTCAGAAAAGAAAACAATTGAGCTTTCTAAAAACCCAAATGAGTACAAACCATGGGTTACAAAACTAAAATGGGAGTTCACTCCTTTAGGTGAGTCCTTGGAATCTTCCATGAGAACCTTATTGGAAAATAACATCATCACATTACATGAGATCAAACCATATGACCCAGAAGTTAAATCTAGATGGTGAAAGGAGACCAATTTTTGTGATTTCCATCAGAACAAGGGTCATAAAACAAACAACTACATGCATTTAAAACACTTATTCAAGACAAAATTAACGCTGGATAAATTGTGATTGACAACCATCAGTCCAATAACAATCATACAACATTCATAAAACCTTTTTCAAAATACACTCAAGGAGATTCATCTTCTAAACCAAACATGGGTGCTAAGGTCAATTGCACTTACTCCGGAAACAATGATGTCATCAACATGGTAGAACCATTCATATCTCAACACTACAATGTCATTACTATTATAAAAAAGGACAGAGACAATAGATCAGCTAATGCAGTCACTCAATCTCAAGATCAGGTGACTCTCCAAGGACAAAACTCAAGTTCATCAAATGCCTTGAAGTTGTCATTTAATCTTGCATCTACTTCCAAACAAAGGGCTGCACCTAAATCTTCCAATTCTAAAGAGTCCAAAACAACATCCTACAACATCATCCAACAAATGTAGCACACTAATGCCAAGATCTCTATATTTGATTTACTTCGGATTTCTCTTGCTCATCCTGTGATTCTAGATAAAGCTCTCATTGGTTCTAATGTTCCCAAAAATCTTGACCTTGATAGGTTCTAAACCACGGTGGGTCACCCAACCTCTCCTCAATACATTTCCTTTTCAGAGGAAGATGAAAACTCGCTAAGTCATCCACATAACCAGCCCTTGCATATTGAAGTCCTAATTGAAAACCGTTGTGTCAAGCATGTTTTGATAGATGGGGGAGCTGGTCTAAACATTTGTTCTTATAAACTAGTTACACAACTAGGATTGTCAGAAGATTCTATTGATCTTAAAAATAAAATAACCATAAATGCATATGATGAACAAGAAAGATCCTCAAAAGGAGTCATTGTGCTACCTATCAGAATGAGACCTGTCATCAGAGATATCACTTGTCAAGTGTTGGACCTCCCACTAGCCTATAACATCCTTTTAGGGAGGTCCTATATTCACAAAATGCAAGCTATTCCGTCAACATACCACCAATGTGTAGAATTTCCTTATGATGGAGTAGAGGTCACTATACCCATAGACATGTCAGCATCTTACAATGCTTTGAAGGAAAGTGCAGACAAGCTTATCCCACACACAAGGAGTCTTCTACCAAACAAGTTGACATAGCATCTACATCTAAAATGAAAGACATAGCAAAAGAAATCAAGATCAAAGATATAGGCATGGGAGAATACACTATGGAACCAATCCTATCTCTCACATCTCTCCCACTTTCACCTAAGTCTTATGGACAACCTTCAAAGAAAGTGAAACCTATAACTAAAGAACCCCATGTTATCTTTAATGGGAGTTTCATCACAGAACAAGTATCCCAACAAGAATTTGATGAGGAAGAAGTTGTGCTTGTTTGGATATACAAAGATGAATCTCAGTCACAAAAAATTCAAGCATGTGATTCTAAATCACTCAAGGTCCCTTCAAGATCCTATGGACCAGGACACAAACTGATCTCCAAGATGGGATATACTAGAAAAGGACCTCTAGGAACAAGAGGCAAAGGTATCATCAAACCCATTGAACATTGTGGATGAAAAAACAAGGATACAACAAGCATAGCTTATTAGAAAAAACCTTTCCATCTCAGTGGTGATTCATTCCATGTCATAGAATAGATAGAACCATAGATGGATAATCAAGAAGAAAAATAAATACTTCATGAAGACAATGATGATTAAGATACCACATATGTTTTTCCTTATGAACGTATCCCTTAGAACATATTAGACCTTCTCAAAGATGATTAGACACCTAACGAGAGAATCAATGTGGTAGAAACACAAGAACCTACTACTCCAAAAGAACAAAATGATCTAGTAGAAGGAGAGACATCCCTCACTATAGATGAACATTTGGGACACCCTAGTGATTCTAAGACAGATTCTCATGAGTATGAATTCTGTTCAGACTTTGAAGGCAACCTTGCTTGGGGGATTCGCCTTGATTTCATGCATGCTCTTGACTTTCCTAGAGATCCTACTGAGGAATCTAATAACTATGAATGAGGAATCATTCTAGAAGAAGGTGAGTTTATAAAATAAAAAGATGTAGATGCTATTCACCAATACACACCTACATTCGACGTGAGTCCAGATCTAAATGACTGACCTCACAAAACTGATTCACTTATCACTAACGCAAGATCCAATGATGACGTTGAGATGCTTAATGAACTCAATATCTTGAGTAGTAATATCATCTTTGAATTTGAGAGTTGAATCATGATCAATGATGACAACACTATCAGCCAATCCTTCCCTACGCTTACCATCCAACATCCTAAGATTATTGACCAAACATCCAATGATCCAAGCCAAGACATCCATACTTTTCAAATAGATTATGCTCTCACATGCTACCTAAATATGGTAGAACCCATGAAAAATTCCATCAGTGAACCTAGCGTCAGCATGATGGAGTCAAATATCAAATATCTCAGTCAAAAGAAAAAAAGAAAAAAAGAAAAAAAAAGAGTTCTAAGGGTGAAAACCACTATGTGGCATTCTCAGAACCCCAAATAGTAAAAAAAAAATGTATCTGAAGGTGAAAACCTCTCTGAGGTGCCTAAGGATGAGATATTTTATTTCCTTCCGAGTCATTTATAGGACAGATCACCAGTTTTGATAGAACCAACTTAGCCTATCAATCTGGACACAACAAAGGAACCTTAGTTAATTCATGTAGCACAATCTTTGTCAAAAGAAGAAAAATAGGCATTCACAAAATTCTTAATAGAGAAAAAGATCAATTTTGCATGGAAATATTCATATATGCCAGGATTGGATCCTAATCTCATCATGCATCATCTTTCTATAGCTCCAGGAGTTAAACTAATCAAGAAAAAATTGCAAAAAATGCATGCTCATGTTGCACTCCTTGTCAAAGCTGAGCTAGAGAAATTACTAAAAGTTGGATTTATCCGAGTCATAGATTATGTAGAATGGATCTCAAACATAGTTCTAGTATCAAAGAGAGATAAATCTATCAGAGTATGCACAAATTTCAAAGATGTAAACAAAGCATGCCCTAAGGATGATTTTATACTACCAAACATCGATATGATAGTGGATATGACTACATGATTTGAAATGTACTCTTTGATGGATAGTTTCTCTAGATACAATCAAATCAAGATAGCTCCAGAAGATCAAGAGAAGACAACTTTCACCTATGCATGGGGTACTTTCTGCTGGAACATAATACCATTTGGTCTTAAGAATGCTGGTGCTACTTATCAAAGAGCTATGACATCTATGTTTCATGATATGATGCATAAAAACAAGGCAGACTATGTTGATGACACGTTGGATAAATCAATGAAATGATCTAAACATCTAGTTGACTTGGGTACAATCCTAGATAGAATGGAAAAATTTAGTCTCCGACTAAATCCTAAGAAATGTGCCTTTGGTGTCACTTCAGGAAAGCTTCTAGGATACATTGTTTTAAAGAAAGGTATTGAGGTCAATCCAACAAAAGTCAAAGAAATCATGGAGGTGCAACCTCCTAAGAACATACATCAAATGCACACTCTACAAGGGAGGATATAATCTATCAGATGCTTCATCTCTCAGTTAGCTGACATATCACAACCTTTCAATAAAACATTGCATAAAGGTGTGATTTACAACTGGAATAAAGAATGTGAGAAGAACTTCAATCATATCAAGAAATACTTGGAAAATCCACCAATTCTCATGCATCCTATTCAGGGGAAGCCATTAATATTGTATGTCTCCGCAACAGATACATCACTGGGGGGATTATTGGCGCAACATGATGAGAATAAACAAGAAAGAGCTATCTACTATATCAGCAGAACATTGGTGGCTTATGAAAAGAACTATTCTATGATAGAGCAGGCATGTCTAGCTGTGATCTTTACATCAAAGAAACTAAGACACTAGATGTTAGCTCATACCACACAACTCATAGAAAATATTGATCTATTGAAATATTTGTTCAGCAAATCTACTCTGACAGGTAGACTAGAAAAATGGTAATGATACTAAGCAAATTTTACATTGAGTATGTTGAAATAAAAGCTATCAAAGGATAAGTCATCGAAGATCAATTAGTTGAAGCTCCAATGTTTGATGACCAACTGATGAAGACGGAATTTATTGATTCCTCTATCATGCATTTATCTTCCAGAACATAGCGTTTATTCTTTGACGAGTCTTATACACAAAATGGATCTGGATCTGGTATATTGTTCATCACACCATAGGGTTAATCCATTCCAAAAGTATTCAAGATCAAGTTCCCCTCCACCAACAACATAGTGGAATATGAAGCTTTGTTAAACAGAATGAAAATAGTGATTGAATGGAGAGTAACAAAACAACACATTCATGGAGACTCACAATTGGTCATTCACTAAGTCAATGATGTGTATCAAACAAAAGATGAAAAGCTTGTTCCATACAAGCGCATGGTAGATGATCTTAAGAAGTACTTCATTTCTGTAATATTTGAACAAATACCTAGAATGAAGAACAAGGCAGCCGACGCCATGGAAATGCTATGATCTCTTAATCTACAGCAGCCCAAACATGAGCTACATTATGAGTTCCTGGTGGAAGTACTATCATTCCTTTCCTATGATTTCCCAGAAACCCGCATGATCTGCACCGTTGTTGGTCATGATTCCTCCCACTACAAAAACATATACTCCTACCTTCGAGACCAAATCATTCTCGATACCTTTAATTGCCATGAAAAATTCTAACTTATCTGAAACACATCGCGATATGTCATCATTGGTAATGATCTATACAAATGAAGTTTGGATGGTACACTTCTTAGATGTCTAGAACGTGAAGAGTCACAATGTGCATTATAGGAAGTCCACAAAGGTATTTGTGGATCATATTCCAATGGTCTAATGTTAGCTCAAAAACTCATTAGGGCAAGGTACTATTGGCCAGATATGGAGAAAGAGGCCATTAAATATGATAAGAATTTTCAAAAATGTCAGGTCCATGGTAATTTGATTCACGTGCCAGGAAGAGATTTGATTCCCTTTACAACACAATGGCCTTTTCAACAATGGGCATTTCATCTCATGGAGCCATATATCCACATTCATCAAACGGTCACACCCATATCATTACAGAAACATATTACTTCACAAAATGGGTGGAAGCATTTCCTTTGACACAAGTAACCGGCAAACATATCTCCATGTTTATTCTGAACTGCATAATTTATCGGTATGGCATCCCACACTCCATCATCACTGACAATGGAGGCCAATTCAAGAACAAGGACCTAGAATCCTTATGTTCCAAATTCAAGATAACTCAACATTGGTCATCTGTTTACTATCTACAAGGAAATGGACTAGCTGAAGCATCTAATAAGAACCTATAGAAAATCTTACACTACACAGTCAACAAAATAGGGTGAGATTAGCATCTAATGATAAATCCAGTTCTTTGGGCTTACAGAAAAAGTATCAGAACACCCACTGGGGCTACTCCCTTCGCTTTAGTATATGGGGTTGAAGTGGTATTACCTATTAAGGTTGAAATCCCATCACTCAGAATTAGAATGCATGGTCTGGTAACCGATGATGATTACAGAGTGTCTAGGTTACAAGAACTTGAACTACTAGATGAGTGCAGACAAGCGGCGTATGATCATCTCAGAGTATACCAAAAACATATGTCTAGAGGCTACAACAAGAAGGTTAGACATAAATAATTCCAGGTTGGCGATCTATTCTTGAGAGAGAACACTAAGAATCAATCCCATCAAGAACGCAAGGGGAAGTTTGAACCCAATTGGTTGGGTCCCTTTGTTATCACTGCTGCTTTTGGCTCAGGAGCCTATCAACTCTCAATGACTGAAGGAGAACCAATCAATGTTCTTCATCTAAAGAAATTCTATGCCTAAGACATTCAGTATGTGGAAAATATCCTAAAAAAAGTATAAAAATAAAAAAAAAGCCATAACAAATGATCATCTTGGTTAAAACCTAGCAATATGCGCCTTGGTGATTCAACAAAAAAAATCAAAAAATGGAAAAATACAAAAAAAATTGAAAACATGAAAAATACAAAAAAAGAAAAAAAAAAGGTGCCTTGGTAGCAAAAATATAATCTCTGCCAAGATGTTGGAAACCCGACAAATGGGTGCCACTTGTACACAACGCTCCATCTATCAAATCAATCTTGGTATTTTTCCTAGCTTTCTATATTGCTTTAGTTTGTATATATCTTGCAATTCAATAAAGCCAGTTTTTGCACCACACAACAAACATCAGCATCCTATCAAAGTTTCCAACTTGGGGGCAACCAATATCATATCCTACAATCCTCAACTATCTCAGATGAGTCATATCTAGTCAATATCCTTCAATTCTTTATCTGAGTCAGTTTGTCTGTCTCCCTACTAGAAAAGGATTTTGCACCTAACAACAACACAAACAAACACATAGCTAAAACAAAACACTCTTTGCAACATTCTTTAATATTCTTGTATGTTGACTGATTCACGTTGAGATTTTTGCATATTACGTCCCTTTGAGCTCATCGATGATGTCCTTTTACAATATTTAGAGAGCGATGACTGGGGGCATAATATTTTATTTGTTTTCCATTTGTAAGTGAAAATCTAATCCCTCTAATAACTCTGGATTGAATTGGTGTCCACTATAAGTACCTCCATCATGATTGGATGGCCATGTGTACCTTGACCTTTGATACCCGAATGCTCTAGGGAAGTTAGTTCTAACTTTATCTTTTTGACTGATTTCTTATTCCTACTGTGAAACACGATATTACCCAAGGACATGAATGATAAAGGATCACCGTGTGTAATTCACATGAGAACAAGGATGACCTCTCAACTGCTTCGTGTGTTTGTACACAAGGTATATTCAGGTCATCACAATGTTTATGTTATGATGCTTATACAAATTGCTAAATCAAAATGGACATAATATTCAGGTCATCCTGACTCTTGTGCCTTGGTGCTTATATCTAATCTGACATTTCTGACTACAAGTCAATATTCATATGTTCATGGTTGTCTAACCAGTCAACATTGTATTGACTATCCAGTGTTACCTAAAATATTCAGTGATGATAAAGACCAAAAAATGATCAGTGACTAAGTCCTAGGTTTGCATTTTATTTGTATTTTTGCATTTAGTCCAGTTGCAAGTCTTTTTATGATTTAAATTCAACATGGCATTAGATATTCTTAATTTTACACTAAACACATCATGAGGACTGAGGGTCACGTGAAGGTCTCTCCAACTAATCAACAAGTAGTCACCATTCTGGGTTAAACATCCTTTTTGACAATGACTAAGTACTTGACTTCTTCAGGTACCTTCAAAACCATCATGTGTATCACTGCATTTACATATCACATCATTTTCATATTCACCTCATATATCCATTTCATACATACATTTGCATCCATCCAATATAAATAAAGCCATACATTTTCATTAGTCATCTAACATATATCATTGCATTCATATTGCATCATCATACATTAATCAAAGTAAACATTGGACGTTGCATACATTTGCATCACATGATAATAACATCATAATCAAAATGACAAGTTCTATGAAGTCACAACCAAAAATGATCTCACACACACACACGCGCGCGCACACACACACACACACACATATATATATATATATATAAAGTCGATATAGTACATGGGGTGCACGATTGCATACAATACAAAAGAATGAGCTCTAATGAGCTATCAAGTACAATAAAATGTCAAAAATGAGGAATCAACTATACTATCAACTATCTGCCCGATCCTCTGTATCAGGTGCTACACCTCCTCCTGCTGGAATGTCCAGTAGTGGATCGGCTCGCTGTGCTCTATCACCCTCAGATCCCAGCATGTACGGAGAGTATGAAGTAACTTGTTGTCCAAGTGGCACGACCGAGAAATATGCAAACACATAATATTCTACCCTACTAGTCTGGTGTACCACCTCTGCCTGTAGCCGTCGAGTCTCCGCTTGAGACTCATGAAGCTACATGTCTTGCTCTACTAGTCAGATCTCCAAAGATAACCTATGGGATCTCAGGTCCCTAATTTGTAGGTGTAAATAGCATATGACATCCTGCAAAGTCTGTCTAAGTCTAGGATTTGCCTCCTTAATAGCCTCCTCCTCGCTCGCCATCGTCTCATCACCACCACCTACCTTTGTTTGCACCTTACAATGTCTAACCTCTACCCCTAGGTCAAAATAGGGTGCATCTTGTGCCTCAACCATCTAAACATCTTGGTGTGCCCCCAAAACTTCCTTAGTCTCTATGGTGCTACCCATAGCACCTAAGGTCCCACCCTCACCTCTCGTGTATCGCTGCTACAAAATTGACGGTCTCACCAATGGTACTACCCATGGTATAGGGGCAAGCCTCACATCTACTATTGGCCATGGTGGAATACCTGCCACTCTCTGTACAGGAGGGATAGCTTGTGCCATAGGGATTTGTACCTCCCTCCTCCTCTATCCTCTCCCCCGAGGTGCACCTATAAGGTCATCCACCTCCTCCATAGTTGGAATCAGCTCTGTAGGATCGAAGAATTTCCTGAAGGGATGCTTTGCCAAGTGTGTCATGTAAGAATCTGTAATGCCTGCATCTACTACCTGTGCACGGTAGTCCCAATCCTTGCTATGCAGTCCGCTATACTCTAAACTACACATGACGTATGATAACTGAGATCCCATCCCAAACCAATCACTCTCACCTATCTGGCATAAGAGGCAAAATCTTGGGGTACATTTGGCATGAGGCCATACTACCTGCAAACTTGGGTAATCAAAAAATGCTCTAGCACGCTGGTAGAGCAACCGATCAGAATCCCACTCTGACCAAAATAACTAAACTGTGCTCTGGCAGTCGGCCATGCCTCAATCTATAGATACAGGTGCCAAATGACTATAGTCATATCATCCAAGACCCTCCTCCAGTACTCAGTCCTTCCCATGCGCAGTTGTGTCATGTATCCAACATATCTATAAATCACTAGCTCCTGCGCCTTTCTCTCATCACCACATATGGGCCTACAAATGGGGATATGCTCCCATGCCAAAATCTATAGAACTATGACTCCAGAGGAAAATGTCTTACCCTCATGGTAGATGACCTCATGCATCTCTGAGAAAATATGAGCCAGTAGGCACTGACCCCAATCGAACACTGTAGGATGTGCCATGAGACGCTGCACCATAGGAGCCCATCCCATCAGAAGACCATTTTGCTGACGGTCTGACATGATGATCCCCCTAATCATCCCAGCTATGATGCACTCTAGGTGATGTGTCTGCCCATATCTCTAAACCAATACCTCCCAAGCAATCTGCTAAGATATCTGCTCGTCAGCTCCAAAAAGTATCCAAAAATCCTGAAGACCTGTGTTCCCAGAACTCAGGTAGTCTGGGCGTGGTCCATGAAATAGGATGCGAAGAATGCGGTAAACATCCTTTGATGTAATGGTGATCTCCCCTATTGGGAGATGGAAGGTTGGTAAACTGCTTGACCAATGCAGTGATCAGTCTGTGATTTATCCGAATATCAGGTAAATCGATCAGATACTTGAAGCCACATGCAGCAAGATGTACTCTAAATGGATCAGGCAATGAAAAACACAACCTCTGCATGGATGGATGTGACACACGTACATGAATATCAAGGTACTTCACTTGCGAAGCATAGAAAACAAATACAACATCAGTCACTCGCTCTAAATCAGTAATAAATGCATGCAAAATGAGAAAATGAACATATCAGAATGTGCATTAAAGGCTATAGAATCCATCTGAGCAGTTAATTTTTTTGGAAAAATTCACTAAAGGCCTTAAATTTGCTCACTATTTTTCATATGACACTTTAGAATTTAAAAAATGGTGTCAAGTGTCGTATGACACTATACAACAACCCATATGACATTTGGGTTCCATACGACACTCCATCAGTTGTCGTACGACAACTGAGGGATGTGATGAAATGTCGTACGAGAGATGGGTGTCTCCCATATGACACTATACACTAACGAAGACGACACTTGGTTTGGACTTGAAATGTCGTACGACATGCTACTAGTTGTCGTACAACATTCCATGAAGAAAAAATTAAAACGTGTAAAACAATTAAAAAAATCCAAAAAAATAATTAAAACATGTGCTAAATAGATGCAAGAAGAGCTTAGAGCTCCACTTACTAGATGCCCATACTACTGAGGTCGCTGATATCGCCTAGATTGCTCAAAATAGTGAGAAGACACAAGGACCACCATTTGAGCTCTCAGAGGGCTCCATGAAATCTCAAAAGTCAACTCGCACAAATGAATTGAAAATGACCCCTTTTTGTCTTCTATAGGTTTTGACCTAAATTTTCAAAGTGCTCCATTTTGCGTGAAAATTATACCCCTAGCTAATTTCGACATCCTGAATCCATTTTTGGGATCAAAATCAAAATATGAGATCATTTACTTTGTCAAAATCATGATTTAAAATTTTGGACCTAGGACGACCGACTCCTTGCATAATCGACCTTCAAAACATCATAGTAATCCAAAATTCAACTTATCTGATTATCTAACATCAAACTTTCAAAAGTTCAACTTGGTCCACCATGATCAACTCATGGTCAAACCTAGTCAAACTTGGTCAATAGGACCCTTAAACGATGCAGAATGCATCCCTGGACGTGTATAACCACTTCTATAATCAATTGCATTATTTCTAATCATTCACGCTAGCTTTCTTGCTAGATTTTGATTTTAATCCCGAAGGGGGCATGGTATTCTATATCATTAACCATTAATCAAATCTTCTTCAGCAATCAAGACAACAACCATGTCTGATTGTTGACTCATCAAAAGTCCTCATCACTTGGGGCATATTAGATTCATCGAAATCCATATCAATCTGGTGTTCTCCTAATCTTGTAAATTGTATTAGCTCTTTGTAACCATCGGTTCAGTTGTGTTATTTCCTTGATTCTTCGTAACTAAAGGGTTCAGATTTGGCATCCTTTCAATTCTTTTGGACAATCAGGTCTGGAGTCAGGATAGTCAATTCCTCATAATCATAGGTTCAGAATCAGGCATTTTATCACTTCTTCGTAATCACAGGTTCATTGTTGATATTGTTAACACCATCTCGATTCTTTGGTCAACCAAGACTTGAATCAACATCTTCAAATCTTTCAATCGATTTCTGTCTCAGAATCGGTTAATCAACCAGGATTAGTTTCTCCATCACATAACTGAGTCTGAATCTCAATCAAAATAGATTTATCTTTGAACCACGGCGCTTCGCATAGTAATTCAAAGAGGGGCAAAATGTAATACCCCAAAAATGGGCTTCAGTTCCCTTGACCTCCTACATCAACAAATCAATCAAAATCGACCCTAAAGTCCTAACCTAAGGCACATCTGCACATCAAATCATCAAAACCCTAATCAATCCTATTTCAAAACTGCATCGGGGAATATTCCTAAATATTCCTCATTTATCCTAATTATCTTTGATTAAATATTATTTGGCGATAAATGATATTATTTTATTTATCCAAAGTTGATTAATTGAATATGATAAATATTTAATTAATTAAAATTTATTCTTCCACTTAATTATTTTAATTAGATTTAATTAAACTTATTCTTAATTAATACTGTTTATTTGATAATAAATCAAAATTTTAAAAAATAATCGATTAAATATTTATTTAATTGATTAAAATAAAATTGTCAAATATAATGATTTAATTTTGGGTAAAGTTTGATTAAAATAATTGATTAACCCATAAATCAATTATTTAATTGGTTAAATCAGTTAAGTTGAGGACAAAGCACATGGAAATTAAATAAATCAATAATTATCTATGCAAAAATCAGAAGATTAGTTAAACTCAAAAGCAACTCTTTGATTCATTTTGTTAACTTTCCAAACTCAACATGTGATTGTGAGTTGAAAAGCAGATTGGAGTGATCTCAACTTTCAATTTTGAGTTAAAAAGCTGATTTGCATGATTTTACTAGATAATTGTTTCTATTTTTTTGATAACTCACCAATCAATTCGAGTTGATCAAGGAGTGATTTTTTTCTTTCCATGAGTTCTCAAACCCTAGATTTCTATATAAACAGGCCTCAGTCCTTGACAAATCACCACGTGCAATTTGGAGAATAGCAGCGCCATACTGTTGAATTCTTGAGATTGTGCAACTTTTGGAGATTCATTGCTAACATTGTTTTCTTGTTTTTGCATTCATAGCTAGATTCAATTCATTTCATCAAGTTTTTGGATCAATTTCATTAGCCTTACATTGTTATTGCATAGAAAATCACAAAAACATAGATTAATCTTGCATCTATTTCATAGCTTTTACATTCAAATCCTTCGTTTAGGCATTGCATTGTCACTGATCTCGGTCAAATTCTGAGAATACCATACTCACGTCTACTAGAAGGTAGTAAATCACTTGGTTAATGATATATTTCTTTACTGCATATTTTCTTGTCATTAATCAATAATGTTTTACTGATGTGTTGTGTCTTCTGAATAGGTACAATTTTCACACACACACCTTTTACTCAGAATCTTTTGAATATTCTAGAAATGTTTCTTTGATTCCTTTCTTGGTTAGGTTCAAGACTGTAATAGCTAGGGACCTTTCTTTGATTTCTTTTTTAGCTGCTAGAGAATACTTCTATCTATCATCAATTTTATGATATAGCTCATCTTCAATGCTTGGTGCCACTTTAACTAGTGTTGTTCTGAATTCGTGTAAAGTGGAACTGACAGTCTCTTTAATTTTACTTTTCTCTTCTTCATTCCTCTTTTCATACTTTAATTGTTTCAAAACTGAATAACCTCCATATTTTTCAAGTGTCTTGAGAAATTCATCGAGACTCTCCACTTTAGGTACTTCACTTTCTACAACCTTGAATTGTGATATGTCTTCAGACTCAATATCACTTTCTTGTTGCAACTTTAATTTCCTTCTAGGCCCTCCAGTAGCCTTATTCTCTCTAATGTAGGTTTTTATCTTTATCGGTTCTACCTCGGCTTTCTTCTTTTCTCTCGGTGTAGAGGAAGACCTTGTTGATGGTCTAACATCGATTAGGCCAGGGGTTTCTTTCTTAATTCTAAGTTTCTTCCCCTTTACTTATGATGGTTTAGAAACCTCTTCACCTTCAACAAATATACCTAGATTCTCGAACAAAGTGTTTATCATTCTTCTTGTCTTTCTGATTGCCTTAGGTGTCAAGATACCTATCCTTATTTTCTCTTTAACTTCCTCAAATGTTCCATACCGAGTTGCATTTTTTCAATTGGTTTCTCTAAAAGACCTTTAATTTGTATTGATGCAACATCAATATCTAGTTCATATCCCATGGGTGGCAGCCACATGGTTCTAGGCTCCACAACTCTTATAATACATGTGTCGGTATCAACTTCAAAACACAACTCATCCTTATATTCTTCCACAAGTTGAGGTGGAATCTGGAATCTCTTATGTATCTTACTTTGAAATTTACCAAAATAGTCATTCATGACTACATCAAAATTATCTCCTATGCTTTGAATATAATCATTAATCTAATAAACAATCGGTGTATCTTCTTTCTAGACTACTTCACCGATGGTAGGAAAGAAGTTCTGAAAATAGAAGAAAATACATACCAGAAGTGGTTTGAACTTCAATGTATTTGATTTTTCTTTCTTCATGGTATTCACATTATCATCCAATTGCTTCAAAAATATCTCACAGAGGTCTATCTTCATATCCTTCTTAATAATTTTGTATGCTATGTCAACAGCTCCATAGGGTACACTATCTACCTGAGATGACTGAAAGATTTTGTATAATATGACATTACTTGCAAATCTCAACTTAGGGTCGTCAATATTAGATAACTTCAATCCTCTTCCATCCCATTTGTCTTGTGTAATCTCACATAGCTTATTCTTATCATTTTCTTGTACGTCCTCGGTCTATCACCGATCGAAAATCCTGTGACTATACGCAATACATCCTTAGTAATCTTAACTAGTCCATTGAACCACATGAACTGGTCATGTACTAAGATAAGTTCTATCCTCATCCATTCATGCTTGAAAAATATTGGCACATGTATATCATGGACCAAACCCTTGGTTTGCAAATGTGTGTGGTCATCTTTCAGTTTTCCATTAGCACAAAGATTCATGTATGATGTGTCAATTTCTATTTGTCATATCTCTTCAATATTGCAGTGAATGAAGGTGCGAGCATCTTCAATCAATATAACCCTTGATGATATTGATGATAGGGATCCAACTTTGTCAACTTTCACAATAACGGCGGGAGGCAGCTTGTACTTAGGATTCACAGGATCGATCTTCTCAACAATGATTGGTTTTTGTATCTTAGGTTCCATATTGATCTTAGAAATAATCTTTAAACATTAGGGTTTCAATTAAATAGAAACCTTGAATTCATGACAGCTTGGTAGGCACTACTAATACCTTTGAATGTGTTTAATGTTGTTTGGAATTCTCAAATGATCACTTGGAATTGCTCGGTAGTCGCTTCTTAGTTAAATGCTTCAAGTACACGTGAAAATGTAAGGTAGAAATGAAATAGCATGACCTCTATTTATAGATTTTCCTTGGTTAGGGATTCCAGTAGCTACTAAATTTGCATTAAATGCATCTTACCTACTTCATTTCACTGATAACCAAAATAAACTTTATTTCACCAAATGGAACAAAATAGCTCATACACTTTATCGATCAACATATGAAATATTAACTTCACACCTTATATCCAAATGCATCTTAGTATGTTAATATGGATCTTTTCACTAATTCTAGGAACTAATTTTAGATAGAATTTAGGTTATCATCTTCTACACATACCTTTGACCGATTAAGTGAATATAGGTGCACCCGATACAATAGATGTGGTGCCATCAGTTGTGCCAACTTATGTTATCTTGAGACTTCCTTCTCCAAGTCCTATTCATCTAATCTCTTGTTTCATTGATATTAACTTGAGTCTTTTCACTCAGTTGTTCCTCGGTTAGGGCTTCACCTTGGTACCTGCAGTCTTTGGCTAGGTGACCGACTTTGTGACAATGGAAACAAGTCATTCTAGAGTTTCTCCATGATCTACTATTATTCATACCATGCAACCTAAAGCAATTTGCAGAAATGTGACCAAATCTTCCACATGCAGTACAAGTGATTCTTGTGTTATAATCCCATGGTATAGTTGGTCCTTGTCGGTTGTTTGAAACATTCTGTCAGTTAAGGATCCTTTTATCATTCCTTCTTTGTGACCTTCATTCTTCATATTTGTGACCATATCTATTGCAATTATTATAGTAGCCCTTGTAGCTTGGCTTCCTTGGATTGTTAGTTGTTCTTGATCTACAGTCAAATGCCTTATGACCAAACTTATTGCAATTTTAGCAGTGACCATTAAACTTAGGAGTACTTGGAAGATTACCTCTTTTTCTCCTACAGACATTTTTTGTGTGTCTTGGTTTCCCACAATGATAGCATGTAGGATTCTTTGTCTTTGGTGGGGTAGCAACATTATCTTGGTTGCCTACTTGATTGGAGGACTCACCCTTCTTGGTAGTGTTGTTTGCATTGTATCCAAGTCCATTAGTATCTCTCAGTTGTGTCTAATTTCTTAGTTGTTCATCCAATATATTTGGCGCTTCTTTATTTCTTTTCAAGACTTCATTAGAATCTTTCTCATATTTCAGATGTTCATTCTCATATTTCAGTTCATCAATCTCTCCAACTTTTCTTGCAATATCTTGATTTGCACTAACTAGTTGGTTTGTCAAGTTGTAGTGAATTTGTGTCAACCTCAATATTTCCCTATCTTTCTCATCTAGTCTTGTGTTCAATTTTCTTCTTTCATCTTCCACCATTCTTTTGTCATCTTCAACTTTTACTTTTTGTTCTAGGATTTCACACATCCTTTTTGATTGGGCTTCTTGTTCTCTCTTTTCAGTGCTTTTACTTGGTCAGCTAGGTTTTTGTTCTTTTCAGACAGTTCTGATATTATAGCATCAGATTCATCAGACATACTTCCCTGTGATTTTTCTTCAAGTTCTTCAACCTGATCTTGATTTTCTTTCAGTTGATGTGCTAGATCCTTCCTCTTGTTGATTGAATGCATCAATTTTCCGCTTAACTCAACAATTTTCTCATTGGTCATTCTTAGTTCCATTTCCATATTATCAATCACCCTTTCATACCTATAGCTCTCCATTCCTCCAGATCTTTCCTCTCAAGTGATTAAACTTATTAATAAGAGACTAGGCTCTGATACCAATTGTTGGATTAGGTATGGAAATGCAAGTACTGAGAGGGGAGGGGCGAATAAGTACTGTAAAACACTTTTAAACTATTTGAAATTTCTTCCTTAAACATTTATTGAATCCGTAAATTTTGCATGCATCATATAAAAAATATAAAAGATAACATATAACTCATAACACATTCATTTTAGTATCGTAGAAATCCTTGTAAGAGGATAAAAACTACGGTGGAGATGACACCCACAAAACTTCACTACTGCAGTAAAACATTTTCTCGGTTAGAGCTACATTGTTAGCTATTTCTGATAGCTTACCCTGTTAAGAGTATTAACCTGGTTAAGAGTCTTAAGACCTATTAAGTCTACCTTGTAAGAGGATTTTACAATTCTAATCTAAGAACTATACCTGGTTAAAGTATTTACAATATAAGATCTGTTAGGATCCTTTTGGTTAAGATACTTTACAATTCTAATTACTCTTTAATCAATAACACAAACTTATCTTTTAAACTTGCATCAATCATATGCGTATCAAACTCTTTATGCTTAATAAATCATTACCTCATACTGTGTACTACTCACAATATGAATTTAGTGTTTGGTAGATTCAATTCTGAATCAAACACTTTGTTCTCTTTAATGCTCTATACTTGGTGGTTTTTATGTTCATCACCTTCTCTGCAATCTTTTCTTACACATGCAATCTCCCTTTGCGCATGCATAGTGATCTTCACACTCTGATCCATTTATATACAATTCTAGAAGCGATGCTACAAGTTCTAGAATCATCTCTACAAGCGGTGCTAACATTGGTTCTCCTCCAATGCATATATCATACTTTATTCTCATTGGCATATCTCACCTTGTAATCATGTGTAATCATTATGTTTACATCTCCAATGATCTGACATACAATCCCTCGAGATTTATAACCCATTTTTTGTTTGGTGTTCAGATTCAATGTATCAAAAGATTCTCCTTGTGTCAACTTGCTATGCTCGGTAACATGTTTTCCTCTAGCTTGGTAACTATCTTATCTTCTCAGTTTGGTTGATGTTGTAGCTTGGTATAACTCAGTGCTTGATTATGCCTTTCTTGGTGTCTAAACTTGCTTTGACTTTGCTGAAATTACATGTTCCCTTATTTCCTTTACCGAATAGATTTTCCAAATTTACCGACTTGTCTTTCCTTCATTACTGAATGACTTTGACAATCAATGTGACTTCCTCATAAGTAATGACAACAAAATAACTCTTAGGAGTATCAACTATGTGTTAGATAATGGCTTCTTCCACTTCATGTTGCTTATATTCATTCATAACACTCTTACTTATTGCATCATAAAGATTTCAAAGATATTTATACTTGTAAATCATTTCTCAATGAGTTTTATCCATATTTCACATTGTTATATGATAACATTCTTAAGGAAATTCATAGAATGTGTAGATCTCCTAAGAGCTTTTGTAGAAAATGATAATATTGAAGATGATATTGAGATGAAAAATACTTGTACCTCTCATAGGCTACCTTTTCTTAATGAGGATATAATCAATACCCCTATCAATGATCTCCCCAATAGAGATGCAACATTAAAGAGTAGTAATGGATCATCACCTAACCATAAAAAAATTATCAAAGAAGATGATATTATGGACTTTATTCATGATATATCTCCTAACTTAATATTAAGAAAAGATGAATATTTAAATGAGCCTACTTCTTCCAAGCCTATCATGGTGGATATAAATAATGATGATAGGATTAAGAATCTCCATATAGAGATAAATCCTCCTATCCATCCCTACACCACACCTTTTTATAAACCTCAAGATGAAAGCCTTCCACCCTCAAAACTAAAGACATACTATGAAAAGGGTTATAACATTATCTCTAAGAAAGGCTATAATGAATAAGCTCTTGGAAAAATGAAACAAAGATTAAAATTTCCTAAAAACATTTTCCCACACAATGTAATACCAAAGGCTTAGGATTTTCACCTCAAGAAAATGTTAGTAACTTTCTTTAAGCTGACTCAATCACCCATTTCTTTCCTTAAAGAAGAATAAATAAATAACCATATACAAGTGGCTCTTATTCTACCTCACATCATCAAAATCAGAGCCAAATAGACAATGACCACCCACTACCTTTGTCACAAAGTCTTCTATGACAAGAAATAAATATTGCACCTCTTGAAGATCATTTGAGGTTAGCAAAGAGAATCTTTTGGAGACTATAGTATGACAAAAACATTATTTATTCCCTTTTAAGAAATTTTTTAAGAATAAAAAACCAAATAAATCAAATTGTCTTTTTCATCATATTTATTCTCATTTTGTTGATGATTGCATTGAATTTAGAACGATTGTTCAAGATTTGCATGATAGATGTCTTATTCACACTACACCAAATCTCATTTTTTTCTCAACACTAATGTAGTGCCTTCACACTCCCTTCACCTATTATGTCGCTCTATATGATGTAGCCTTAGTAGATTACCTTATTGGGGGCTCTTTGTTTTGCATAATTCTACACTTTCATTCACAATTTTACTTTTTATGCAATATAATAGATTTTTTCTTGTTTCCATTCTTGGGGGAAAGGATAGTCTTTCCAATCTTCTATCTTTTCTAAGGATCAATTTTTTGTTTGTTGAGTGGTATTTTCATAATATGACATCCATTCTTGCATAGAATTATTTGTTATGATTAGGGACTCTCTTTTTCAAGAGTTGTAGATCCTTGATTACAATCTCTTCCTTACTTGAAAAGTGTATTTCCATTAGAAAGTATCTCTCACTTGGGATAGAAAGTGTGCCATCCTTCATCAAGAATCTCCTTACCTACCAATGTGAAAGGTAGATTATTTTTCTCCTTCCTCACTTTTCATCAATGATGTTATCCATGTTCAAGATATCCTCTTGGAGGTAGGTGTCTTTAAGAAAATATATCTTTCTCCTCTCCTTGTGCATTTATCAAAGGTTCCCTTTACACTTGTTGCACAATATATTTTTTAATAACTATCTCTTCAATTTCTTAAAAGAGATATGCTCTCTTTGAATTGGATTGCATGTACATTATTGTTTAAAGGTTATCTCCTTGGTGTTGAAGGTGTTTATCCTTGCTCTTATTATCCTCAAGATGCAACCCTAGCTCTATGTTTCCATCTTAGGAGGGTCATACATGTGGCCTCCTTGTTTAAAATATTGTGATATTCCTTTATGAATAATGCATCTTGTTTGGTAATCCTTATCAATTTGCAAGATTTTCTTATGAACATAATGCTTTGTTTGGTTATCCTTTTTTAAAGCTTATTTCTAGGATGAGTCGACTAGTATAACACAATTCACTAGACTATTTGACTCTCCTTGACACTAATTTGTGGATTTTCTTGCTTACAATGATTTTTTTGGTTATCCTTGGGATTGGTTGACTAGCATAACACAAATTTATAGATTATTTGTGATGAAGGGTGCTCCCCTTAATACCACAAACACATAACATAAATAGAGACACAACAACAATTTATAAGATCAAAAAATGGGTTTCTTATTATCTCCACAAGTGTGAAATTACAAATTTCAAAATTACAATATGCAAAGCCACATGGGCATTTTCCTTACAATATTCTATAGGACAAAGCCTCGAATAATTATCCAAAATTGCCCTAGAAAACACTACGTGACTTCCTTATATAGGCAATTTTCCACCGCCCGATAAGGTTCCATAATTTTAGCCCTTAAGGTTGCCTACCCCTATAATTATTTTATTTTTTATAATTATTACATTAGGGTCAGCTCAAAATAATTATAAATTATGTTTTTAGGTAGCCCAACTTCCGAAGGCCATAAATTTTAAACCTTAACTCCATTTTTCTATTATAACCACTTTTTGGAAATGACAAGTCCCGATCTACAACACTTGACTTGTGCAAGCTCCAATCAGCCGGGGTTCAATCACGATCTGGAGCCTCTAAGGCCTTCAAAATTGATCTCAAAGATTTCGTACCCAAAAACCTCAATAACTTCACCAATACAGATGATATGAAAATGAAACTCAATTGACAAATTGATATGACTAAGATGAACCTCCACCTGTGAAATCAAAACATTCTGAGCTCGTATGACCAACTTACTAAAAATATTAAGTTTCCATAAATAGAAGTTCTGCACAAGATATCCCTTATTGAAAAGAAACCAAAAATATTTTTGGGTGATGCAAGATTGCCCTTACACCCAGGATGCTCCTGCATCAATTTGACATTTCCTTGGCACCGATACATTTTAGGATGATTTGACTAGCATAACAAAACTCTCTAGACTATTTGATTCTCCTTGGCACCAATTTTTTAATTTCCTTGCATACAATAATTTTTCTTGGTTATCCTTGGGATTGGTTCACTGCAATAACACAATTTTCTATACAATTTGAACTTTCATTGGAACCAAAACTTTCAAGATGATTTGATTAGTATAATACAGCTTGATAGACTATTCAACTCTCTTTTCACCAAATTGTATTAGGTTGAGTGGAACTAGCATAAAATAGCTTGATAGACTATTTCAACTCTTCCTCCTCATTTTACATGGACCACACAATATAATACAACTTATTTTATTGTGTAATCTATGTTCTTTCATAGAGCACCTAGGATAACATAGCTTTCTAACCTATGAAATTTATGTTTTCTTTCTCTCTCCTCCATGATCGGGTGTAACATAAAACACATTCCTAGTTGGTTGGATCATGGTCTCTTATATTATCTTTGATGTATACTCTTACTCCTTCCATATGACAACTTGTTCTCTTTCAATATAATTCTAAGAATGATATTATTAGTTGAGACATTTTGATTATTGAGATCTTTTCAACTAGTTGACGTTGAGCCATTGTTTTTAGTACTAACCTCACTTTTGTGTCTTTTTATTTTGTTTTTTTATATATTTTATATATTTTCTTGTATTTTTTTTGTTTTGATTTATTTTATGATCTCTTGCATGTGGTTGTATGAGATAAGATCCTAGGATTTGGAGGCTTGTTGCGTTGAACTTAGCGATCTCTCTCTCTCTCTCTCATGAGTATGTGTGTCGAATTATACTCCTGCTAAAGTGGGGGCTAAATGTAGCATGTATGGCCTCCCATGCTTGATCACGTTCAATCCATCTTGCATTGGGTAAAATCTAGACATCTTCATTACATTTTGGACCTTAGCTCCTTGATCTTGCCTTTGTTCAGAGGACAAGGACATATGGGGTGATCTTGTCCTAAGATAGGGTCACCTAGGGTGACCCTGAGCTAGGACACGATCACTCTGGGGAACCTTGTCTTGATAATTGGGGCCAAATTCAAATGGTATAACTAATAGTTTATAGGAGCAAAAATAATTCTTTTGTGTAGCTCTCTTTAAAATTAAAAATCTAAAATTCTAGGCTGAGGTTTAAAAAAAGCTTACGCCCCTTCCCATTTCCATCATCCCCTCATCTTAAGAAAGATCTCACACTTAAACATCAAGGACTCAAGGTGATATTTCATCCCATCATATTCTTTTAGATCTATCATTGTGGCAAGTTGCAACAACCTTCATGCAATCATGTGTTTATGATTGATTTCCTTTTGGGTCTTGTCAAGTCATGTTATTACATCAAAACGTGTGATCACATTCAAAGAGTATTGCATCAACAAGGTATAAGATTAAAATATATTATTTTTAGATTTAGCTTCTGCTACACCACGACACACTTTAATTTCCAATTGAAGTTATTCATTTTCAAGGTTAATTCCTACACTGGAGTTTAGACTAGGAAAACTCCCATAAACTAAAAAAATCACCTTCTTTTTGTGTGCAGATGATAGGCTTCAAAGACATGATTTTGGATTCATACTGGGGAGAGAAAGATCTATAGATCCTTCTTTTGCAAATCTAAAAAAGTAGCTTCGAGGCTACCTCAATCAACGTCATCTCAAGACAAGGTTTCTCCACTAAAAATTGTCTCTCAGACTTTGGCCCAAATTTTGGTAAAATGTGCCTCGTATTTTATTCCTAGATTTACTCTTTTTTTTTGCATATCTAATTTTTGCAGTTCTGTATCTACTGAAAATCTTTATTTTCCATCTTTTATCCTAGCTTCCACATTTCTTTTTCATAATTGAAATATCATTTTCATCTCATCACGAGGGACTCTTGAATCCACTTTGTGCTCAATATCTTGAGCTAATTGGATCAGTCCCCTCCCATATAATTAAATAAAAAATAGATCTAGTTTCCTACTTTGCACATACAAGCTAGTGAACTCTATTTCCCTAGATTACAAAAATCTTCCAACTTCCCTATTCTAAAATGATTGTATATAACTCTTGTAACTTGGGACAATTTGGCCAAAGAGAGTGCCTGATCTAAAATTTTGTGATCAATTCCTAAAGATTCTCCTTCCAACCCTTAATAGTATTAGACAAGGAATGATAATTACGCTAAAGATGATCCTCTTCAATATGATGTTGCATGAAAATGTTCATAAACACCCACATGACCAAATGCTACCTCATATATTAATTATCAAGTTTTTTTGTACCACTTGGTTCCTCCTATATGATGAAGAATGTGGAACATGTATCATAGATTCATAACCAAAACCTCGAGTCTCAATGAACTCTACAATGATTTTGCAAGTTGCACCCTCCACAATATGGTGCAAAGTAGACTATGTGCAGTTTGGAAACAAGTTACAATAGCCGCAAACCACCTAAAATACTACAAAAATTAGAATTATGGTGGTTGAAATGATTTCCTCTTAGTTGAAACCTTTTACAAACATCATCCAACAATGAATCACCCTTAAAATAAGAAAACTTGAAACACTTTAGGACTAATGACGATATTTTAAGGTATGGTATTTTCAAGATCAATAGTATGAAACTGTCACAATAGCCATGAAATTGAAATTTTATTGCAAAAGTAAAAATTTACAAGCAATGTAGAGACTATAAAAAACCATACAAAGACTAAAAATACTCTATTTGTAGTCACAAAATGAAAACTCTTTCCTATGGCTAAAGATACCTATAATGAAATTTGTATGTGTAAAGGAAGTGATATAGTGGTTTATAATGGTGGTGATAGTAAGATTGAGGCTAAAAATTAGACTCATGGCTATCCTAAGTGTGTTCTTTATATCATTCAATGGGAGGATACCATCACCAATTTCTCCCTCCATATATAATCATTTCAATCCTTTTCACAAATACCCAACCACGAGGTCACTCCATCATGCTCATATTGTGCTACTTAGACATTCATTTGAGGCTCACCTTGAAATATTCTCCTAATGTTCCAAACTTCCGCGATTGGAAGGATACTTCCAACAACTTCCTCCCTAATAGTTCAATGGGATTTGATATTTGATAGCAACCTTGGAAGTATAAGATAATTTTCCATGCAAAGTTAATCCAAAGTGGTCCAAATATTACTATATGAAGATATCTCACATATAGATGTAGCCATGATTTGATGCTCCATCCTCATAGCCATCACAAATTTTGGATCTCCCTCTTTTAACCATGCAATTCTACCTCTAAGCCATCTAAATTAAATTTTAGCTCCATAGTTTAATAGTTAAGGGTTAATCCTCTAGAGCATAATAAGTAAACAAATAGATCTAAGAGGTAAATATAATAAGAAAACAAACAAATTTAAGAGGTAAAAAGTGGTGGAGGATGGTGCCGAATGGCTATGACTTCTTACTATTAATCTTCAGAAAATAGCTTAATGAATCAAAGCAAATTGATATACATGCCGGTTTGGTTTTTGATATCTCACAAGAGATAGAGCATACTCCATGGAAAATATAACTAGACTTAGAAACACTATAAGACTCTACATAAGAGAACTCTAGACAATCAATGTCCACAATGCTTCTGTGGGGGCTTATTTATAGCATACTTGAAACTAATATAACAAGTAAAAAGGAATCTGACTTAGATACTAGGTAAATTGGTTAGCTAAAAGGAGGTTTATCGGTGATAGATTATCAATATTGACATTACTTTGTAAAATTACCCCCCTTTTAATAAAGCTACTTTAATCATTGTACACATGGTATTCATGATTGATAGCTAACAAACTTGATGCTAGAGATGGTATTGGTGGTGTCAGTTCTCCATGATCGAATATTTTCTCCTAGGTTATGGTTTCCACTTGCAAGGATTTGAAACTTGTGTCATATATTCCAATCTTGGAGATTAGTGTCATATAACAATTGTGGGAAAAAGAAAGATTCCCACTTTAATCTTGTGTTAACAATAATTCTTGTGACAATTTCCTTGCTAAGTGTATGGCCAAGATTCACTTGATTAGGCCCAACATAAGTAAAGAAGTCCAATAAATGTCCTATCATTGGAGTGGAACAACTAATTAGCCATGTGAAAAGGGGTCTCCTAATTAAATCTAACAACAACATGTATTGATGGTTTGTTTTAATTCTTAGGATTGAGAATTCTCCAAAAGCTTCACTAGTTATGATAGGATCATAAATATATCCTAGATGTGATAATGTATATGCCGCATAAAGTGCACTCTCTTGAATTTTTTTATTTTTCCTCTTAAGAAGGATAATCTACTGGGCATGTGGATTTATTGTCTGGAAATGAACATAAAATTATTTATTAATTAAGAATCCTAGATTAGGAAGAGGATCAAGAAGATTTTGCATGAAGATACTAGGAGCTTCTCTGGTTAGATAATCAGAAACAACATTTTGTTTTCTTGGATGTCTTGTGCTTCATAATTAAACTGTTCAAATATTCCTGCCACCTAACATATTTTCCTCATCCATCTTTTCAACCATTATCTTTTTATTTGAATGTCAAAAGTTTGGTGCAATTTGTCTTGATGATGAACTTCTTTAATTGCAATAATTTTAGAGAAAACTTATTTAGGTTTTTTATGATGCCATAGATTTCTTTATCAACAGAAATCCATTTTTTAACTTCAGCTGGAAAAACATCACTCACATATTCAATAATGAATTCTTTTCCATCCTTGAAAAAACAAAGGTGTCCACCCCATGCATGATTTGAAGCATCAGTGTACAAGATAAAAATTTCAATTGTTGGGACATGTAGTACTGGAGGATTTTGCATTTTTAATTAATTTTTCTTTATTGCTTCATTATGGATTGGTCGCCATTATGGTTTCATTTTTGTGAGAATTTGTTGTAGTGGTTCTCAGTCAAAACTTGCACCTGGATAGAAATTATTTACATAATTTAATATTCCTAAAAATCCTTGCAGCTCCTTAGTGGTAAGAGGAGGCTGAAATTCAATGATTTTATCTTTGATATGAGGTTGAACCTCAAGTTTACCAACACTAACAATCATTCCTAGAAATTTACAAGAGTTTGAACACCATTGAATTTTAGATAGGGATAGAACAATCTCAAAATTTACTCCATCAAACTTAGGGCTTTCTTTCTTGAAATTTGCCATGGATCTCCTTAAGTTGTTAAACTTCTCTTTCAAGGACCTGCTGCTCTGATACCAATTGTTAGAAAGTAAAGTCCACCAAGATAACTGAGAGGGGGGGGGTGAATCAGTTATCAGATAATTATAACTTTTATCATCTTCAACAACATTAAACCATAATAGCAATGTAATCACCAACCATAGAAAGATATTCATACACAATAACACAATAGCACAAGATATATTGACTAGGGAACCTCTTGATCAAAGAGTAAACCCCGGTGGGAATGATGCCCACAAAAGATGTACTAATATGAATATTCCTTGTGAAAGGATGGACTCTGTTAGGAGTCTTATGAAATACATTCAGTACATATAAATCCTTGTTAGGAGATTTTGAATCCCTGTTAAAAGATTCTAACCTTGTTAGGAGTTATGGAAGACAAAAGGACCCACTGCCCAAACAGCTTCAATGGCAAGATCACTGAACACACTGTCCAACTGACCTTAATATTATTCAACAAAATAATATGAAATATGTTACCTCCTCACTGTGCCAAACCGCACACACTGCTACATCATATCTCAATTTCAGATCTCTGTACTTCACATGTCTTCCTTCACAACTTCGCTATCATACTTAGCTCTTTTCTTCACTTCATGTTAGAAATAGGGAATACTAAGAGGGGGGGTGAATCAGTATTCTACAAACTTTATCTTTTTCCCAATTTTGGATATAACAAATTATCTTTATACATGCATAACATAAGAAACTAAACAATATGCATAGCAATAAAGAACTCATAACACATGATATGTTCTCGAGGAAACCCTGGCCAAGGGAAAACCCTGGTGGGGATGGTACCCACAAAGATCCACTAATCAAAAGTATCTTGTTAAGGATGTTGACCCTGTTAGCAGTCTATTACAAACATATAGTGTATTAGTCCTGATTAAGGGACTATAGGCCTTGTTAGAAGCCTCAACCCTATTAGGAGTTGTAGATACAAAATTTGATTACCAGATGAGCCCACTGCCCAAATAAGTAATATACAATGTATACTAATTACAAAAATTAGGTCAAGGTACATAACCTTATACTGCTTACATCAATGTCTTCTTTGCTGCTCTTACATTCGCATCATATCATATCATCTTTCTTCGGTGTCTACTTCTTACAATTTACAATTACATTTATACAAGTTATTAAGGCTAATAACTTTACATGGTTAGCTTCCATATTACAAAATAACTTTATCCAAAGGTAAACATCTAGGATGTCATCCCTTTAGATTGTTGAGTCATTATATTGATAAACAAAATAATCCCTTAACTCTTTACCAATTCTGTCTTCATATTTTGTCCTATCGGTTTAATATTGTCTTCGGTAAAACTGTCATAACTAATTCCGTACATGTTGTACTGACTTGCGCTCTGAGATGAGTCATCATAAGTCATCATAGAGTCTATGTTCAAGTGCGCAAGCACTGAATTCACTCCAGTCAACGTCGCAAACAAAAACTGTATCCTGGTACACAGGTGAAAACACTGTCTCACACTTAGACAAATTTGCAATGCGCTCTGCTATACCTGCTCTCTGACCTGTGCGCTCTTAATGTGGATCATATGTTGTCATAATGACATCATCTATGTACTCACTTCAGCCAAATTGCCAACAATCTCCCCCTTTGTCATTGGTGGCAACATATGAGAAAATTGGCTAAGTGTACAAGTCAAAATATCAAAATTGTATCAAAATTGTGGCCATAGTATAGAATATGTATACTATCCTTATAACTCCTCAAAATATAATCTCTAATACAATACTCCCCCTAAGAGTATCAATCCTTATATATATAACAATTTTTTGCTCTACTATCACTCCCCCTTTGACAACAATGACAAAAATAAGGTAGGGAGGATTACAAAATTGTAACCCAAAAAGATTATACCTCCATTTACTTATTGCAAAGCTGGTAGGCTTGCAACACAATCTGCAAAATCAGCTTTCATAGTTTCTAACTCCTTTTCCCATGATTTCTTGATGGAATCTGCCACATTGAGTAGTGTGCTCAGTCCATAAGCTGCTATTTGACATGCTTGAAGGTTCTCAAATTTGAATTTCTGAAAGGATATATTAGCTGTAAGACATTCTTCTAACTGCTCTTCAATGATGCTCAACTTCATAGAAATGTGTTCTCTCAAAAGTGTAAGTCTCCTCATTTTTCTATTCCTCTCATCTTGCAATATTCTTATTTCATCATAAAGCTTTCGAACTTTCTTTTCAACATCACATACCTTCACATTAGGTCTAGAAAGAAGGTTAGATTCATTCTGAATCTCAGCTTCCTTCAACTTGATCTTTTGTTCCTCTTCTGCTGTCAAAATCTCAAGTTTTGTACACTGTATGTACAAAGATTTCCCTGTCTCCAAATGCTTCCTCAAGTTCTTGATACAAATATCAAGACTACTAATATCATTCCTGATATTCTGACTAATGTTCAAAAGCATTTTAGCTTCATAGGCTGCTTGAGCTCTCACTTTTGCAATGTTTGATAGGTTAGTAAACTCATCATCAAAAGTGTTCATTACCTTTTTAGCTTTCTCCAAAGGGTCTACTTCAGAAATTTGCGTAGTTACAATACTTTGCAACTTCTCAGTAAGTTCCTTCAGACTTCCTTCGAGGTTCTTCACCTTCTTGTTCTTTCCAATGATTTTATTCAAAGAAGTAATCAGCTCCAACTGATCATTATCATCAACTTCCTTTCCTAAATCTTCAAATAAGGATCCAATTTCCTTCTTCTTTGTCTTAGGAGTAAGACTGATATCTTCTCTGGTAGGAATGGGTGCTTGAATCTTAGTCTCCTTAGGTTCTTCATTGGCAGTTTGGGTTTGTACTGCTTCTTCAGTTCTATCCTGTTCATCAAGAGCCGAATTGTCAACAATGTTAGCTAAGTTCTTGAATACATTGTCATCAGTATCCAAGGTGACCTTAGTACCTTCCACATTCATAGCTTCATCTTCAATGCTAATAGCTAAAAGAGAGGGAATATCCTCTTGTTCAGCTTCAACTGCTTGATCTGCTACAACTGATGTCTCTCCAACCATTTCTGCCATGACCTTGATTAATGTCTGCTCTGTGTCATATTTAACTTCTTCATATCTTCCTTCCATAATCAAAATAGTTCTCCTTTTGGTTCTCAAATGGGTGTTAAAGCCTTCAATATCTGCTTCAAGCGTTCATCATCTTTTACTTCACAAAGCTTTCTTACTAGGTTCTCTCTGATAGTCTTATCTTCCTCAAATGTTCTCTATTTCCTATTTACAAGTTTAGTATAAAATTCATCAGGTATTTGACCTTGAATAGAGTCAAATTTCTTATCTGCCATAATCATACGCTTCACAATAGCATTCTCCAAATTAAGTCTTTCTGAATAATCATAAATTTTATAGTACTTGTTCATTTTAGTGAAATCTCCATCTTGTATGATTTCTTCATTTACTCTCTCAACTCTCGGTTTCCATGTCTTCGTCTTAACTGTAATGTCATCTTCCTTTACTTCTACAATTTTTCTTGGTACTGGTTGAACTAGAGTCTTCTGTCTCTTTCTTGGTCCAGTAGCAATTCCTTTCTTTCTCTTGATAGGTGTTACTTGTTCCTATTCTGGTTCCTCTACTTTCACCTTGACTTGTGTAGGTTCTTGCTGTATTACACTGGATGACAAGGGTGGTACAATCAATACTTATTTCTGTCCAATATCCCTGATTGTTGTTGCTGTCTGCTTTGCTATTAAAGATTCTTGTTCTGTCATTCTTGAATCTTTCAGTATTCTCTTGATAGTGCTGTCAACTCTCTTCTTAGATTGCTTCTCTTCAGTTATAGCTTTTGCATAGTTGAAGTTATCATCAAAAGTTCCAAATCTGCTGCATTTGGTGTCCAATTTACACTTAAGTAATCTGCCAACATACTCTTCTATTTCAGCCTCAGATATCTCATAGCCAAGAGGGTCTATGAACACAATTCTATGTTCCACTGCTTCAATATAGGTAAAGTCAATGTCAACCATAAAACAAATATCATTCTTATATTTCTCCACAAGTGACTGTGGAATCCTTGATCTGCTAGTTACCATATTCTGAAATGTTTTCATCACTAACATATCACTCTCATTAACTTTGTCAATAACATGACTCCTATAAACTTTATTTATCCTTCCCATAGTAGATTGTCCATCATTCCAATCATTTCCAATGGTGTAAGGAAATCTTCTCAATAAGTGGAAAAACATATATGTGACCAAAGATGAGAATCTAAACTGTGCATACTTAGACTTCTTAATCTTCTCCAAGTTTTCAAACAATTGAATTCTAAGGATCTCACACATATCAACTGGTACCTTGTCAACACACATCAAATAGGCAATATGTACCATACCAGCTGCCATATCATCTTCCCTAGAATTTGCACAAAACTTAGTGGTTAGGATCTTGCATAGGTATCTCACATCATCTTGTTTAACTTTACTTATTACAATTCCTCTACCATTATAGGATGAACTTGTGTTGTCCATGACTATTTTCCTCATGTTTTTCTCATTTAAAGGAATAGCTCCAACTTTAGATAAACCGGTGACTTCATGAATTAAATTAGCTATGATGTCTATCACTCTATCTTCTAGCCAAAACTTTCCATTGTGAATTCTACTTAAAATGATTTTAGTGCATTCTTCATCATCAAACTCATACTACAATGCATACTTAAAAATCTCAGTCTTCCAAATGTTCATAACCTTGTTTTAATGACATATCCTGGTTGTAAATCTTTTGATACTCATTGGTAAAATCACTATCACTGACAGTTTCTAACTTGCATCCAAGATAGCTCTTTACATTCTCTAAATGCAAAACTCTGTCTGGTACGGATGATAAAGCCAACCTAGGGTCTCCTTCTAAAGGTTCTACTGGTTCCTTCTTCAATCTAGGTCTATTTTTATATCTGACATTTTGAATTAATGATACATCCATGATTCCTTCTAATCCTTTATACCGATTCAAAGATCTGCCAATATAAATACCTCAAATTCGCAATTTTAGGGCTTGCGTAGATTCGGCGCTCAAATCTTTCACCAAATCATTGCAAAATGCTTCCAATCTCTGCTCTTTGATCTCCTTAACACTTTAATTCACTTTGATAATCAAATAACATTGATCATAACCTTTTATTACTTCAATCTCACTTAGTTATGACATCGCATTCAATTCTTTTGCTGCTTCTTTCCAAAAGTTGTTTCTGTTATCCTGCAAAACTCAAAACTTCTTGCGATCTCGCAAAACATGATATTTTCTTTTTTTCTCTTAACCATAGCATTAGTACATCATAATCTACCTTTCATTAATTGCGCAAGACTTAATTCATCATAAATCTACTTCTGCACTAATTCTAAGTTCCTAATCTACTATAATTTACATAAATTAAGTGCTTTGAGATAGGTCAGGTAAGGATTCATTCTTACCACTCAATACTTCACCTTTCTGATTACCTTCCATGTTGAATATGTCTCCTTGATCTATGCCTTTAACATACTTCACTTCATCTATATTGCTACAGCAACCTTTCTGTTTGTTATTTGCATCTTCATTCCTTCTTTCATGATTTATAGGGTTAGGGTTAGGATGATAAGTTCCATTGTTCATTCTGCAAAACCTTGTTGTATGTCCAATCCTATTACATATTTGACAAACAATTCCATTGTTTCCATATCTCGGTCCTTGCTGATTAATCTGTGACCTACAGTTTCTAGCAATGTGTCCAACCTTGTTGCATCTATAACACACTACTTCATTTCTTCTGTTCATATCTTCAATAGGTCTCTTATCTGCATTGTTAATATTCCTAAACATTCTACTACCATAATTATTCTCAATAACTTTAGGTTTTCTACATTCAATAGCTCTATGTCCAAAACCATGACAATTATAACAATAACCATTAAGAGGTTTAAACTGTTTACCTGTGCAATCTCTCTTCATGTGACCAATAGTATTACAAGCAAAACATCTACCTTTGAATTCTCTTTGCATACCTTTAGGTGATTCCTCTTGCTTTGGTGGTTCTTCTCCTTTAGGTGTGTCATTAGATTTGTTGATCTCATCTGACTTTTTCTTATCTATGCTTTTAGATTCTTTCAGATCTGGTTTCTCGCTTTCATCATTTGTTCTGAATATATTAAATCCAAGTCCAGTCTTATCATAGGATGGTTTTCCATAAGATACTTTCTCATCAATCTTCTCACTATTTCAATATAGCCTTTCAAGTTGTTGTTTGGATTGAGTCAATTCACCTTTCACAATCTTATTGTATTTTTCAACTTCAGCATATTGCAAATTTACTTTTTCAAATTCGGATGTTACTTTCCCAAGTTTAGATTTTAGTTCTTCATTTTCAGTCTTTAGACTTTCATTCTCAGATTTCAGATTTACTTCATTTTTGCTATTTTCATCTTTCAAACTAAGCTTCAAATTCACTATCTTCAATTCATGTTTAAGGATCTCATTTTCTTTTTCCAAATTGCTATCACAATCTTCAATAAGAACTTCGAATTCCTTTTCAGATCTCAGATCTTCTAATTTGTTTTTCAATTTCTCAATGAGGTCTTTTGCATCATCATACTTTCTTTTCAAAGTATCCTTTTCAATAGTAAGCAAATCAATCTGTTCAAGAGCTTCTTCAAGATTCTTCTGTAGTTGATCCATATCCATAAAGATCTTACTCAAGCTACTAGGCTTTCCTTGAATGATTCTTTTTCGAGTAACTAAGCTCTGATACCAATTGTTAGAAATAGGGAATATTGAGAGGGGGGGGTGAATCAGTATTCTACAAACTTTATCTTTTGCCCAATTATGGATATAACAGATTATCTTTATACATGCATAACATAAGAAACTAAACAATATGCATAGCAATAAAGAACTCATAACACATGATATGTTCTCGAGGAAACCCTGGCCAAGGGAAAACCCCGGTGGGGATGGTACCCACAAAGATCCACTAATCAAAAGTATCCTGTTAAGGATGTTGACCCTGTTAGGAGTCTATTACAAACATATAGTGTATCAGTCCTGATTAAGGGACTATAGGCCTTGTTAGAAGCCTCAACCCTGTTAGGAGTTGTAGATACAAAATCTGATTACCAGATGAGCCCACTGCCCAAACAAGTAATATACAATGTATACTGATTACAAAAATTAGGTCAAGGTACATAACCTTATACTGCTTACATCAATGTCTTCTTCGCTGCTCTTACATTCGCATCATATCATATCATCTTTCTTCGATGTCTACTTCTTACAATTTACAATTACATTTATACAAGTTATTAAGGCTAATAACTTTACATGGTCAGCTTCCATATTACAAAATAACTTTATCCAAAGGTAAACATCTAGGATGTCGTCCCTTTATATTGTTGAGTCATTATTTTGATAAACAAAATAATCCCTTAACTCTTTACCAATTATGTCTTCATATTCTGTCCTGTCAGTTTAATACTGTCTTCGATAAAACTGTCATAACTAATTCTATACATGCCGTACTGACTTGCGCTCTGAGATGGGTCATCATAAGTCATCATAGAGTCTATGTTCAAGTGCGCAAGCACTGAACTCACTCTAGTCAACATCGCTATACCTGTTCTCTGACCTGTGCGCTCTTAATGTGGATCATATGTTGTCATAATGACAACATCTATGTACTCACTTTAGCCAAATTGCCAACATATTTTATCTTTGATATGAGGTTGAACCTCAAGTTTACCAACACTAACAATCATTCCTAGAAATTTACGAGTCTGAACACCATTGAATTTTAGATAGGGATAGAACAATCTCGAAATTTAATGCTAACCTATAAAATATTTCTAGATGAGATTTGTGCTCATCAAATTTTTTACTAAAAGTAAGAATATCATCAATATATACACAAAGAAATTCTTTAAAGCCACACGTTTTTTTGTCAATTCTCTCATGGAAATAAGGAGCGTTCATCAACCCAAAAGGCATCATGGTCCATTCATAATGTCCAAATGGAAAATTGAATGTTGTTTTATATTAGTCTTCCTTCTTCAACCTAATTCGGTAGAAACTTGATTTACAATCAAATTGAGAAAAAACCTTTGCATTAGCAACCTTTTCTAATAAATATCATTTATCTAGAATTGGATAAGGGAAAGGAATTGTAATTACATTCAATGACCTATAGTTTATAGCCATTCTTTTCTTTTTCCTTCCTTTTTTTGATTCTTTGCAAACCATAAAGACATAACAATTAAAATAAGATTGTGAATGCACAACATACTTTCCTTCTTTAAGTTCCTCAATTGCTTCTTACATACCTAGGTAATCACAAGAAGGGATAGGCATCCTTTTCCCACTTTTGATTTTAGCATCAAACTTTAATTTTATATCCATCTCTAGCATCTCTTTTTTCTAGAATTTTTGAGGATCTTTTGAACAAACATACTTAACGATAGCTGCTTCCAGTTCTAGCAAGGGTTCAACAACTTGAATCCTGCTTATAGTTGGATTATTTTCTGATGCATAAACAAGTCTCAAGGTACTTATCTTTTCTCCATTCAAAGTGAACATAATATTCTTTTTTGTGCAACCATAAGGTGTATATTTGCAAATAAAATTTCCACCTAATAATACATCCACATGCATTTGCTTCATAGCAAAGAAGTCACATTTGAATTTCTTCACTTCTAGTTCTACTACTTGTTGATGATTGCACTTATCACATTGAAATTTATTTCCTTGGACATCACAAACAATATAGGCATTTCCTCAAACTGATCATACATTGGCTGGTGCTACTGATGTTGTCTTTGATGCTACATAAGTTGTCTCTGATGCGACTTTGGTTCAGAATGTTAATGCTGCCCCTTCTATTGATGTTGTTTCTGTTCAGAACATTGATGTTGTCTTTGGTTCAGTTGTCTTGTCTACTGATGTTGTGGATTTTGATGCCCATGTTTTGCCTGGGAGGATTTTGGGGATTGTTGTGGCACTACCCATGTCCCTTTTGTGGATGCTGATGTTGCCTGCCCTTTAGGAGGCTCTTCAGGTTTATCTTTAGATTGGTAGAAGGCTACTGAGAAGGTGGAGGATGGATGGACATCAGTTAAAGGAAAGAAAGTCAAATTCTCCAAACCTTCATTTGATATGTCTTTACATTCTCATAAGGATGGGCCAAAATGTAAATCTTGATGGTCCTTTATTGTGGTTAGCTGGGCTGGTTTTTGGTCCATTTGGTGGGAACTATGGTTAGTTCCTCTGGTTTGTTGGGTGTTGTTCCATATTTGTTTTATGGTCTTTTAATGTTATATCTTTCTTTTCTCTTTGTACAAGGTTTCGAGTCCTTTCAAAACCCATTTTTACTTAATCAAAACAATATAGGCATTTTTTTGGGTTAATTGTTCCCAATTATTGAGAACTTGTTCTTTACAAAAGGACAAAGTGGCTCCAGTATCAATCTAAGCATCACATTGTCTGCCATTTATTATTACACTAATATAGTGAGAAAATTTACATGTAAGATGTACTAAATATTCTGGTTCTAGTTGTGGCTTGGGTTCTGAGAGAACAAACATAACCATTCTTACATTTGCATGATCTTCTATGAAAAAAGGGGAGGCCTCGATTTTATCCTCATATTCTTCGTGAATTATAGAGACAAATTGAGTGTGATTTAATCCAGAATAATATGTACTTGGGATATCAAGCTCTTCTCCAATGATCACAAATAGACAATATGGAGTAGGATAGTCAGACATTTTGGAACACGATTGTTCTATAGAGAATTGGGAAATAGCTCATATGATTGGGTCTTGAGGTATAGATTTTTTATTAAATTTTCTTTCTGTACCATCTGCAACTAAAGGAGTGAATACAAAAGGTCTTGTGCATACCTAGAGAATTTCTTCTTCAAAGGAGCTAGATTCTTGGAATTCTGATTCAAAATCTTGGAACTGTATGATTGACTGTTGTGCTTGAAATGGTGGCTGGTAAGACATAGAAGGCCTTGGTTGTTGCTAGGAGGAATTATTTTTGTTGTTTTGTCCTCTTCCATAGTATCCTTTTTCTCTGCCTCTTCTTGTTTGATTCATCGATATAGTGGGGAACTCATCAAGCTCCTCATCTTCTAATTATTTTACTATTTCTTGTAGTGTACCAACAAATCTCATCTAATGTAGGTTCATCTTCTTCAAATACTTCTTCAAATTCTTCAAAAATAGGCTCATAGATGTTGTATTGTAAATGAAGATCTTCTTCATCAACAACATCCCACCACACTGCTGCAGAAGGATTATAATAAATTTGCTTTGATATATTTATTCTTAAATGTGCAATCATGAGCTTTGTGGTCTGGCTTGTTATAGACATATCAGATGATTTTTTTGGCTTTGTGGTCATGGATGAGAGTTCTTGCACACATATTCATTTTTGGGGCATAAGAATTTCTGCGACAACATGTTTGTCTTTGTAAATGGACCTTTTGCATCTTATGTTTCTTATGTGCTTTGTGCTATGATTTTGTTAATGGATTACAACCATAAGAATCAAGGAATGCAGTAGCAATCCTTTGAGCTTCATACTTGGTGAACTTTTATTGATATTTGCAATGATCAATGAATTTTAGTATTCGATCTCTAGCAAATTGGGTTAGATCTGTAATGGGACAATCTTGCAAGGTGAGATTTCTCAAGTCTAAATATCCCATAACTTTGTCTAAAAGATTATATGGAAATCCTTCAAGATATTTTATTTTTTCCATGTCAATATGTTTTCCATCTTTCAACCAGTACATAAGTTGTTTAAAATCATTTAAATAGTTGGTGAAGTCCTTCAAATCACAACACTTCATTTGCCAAATATTTTATTATAATTCTTTCCTTTTTATTTATGATCTCGGGACAAAATTCATTAACCATTTCATCCATCAATCATTTAAGAGGAACAAGTTGTTCTTGTTGTTGAATAGTTCATCTTGTTTGGGGATCAACAACTACTTGGGTTAAAACCTTCTGGTAAACTTTCACATCCTTTTCTGCACCAGATTTGTTATTCCACCAGTCTCTAACAATACCACACAAATAATTTGTACCAAATTTACAAGTAGTTATTGCATTTGTTCTTGAGAGAGTTCCTATGATAAGGAAAGCATTTACCGAAACTTCAATCTTTTGACGAGGGTATAATAATTTATTTGGGATTATACAACTATATCTAGACATTACATTGCAAAGCCTTTTGAAAGCCTTATTTTATTGTGAACCAAGCTACACGAATATCATTTCCAATTAACTAATAATTTATTATTATCTTTTTGATATATAAGAGCAACCAAAGGTTGCGAGATTTGTATTGATTCAAAAAATCATTACAAAGAGTGAAGTAGGGTCAAACATTGCCACCCCATACAAATGACATCTTATAGACTCCAATCCACATAGGGCCAATATAGACAATTACCTATTGGAATTTGACGCCACTATTAGAAACAACTACTCTATTGCAAAAAATAACCTACAAATAAAAATTTGTAATCTCATCAACAACTGGGGTGCACATATAAGATCCACAATAATTGCCTTAAACCCATACTGATGAGTTCATCAATGTTACATATACCAACTACAATTGCTCTTTTTCAAAGCATAAGAATGCCCAAACCTATGATCTATGGTATTCCTCGACGAAACCACTAACTATTTGCTTCAACACTAGATTTGATGTGATATTGAAGCTCAATCCTTTTGTTGATTCATAGTTTTGATGATATTCCTTTTCTTTTTCATTATTGTTATCCATTTGTTGCCTCCATTTCCAACAATTAAGTCCTTTGGGGCTTGAGATGGAGAAAGAGAGTTCTCTCATCCCCCATGAAGTGGTGTCCCTCATCTATAGAGCATGTGTGTCATTTGACTATTGAAAACAAATGGCCAAAGGATAAGACCTTTGAGAGGTACCATCGTTGTCTTTAGCATGATCCAAACAACAAGAGTTGCATCTTCTCCTCATTATTCTTACTAGTATCATTTATTGGAGAGGAAACATTTTTCTTTGGAGAATTCTCAACAATATAATGTTTGGGGGCATCTTTCCACCAAGAAGCCTCCCGGTTTGATTGAGATTTGACATTGAGACAATCTATAGTAATATGCCAAATTTTCTAACATCTTCTGCACCTAAATTTAAAAACCTACGTAATTGAAGGTTGTGTCCAAAAGTGGTCGTTCACATCCAAAATAGTTTCTACCAAGAGGTCCTTAGAGGTGTCCAATTCTACCAAAATCCTAGAAAAGTTAGTATGAATGAAAACTTTGGAATTATCATCTATAGGTATGAAGTTACCAATTAGAGTTCCCAATAGTTGCAAAACATGATTTGAACCAATAATGAAGGGAGAGATTTGGGAGGCAAACCTAGATCAACACAATTGTAAATGACTTAGTAGACAAATTAAAGTTTGGATGCCAATATTTTAACAACATAGTTTCTCCCCACAACCAAGCATAAGGATAACATTTATATCTTTCTTACTATAAAAAGTGAGTAAAAAAGCCTCTTGCACACAAATAAAATGGCATCAAAATCAGTTTTAAGGGTTATCAAAACAATGGACAACCCTCCTATCAATTGTACCTAAATACTTTGAATTCAATGATGAAGTTGAAGGTGAATGAGGTCCTAATCTAGCAATTTCCATGAGGGAATCCCTAGTCTTGTTGAATCCCTTCCTTGAATGCAAATATGAGGCCATCACAACAGATCTATGGGCTTCACTCGTAGAACTCTCCTTGCAAGCCTCCCATAGGAGCCCCTATCCCAAAGAAGATGTAGACACATTCTTTGGTGTTGAACATGGGCACATAGAGTTTGTCACTGCAATCACCCCAAACAAAGAACAAGGTTGAGAAACCCCAATAGACATCACATCCTTAACCCTAAGGGCCGATGTAGAGGCAAGTGCAACTCCGACAAAGGTAATGGTCACAAAATCCAAAATCTATTCCTCACACATGAGTGTAAGCGCAAACGAAACCCTAATCTTTGAAGTCTTCTATAGGGATGACATTGCACAACGATAAAATACTATTAATTTATTAATTGCTAACTATTAACTAACATATTAATTAACATATAAAAGTTAATTTATTTATTGTTATTAGAATCTATACCAAAGTCTAAATTGAAAGATGTAATAACCCATCATCTCCACCCTCCCCTCCCACCCCGCTTGCTCTATTACATCAATTTGAACAAAGGGTCAAACAATACAAGAGTTTATCGCAACAATAATTTTGGATACTTTGATGAAGTGCCTTCAACATTTCTTCTCCAACCAAGAAGCACCAAAATAACTTCATTACTCCATCTTCTAATTGTAAAACCTACAAAACTTATGTACAACGTGAAAGAACATAAATTGTCTCCATTCTCTTTGCATAATGAGAAAACAACTTTCCTTCAAAAGATCTCCTCTGAGTGTGTCAATATCTCTCTAGTGCTACACATAAGCGAACAACTCTCCTCTAAGAGTTTACATCTTCTCTAAGTGTGCCAATATCCCTCTTCTAATGTTGTGGAAACAATCTCTCACCTATTGTCCAAAATAACCTCAACCAATGCCGATACATTAATTACATGCACAAGAAAAGCATAGCCCACCTTGCTCCTTAAAGTGAAATAATCTGAAATGGTGCTTCTCATATAGTATATCATCTCTAAGCCAAAAGCTAGCTCAAAATGATAAAGTGCTTCCATCCCCCAACACCTCCAACTTCCCATCAAACCTTTTGTATCCTAATCACCAAATACAACATTAATGGCTTGAAATGCATCATAAGTAAATGCATAAAAATGCTTGTACATAAAAATAGAGATGTTAAATTTAGCCAATAGTACATCCATTTCAATAAAAACCTTTAATGCATTTAAGATGATCATTATCTTTCTCTTGTCATTAGTGTTTAGCCTAATGAACACTAATTTCCCTTGATTTGTCTTATATGGAATCATTTGCTCTTGTTGTCCTTCCAAAAAAATCCACGACACCCTTAATTTGAACTTGTCATCTATGTTTTCTTGATAAACTATATACCAACACCTTCTCATTCCTTATCATTTCAGGTACAAGATTTTAAAAAAAATTCTTTTCACAAGAAATCTGGTCTCCCAAAGTTCAATAATTAAAATGCAACCAAAAATATGATGTATTATCTCCAAAAGTTACACAAGTAACTGTCAACTAATTTATTTCTTTAAAATTTACTTTTAATAACTTTCAATATTTAATCATAACACAACACTTATTGGCACTAACCATATAATTATGCCAAATCTTCAATCTACAAACCACTAATGATGCAATCTCCACCATGTAACAACAACATTAATAATAACATTTATTCATGCAAACCACTGATTTATCTTATCTCCCTTCAAATTTAATTCTATTCCTAGTCCACCTTTCTCCCCAACATGCACCATTAAGCAATCAATGCTCATGAACTACTAATCCAAATAGAATATGGCACCCAACTTAGCACCAGCAGATTTATTTAGTGCCCATACATCTTCTAAAATCTGAAATTAAAGTGACTACTTGAATGAAGACTCTAACCTGCAAATTTAAAGCTTGAGGATGGGTTTAGATGCAAATAGAAGGCGTTTCAATTTTTATAACGAATTTTTCCAAACATCCAAATCACCCACGATTGAAAAATTCAGTCATTTTTCTCTCTAGTTTGGACACCAAATGGAAGACCATGCAGTTGGAGTTTTTCAAGTTTGTGAAGAGCCTATATGGCGTTGATGAACATCATATCACCCACACACATGCTATGCATTTATTCCAGCCTACAACAATGGCTTCTCCTTCTTGATAACACCTTTATACAAGAGTTCTCACATAAATTGCACAGGAATAGGACCAATTGATTGCTCTAGTACCATATTGAAAATGATAGAACAAAACAAAACAACATCACATCATTGTCACACGATTATATCAGAACATAACATAGATAAAGATAAAAGATAAAAGATAAAATTTTAACGTCCATGAGGCTAAAAATAGCCTATGGGACAGCAAGGCAACCTAAGCAGACTTCAATAACTCTGTGCGTTTCTTGTGCAAGTTGATGATGAGTCCACCTAACTTCTCAATGTACTCCTCACTAAATAGGTTATGCCAAGAGCTATCAGATATAGTATCTGCAAATTTATCCCTACTGTCCTTGTAGGCCTCACATTCTAAAATAAAGTGTTGTTCGGTTTCCACTTTCCCAGATTTGCAAAACATGTAAATTCTCTCTTCCCAAGCCTCCTTTGGCCTCTTCCAACGCTCGGTCTCACATCGAAGTTGATGAGAGTTGGTTTTTAGCTGAGCAATAAGAATTTTAGCTCTCCAAGAAATGTTGGCTCCTATGTACGCTTTTTGGAGTTGATCACACGCGGGGTTAAACTCATTGATATAATATATTTTCTTCCTACCAATCTCATTCCCCCAATTTCTCTTGTAAAATTTCTCCATAACAAAGACCTTTATTTCTTTGTTATTTGTGGGGCACATATTGAATTGGATATTCCATTTACTCATCCACTTGATGTTTTGTTGCATCCATGTCCTTTTTCGTTTACACAATATATCATCAAAGACAACTTTAGGCCATCTATCTCCTTCCTTTTTTTTAATTCTTTTTAGATAGCTTATGAGGCGAACCATAGCAAGTGCCTCAATAGGGGCAGCCCCCATTTCACTTAGCATGATATCATATGAGACGGTGCTTTTGATTTTAAATTTGCTTGTGATCAAACGCTTTTGGATTCCCTCGATTTGCTTCCATTGTGCTATTAAAGTGTTGCTGGCCCATAATTCACACCCATAAAGAACAATTGGCAGCACAAGAAGACCAAACAAAGTTTGAATAGTTTTCCAATCCCAAAGCTCCGCTTCACGGCACCTGTTTTGAAAAGCATAAAATGTCTTCCATCCACCTAATGTCCTTTTATTTCTGTAGCCAAACCAGCTTAGATTTTTGTTGAAATCAATGTCGAGGTATTTATACTCCGCAACTTCTTCAAGAACGCTTCCACCAAAGTAAAACTCATGTTGATGCTATTTTTTATTATTAGAGAAAACCATAACTTTAGTTTTGCTGATATTGACTTTCATCCCCACCGTTCTGCAAAAGCCCTCAAGAGAAGATAAATGTTCTTGCAAACCACAAGCAGATTTGGCAATCAAAATGAGATCGTCCGCATAGAGGAGCAACTTTATAACAAATTCACCTAACTGAATACCCTCACCATTTTGCATGTTTAACCACTCTTCAAGTTTATCGATATATAAACCAAACAAAGTAGGAGATAAAGGGCAACCTTGTTTGACCCTGATATCGCTCCTAAAACATTCTGAAATGCCAGCTGAGGTTCTGATTTTGACTTTCACCTCTTCATACATCTTATGAACAGAAGCTCTGAGATGCATAGAAATCCCCAATTCTTCCATCTTGAGCCAAAGCTTGTCTCTAGGGACAGTGTCAAAAGCCTTTTTAAAGTCAACAAAGCAACAAAAAACCTCATTTTTCTCCCACCATTTTTCAATAATGTGTCTCAGAGTGACACAGTGATCAACCGCCGAGTGTTTTGACCTAAAACCAACTTGCCCTTTTGCATGTTTATGGTTTTCTTCTACCCATTTGTTGATCCTAGTTTCTATCATGCTGCCAAAAAGTTTTGCAAAAAGAGGATTAATCATTATAGTCCTGTAGCTGGAGGGATTGTTGACATCGCCACTCTTAAAAAGTGGTATTGCAAGGCTGATTGTCCAATCATTAGGAAACCCCTCTTGGGTGATATTGTTGAAGATTTTTGTAATGTGCAGTGCAAAGGTTTTCATACCCCACTTGAGATACTCTACTTGAAGCTCGACTAGGTCTTTTGCTTTACCCACACTTAACCTCTTAATACCCATCTCTATCTCCTGCACAATGAAAAGATTTGTAGTATTGTTGACCAAAGGTGGCTAGTCCACTCCACCTTCTTGTTCATAAAGTTTCCTAGCATAGTCAAACCATTGGGTGGCTGTAATATTATTTTCAGTTTGCTTCTTCCTTGGCTGGAGTTCTTTCCAAAAAAGTTTGGGGTTATTTCTACCCAAGAAAATTAGCTCCTCTCTCCTTGTGAACATATGATATTGATTTATTCAGGATTAACTATATTTGGACATTACATTGCAATGGCATTTTAAAACCTTATTTTTTCATGGACCAGCCTACGGGAATGCAACTTCCCAACTAACTATTAATTTATTTGCCAACTATTAACTATCCTATAAATTATTTAAATTTTAAATAATTTTATTGTTATTCTAATCTACACTAAACTAAAGATGTAATAACCCAACAACTTTTAAATCTAGCATTTGAATACTCACCACATCAAATCACATAAAACAATAATAAATCATGTCATGTTATAACACAGTTTCACCAAAAAGAAATAACGGAACAATACATAAATTCAGAAAACAGATGTGACTTAATATAAAAGTTATGATTGAATTTCTGTTTCATAATCTTGTTAAAAAAATTGTTGTTTGACATGGCTCCAAATAAGCAAGACCTGTAAGGTACCCAACTATTGGGTCAACATAAGATGGTTGCAATTTTTACTGCACAAATTCCCACATTGACTGCCCTCCAATCTTTTGTTCTGGAGAAATCTTGGAATGTCACAGATGACAGACACCTAGTCGTCAATAATTTTAGCTAGCTTTAATCTTTTCAGGAGCAGGTTTACCAGTTTTCTTCTCGTATTTCTGTTCTAAGGCCTGCAGAAAAACCAATAACAGGGAAAGAATTTAGTCTTTGTGCTAACAATCATGACATGTTTTTTGAGAAATGGTTCCTTTTTCGTATCCCCACCTAAACTCGTGTACCGGTAACCTATACATGGCTTAGCTTAAGACTAACTGAAGAAATACATTGATTTGAACATGGAAAGTATTTTTGTTCAACAAATAATTGAAATCACTAAGTGAAAGGAAATTGATTTTTTAAAGATTATCTTACATTTGTAAAGTCCCTAATAAACATTAAAGGAAGGGTTTGAGGCTGAATTTCTTTGAGGTACAAAAGTTCATCTTTTACATATACCTGCAAGTCTGGCCGGATAGTTTCAAGAATTTCTGGTCGCATCCTCTCAAAAAAGAGAACTCCCTGCAAAAATAAATCTGTCAGTAGACAAAAAGTCTATGATTTCTGACTAATATCTAGATGGCTACGGTTATGAGTGACTGCAGCAGTAAAAAGTTGCATGTTGGTAAAGCTATTGCATGAATTTTAACCTACTGACCAAAATTATGAACATATAAACAAGAAATTCATGTGGCCTCCAAGTTGAAGTCATATAGAGTGAACAAAATTAAACAAGCATGTAAATGTCAAGTTGTTACTGAAAATGGGTGGAACAAGTGTGGACTCTTTTTGAAAAAGGTGAGAAAACAACAAGCCACGGAAGTTTCCATACGAGGAAGAGAATAAAAATGCAGCATTAAATTAGTTGAAAGTCTACCTATCTCTAATTCTTTCAAAATTCTTAAATGAGTCGATCCTAAAGGAAGTGTAATAGAGGAAGAAACCTGCCTATTCCCAATCCCCAACTCCCAATCCATGACCATAACCACTGCTTCCACATCTCCAATGTCCAGCAGCTTCTACAGCTGAGTTACAAATAGTTCTGATTGAGAATTTCACACCATGTGGCCTGCATCGTATAGCATAAATAACAGAGCCCAACACCAATTTTAAATCATATATAGCTTTTTCTCCCCTTCACAACATTAATCAATTTCTCAAAAGATTCCGAATTATCCAGACAAACAATACTGTTGCAGGTCCCCATTATAAGAGCTCTATACAAAAAGATCAGCAGGAAAAGCTCTCTGCTGAACCCACAGCTCATCTTTAACCCAAGATCGTTTATCAAGACTTCATAGAGTCCATGAGGCCTATGGTGCTTCTCAAAATAGTGATCTCTGAGTTAGAAGAAAGCACTACTTTGATCTGGCTTATCATTGTAGATAAGATAAGATAAATTTATTAATGTCCAACGGAAGACCAACAAGGGTCTATGGGATAGGAAACATACAGCCAAAATAGCAAGAAACCAGCGGACCACCAAATAGTGGTCGGGTGAACATGCTAAAAGAACAAGGAACCAAACAAGAAGAAGCAGAGAACAAAGAACCACCAGGGCAAGGACTAGGGGTCCCTCTCATGCGGAAAGAAATCCAACACAGAACGATAGAGACCCAGGAGAATATGGGTATGGTGCCGTCACCGTGATCTGCTGGTGGTTTGTCGCTGATGGGTAGAAGCACTGCGAGGTCTCACGGATCTGGAGTGACCGATGGTGGAGGCACATGAGGGCCGCTTCACACCCCAAGCCGGGGGCGAGGGCGAGAAGAAATCCGTAATGAGCTGCTTGGTGACCTGCTTCTGGGGAAATAGAAGCTGCAGGGTATGGTCCCGGAGCCATACCTTCTCCCGTAAATAAAGTGCCAGACATCTCTGGTCAAAGTAACAAAAGAAGGAAGTCAAGGAGCTGCAATCTCTGAATAAGCAATAGAATCTCCCTCTGATCTCATAGTATATAGGGCATCGGAAAATGAAATGTGCCTCGGTCTCAATCTCAGACAATGTGCATAAACTGCAAATGTGATCCTCTCTGTCAATGTATAGAAGTCAAATTCTTAAATCTTCTTGAAGCCAAAAAGCAATTTCAAGCAGTGACTATAATTTGGAATACAATGAAATGTAATGCATTTTCTCTCATAGCTATTCTCAGGAACTTGCAGCAGACAGTAAATCCCTGGAATTCAATGCTTTCTTTTCAATCTTTCATTTGATATCCCTTTCCTAAAGATTGCGGAAGCAAAATTTATCAGAATTGTCTTCATCATTGGAAACCAAATTTATTCTGGAATGGAATTTCAATTAAAATAAAATCACAGGAAAACTGAAAAGACAGGTTGTTGGCCCAAATTCTCATCCCTATATTAATTTTTCCAGAGGAAAATAACAAGATAGCTCTTCCAGGCAGTAAGCCCAAATTGAGAGAAGGCAACTTCTTCATAGATCAGGATAAGGTCCATAGTCCGATTGATTCCCTGGTCTACTCTATTTTAATACATTGAAATGTCACCAACAGGGATCTCGAATTCCCAGAGGAATCTTGGAAAAAGTAAAAGATAATAAAAAATTTGAATGTCACTGACTTGTTCTTATTCACCAAGCAACCAGAGGCAGATAATTCGGAAGCCTTCGATCAGATCATACTTTGCAACAGACTTTTTTTATCTCAGAAGTAATTGCAAAGAGGATAATATTGCTGGCAGAATCATCTTTCCAGTTTTGCCAATATTTGAGAAAGAGCGTCGAAAACATATAACATCACTTTGGAGCAGAAACAGGTTCAGTCCCTACAAAGTGAATCATGCCTTCAGGTTAGAATCAAACAGGACACGTAAAAAATATTTGAGATATGTAACTGGGACCTGGTTTTGTATACACTAAAAGGGCTGTGGTTTCAGCAAGCATATGGCCAGTTCAATAGTTTGATTATAATACCTTCCGTCTTAGCATCAATTTATGATGTTAATGGATACATGTTTCGCTTATGTTTGAAATTGTGACAAGAACTCCTATCATCCCCTCACTATGAGCAAGGGATTGAACCAAATCTTGGATGATGCAAAAGATCGTGACATTCTTGATTTACTAGTAACTTCATCTGGAACACTGAATACAAATTTAGTTTGTTAATGACAGCCTCCTCTTATCTGCACCAATCACTGAGGAAAATAAACATTGCAAGCTATGCTCAAGTTATATCAACAAGCATTGTGTTGATTAATAATTGTAAACCTTCTCTTTTTCTTCAACACTCCACAACACTAGAAAATGACCATCCTCAAGATATTGGAATTTAGAGAGACACACCTCCAAACCACCTGCCTGGGGTTCCTTCATTTATGAGGCCTGCCTCTCTATAGGATGTCCTCAACATGAAGCGTTAAATCCCAAGTTCAGCTGTATACTAACACATCTTTAACAGGAACAATTCAATTTTTTCAGTGAGTTGTTTAATTTTGCCAGTGAAAACCAGAGGAGATCAATTGTCTTCAACAAAGATTTACATGGTGAAATGTTACAGAACTAAAAATTCCTTCTAGTTTCATGGTCCAAAACAACTCAAACAAGATTTTTGGGGGACTGTGTATTCATAATATTTTAGTATTTAATCAAGAATCAAGTTGGAAGTTATATTTGGAACCACATTTCCACATGGGCAAATTATCTAAGCTGAATATAAAAATTTACAGGAGCAAGACACCTTCTTTGACAGAACATTCCCCATTATTAACTCCTTTCTCCCCATCAATCTGCAAAGTTCTCTTATTAGGAAGGACAAATCCATTGAGTACACATTGTCCTAGGATGATTCTGTAAGATCTAACATGGTTGTCCAAGAGGTTGAGCTTTATTGGTTAAAGCATTGACTTCTCATTGTGGAGACCCAAGTTCAAATTCCCATAGAGGCATTTGTAATGTCCCCAAATTAGCAGAACACAAATTTTGGCCCCAGATTATAATTTCTTAAAAAAATAAGCAGGGTTTTTGTAATGTCCCCATTTTTTTGCAGGTCATTGATTTGATGGTGCCAGGTCATTATTGTGATCCTCGAGGTCTGGCGAGGTGTGTAGAGGGTCTTTGGTGTGAACTTACTATTTATAGTAAGTCAATGGATAGTTTCGATGAGCTCAGATGAGTTAGAGGAGTTGAATGATGCTCTCAGTTTTCATTTCTGGCTTCCGGTTTGGTCTCCAAGAATCTTGGAGAGAGCGTCTATTTTTAGTAAGTCACCCCATCAAGTTCATTCATCATCTTTCATCATCTGGATCAATCCTGTGCAGACAGATTTCGATTCGGACACTTCTTCAGTTGTTTTCGCAAGACGGGTGGTTTATTATTATTATTTAATTAAATTTGCTATGTTGCCATTTTTGTTGGTATTATATGCTAGATACCTTAGTGTTATAGCTCGTTGAAACCAGGATGAAAAGTTTTAAATCTTGGGCACAAGAAACAAGGGCCTTGCGTGTCATAATTTCATGATATTGGTGAAAAGGCCTTTTTTGGAGCCAAATGAATTAATAAATTATATTATTCAATATATGCCTAAGTATAAAAAGTGTTTTAAGTGAAAAGTGTGTGAGAGAAGACACTTTTGAATTATAAAAGCAATGTTTTGTGAAAGGAAAATCATCTGTTGTTGAATTATGATTTTATTGAAGTTGTGAGAGAGACTACCCGGCTAGGGTTTTGAGGACTGATTCCTCTTCTGGCAATTTGAGCCATTACAGGTTGATGGTGAATTTTGCAACTGTAGTTCTGATTCTGAATTTTAATCCAGTGCTGATGTATACAGGAATTGTGAGAAGTTCTTAATTTGTAGATACAAAGATTTGCTTCATGGGGTTTGATTTGTTATTCATGCTGAGGAGTTGGAATTGTGAATTCAGAGGCTGCTGTATCTCCTTTGTTCACTACTGAGAGCTGAATGCTAAAGAAGTTATTTAAATACAAGAAACAATGAAATGATTATGCTATGTTTCATATAGAGGAAAAGGGAATTGATTAATAGTGAAGGAAACCATATTAAAGGCTGCGTCAAACCAGTTTGGATGCGTGAGTCGTAGGAAGGCTGTGACGTTGCAAATTCAGCCCACGTGCATCATCTTTGGTGCCATTTTAGCACAGCAAAGGCCTGCGTCAAGTTCAGGCCAGTCTCTCCATTCTCCAGGCTGCCACGTGCATCATTCATAGTGGCCGTTTTAACACAGCTAAGCCTGCATAAGCTACAGCCCAGGCACTTTGTTCTACAGCCAGTCGTAATTCTTATGCAGCAGAAGTTACATACTGAGGTGCCTATGCATTAATTTTGTTGAAAATTGGATTTATTGTTATTAAATGATTAATGTCTGATTTCTTTCAGTATTTCGATAGCTGGTTCAAATGTAATAAATTGTTAATGGTGAAATTTATTAAAAGAGAATATATGTATTTGAAAAGTCCAAAGAATTGTTGTGTGAAATTGATAATTTTAAAGAAGAAATTTGTCATTTAAAGAAGAGAGTCAGACAGGTTCTTCACAGTTTTAGGGGTACCTTTATGTTTTGATTGAGATCTTGCAAACAAGTTAGGAAACATTCTAAACATAATTCATAATTAGAAATTCTTGAGTTACAAATAAACACATCAAATTAATACGTTGCTTGAATCAGATTTAGAGCATCTCAACCATACGAGTAATAAGATAGGGTGATTTGATGAGATGCCTGAGAGACCCCCTACCCTAGGCCCAAGAGCGGATATACCATCATTCTTGGCCTCATGTGGCTCTTGCCAGACATGTGAGGTGGCGTACCTAGTCTGGTGTCTTATAACTGTTTTCCTCAACCCTGCCACTTCTATCCTACTCCCCATGATCAAAAATTCTTAATTTATTTTGATACAGAGCATGGGGGCCACTCACAATAGGGCACCCAAAAAACCCATCTTTCCTAACCCAAAAGGCAGTCCCCTTTGTCCCCCTTTGGTCTTGTGGGACTCCCTGGTCATATACCACAAGGTGGCATGCTTAGAAGGTAACCCCAACACCGTTCCCCTACTTGTAATTCCCTATTTTTGTATCAGCAATATATATATATATTATATATATATATATATATAGTGTTTTTGTCATCTGATGCTCTTCGTGGCTGAGTCTCAATTTGTATGTCGCAGCTGGCTTGTTGTGCGTGCGCTGTAGGTATTGTTCTTGTTGATGTTCTTTCTCTTCCAACTATCGTGCCTCACTTAAGACAAATCTTCCTTGGGAATGTTTGTAAGGAACAAATGTCCTCTATTGTTAAATCATTTTCATGTGCAAAATAATGGACCGAAGGGAACAAATGGCACTTGCAAATAAACCGTTTTTGAGTGCACTGAAAACGTTGGAGTTAATATTCCTCTCAGTAAACCTTTATCTGGCCAGTTGTGTATGCGAACCGTTCATTGAGGAAAGAAGAAAAGCTTCTTGGTTGACGTCTTTCTGTGGGAGTTACAACTCAAAGAGACTCATTGCAGGCCAAAAAAAAACGCTCTTCAACAACGCGTATGAGACACATTGACGCATGGTTCTGAGCGGAATGAGTAAGAAAAGGGAACGGGTGAAAGGTGTCAGGCGCGACTTTGGCCATTGTAAAATATGCAATCCGTTGTGATGTTTTTTTTATAAAAAAAAAAAGATCGTGAGCTTGCGTTCGACATAGAAGAGGATAAGTAACAGTCCACGGTGCAAGAAAACAAAAGAACGAAAAATGCTCATTCTCGTGAATAGGCATGGATATGCTAAAATAAACATTTTTTTGAAAATGATGTAGCAGTTTTAAAATGGTTCGTGAGTGCTAAAAGAAGATAATGGATGTACACCAGCGTGACTGGGTATCATGCGGTGATCACTTTTGTGGAGAGACGGTGTCTGGAATATAATGGATGCGCTACCATACTAACTGCGGGCTATACACATTTTGCGTGGATTTAAAAAACAGAGAAAAAGTGGAACTCACGTCTCTTATACATGTTTATCATCTGCGTTTTGAAGCTTTTTGGTCTTTTCAATAATACTGGGCTGTGTGTTGAATGCGTGGTGTTAATAAGGAAAACGTGAGAGTGTTGTCACCCTGTAGACATACTTGGAGGCATTTTGAACTGCAGATAGAAAACGAAGAGCTAGAATTAAATTCTGCACAGATTCTCAGTTGCTTATGAAGGATTGAAGGTTTCAAAGTTAGTTTTTGGATGTAAGCTTGAGTTAAGGAAGATTGAATTTTTTCTGAGCATCTTTACGTCTTCTGTGAAGAGAAAAATCTTACATTTGTTCTATATTTTTTATATCAACTGTAAAGGGAAGGTTGTAACCTTTTGAGTCAGGTTGAAGCCTGTTCAGTATTGTGTATGAAGAGTTGAAGCTCTTAGTGTAAAGGGTTGTAGCCCATTTGATTAGTGAAGCTGTGGTTTTTTACCCATCTTGGGTTTTCCACATGAGAAAATTTATGTCTCTCCTATAAGTGTGCATTCTCTGATTTGTTTATCTGCTCCAAGTTTTTAAAATACTGATTCACCCCTTCCCCCTCCTAGCATTTTTCAGTTTTTCAATTGGTATCAAAGCAGGTCACTCTCTTCCCTTGCTTAAAAGCTTGAGAGTTCAATTTTTGTGCCTATCATGAGTGCCTTAGAAGGTCTTGCTACGAATCGTGCACCTCTTTTCGATGGGAACAACTGTGCCTTTTGGAGTGTTCGCATGAAGACTTACATCCTATCTTTAGGCTGTGATGTCTATCTCAGTCTTGTCAATGGTTACACTATTCCATCTCAACCTCCTGCAGATGCTAATAGTAAAAAGGATTTTGAGAATAATGCCAAGGCCATGAATGTCATTCTGTGTGGTCTAACCGAATCTGAATTTGTAAAGGTCGTGCATTGTACTACAACAAAAGAAGTTTGGGACAAACTGTATAATGCTTATCATGGTGATGACAAAGTTAGGAAGACAAAACTTCAAACTCACCGGGCTGTCTTTGAAAGTTTTTCTATGAAGATGAAAACATTGCTGCTTACTTTCTTCGTGTTGATGAGGTTGTCAATGCTCTAAAAGGTCTGGGAGAAAATGTAGAAGAGAAAACTGTAGTTCATAAAAATTTTCATTCTCTTCTCATGAGACTCGATGCTAAAGTTTCTGCTATTGAAGAAATGTCAGATTTGGATACTCTTACAGTTGATAAATTGCATGGTATTCTGACTGCCTATGAGATGAGGACCACCGTTGAAGGGCCTTCCAAAAATAAATCAGCTTTCAAGGTCTCTAAAAGGAGTAAAGACAAGGAGAAAAAACACAGTGAAAGCTCAGATGAAGATTCTAATGAGGAAATTGCATATCTTATTAGAAGGCTGAAAAAGGGTCTTAACAAAAGCAAAGACAAATCTGGTTTGAAGTGTTTCAATTGTGGGAAACTCGGTCACTTTGCCTCAAAGTGCCCTTTTGATAAAGAAGATGACACCCAAGATGAAAAAGACTCTAAATCCAGGAAGACTAGGAGATTTGCCAAGAGAAATTGAAAATTTGAAAAGGGCAAAAAGGTGTTGTTTTCCAAGGATGGCAACAATGATTCTTCAAGCAGCGAAAGTGATTCTCGAAGAGATGAAGTTATGTTCATGGTTGTTGATGATTTGAGCTCCGAGGAAAATGATGATGTAGAAGATGATGAAGTGGACCTTGAACTTGAATTAATTGCAGCTCTAGCTAAGATTAAGAAGCTGAAAAAGAAGAATCAAAGTCTTGTAGATCTACAAGTTGAAAGTGTGGAAAAGTGAAAAATTGCAACGTCTCTTAAAGAGGCTGAAACACAACTAGTTGATTCTAAAATCTTGAATGAGGAAGCTAAGAAAGTTCGTGAGAATCTTGAAAATCAGATTCAGCTAAAAGAAGAAAATATTGCCCAGCTAGAAGCTGAAATTGTGTAAGAACCCTTCAAGCTCTAACTGCCGAATTGACTATGCTTGTTTTGATTTTTAATTGTTTTCTAATTTTTTTGTGTTTTTGAGATGGTTTGACATAAAAAACAATACATATGTTGAAATAAAACTTCTGAAAATTAACACTAACAATACTTTGGGCATAGAAGACAATCTTTATTACTTATCCTTCAATACATAGCACTAGAATGTTTTACAATAAAAAGCATACCCATTTTCATTGTAGAAATTACTTTGAAACCCTTGTTGGCCGAAAAAGCAAGCATACAACAACTCGTATCTCCTTCTATCAGCAACCAATCTCCAACTAATGATATCAATCACTGTGGTTCAGCTAGACATCCCTTTTAGGAAATCTTACTGATTTTTTTGGTGCCTCCTTCAACAAAATCGAACCAAGTATGGAAGAGAGGGTAGGGCAAATGAAGAACTAGCAAAAAGCAATGATTTTAAACCACTATAAACAGCCAATAACTTCTCAAACGGATGCCCTCAATCTGCCATAAAATATGCCTTCAATCTATCAATTAATTCTGAAATTTATTTCTCCAATTAGTACAATGCTGACCTCTGTATGAAGTCAACCCAATAAGCAATATCAGGTGAATATTGCACACCCTCTGACTGCTGCTACAAAGAAAAAGCAACGTTCTCCAATGCCGATAAGCTCAGAACTCGGATAAAACCCTTGGTTTCTCACAAACTCCAATGCTCCAGAGAAAGGATATCAAATCAAGCAATCAAAATAACATAATTTGATTTCTCTTGCAACTATTAAATACCTTTAAGAAGTGCAATTTCCCCAAAAAACATTTTAAATAACATTTTAAATGTTATTTCATTTCAACTTAGGAAATCTTTTAATAATTCATTAAGTTTGGCCTTTATAATTAATTACTCAACTAGTCCCCTTCCAATGATGAATAAACCCTCAACTTAAGTGAAATTATAAAGTTATGTTATAACTTTATAATAAACTATTTTTACAATTTAATATCATTTTGGCCACAAAATTATTAATAACTCTCAAACCGCTTATTATTTCACTCTGTCGTCTGAACTGGGAGTTCATCCTGTAATTCACCATGTGACCAAATACCATTTCTAAAAATAGAAAGGGTCCATCTCTATCACTCAAAAAATTTCTCTAAATAGCAATAAACTCACTATAAATAGAAATCGCTGCATATGAAGTCCTAGAGACCTCAAACGAACACCAATCCTGCAAAGCTCAGGTCTTTGAAGAAGCTGCATCTCTCAAGAGACTCTCTATCCAACCTCATTAGCCTACGAGGGTCAATTAATAGGCTAACTGCTTATTATTTCACTCTATCGTCTGAACTGATAATTCATCTTGTAATTCCCCATGTGACCAAATACCATTTCTAAAAATAGAAAGGGTCCATCTCTATCACTCCAAAAATTTCTATAAATAGCAATAAACTCGCTATAAATAGAAATCACTGCATACAGAGTCCTAGAGACCTCAAACAAACACCAATCTTGCAAAGCTCAGGTCTTTGAAGAAGCTGCATCTCTCAAGAGACCCTCTATCCAACCTCATTAGCCTACGAGGGTCAATTAATAGGCTAATCTCTCGAACTCTGATGCTTATGAAAAATGAGGACATTACAAATTGTTACACTCAGAAACATAGGTAAAACTTCTATGCTTTCAAGTGAAGAAGTGTCTTTCAAAAGTGGCAATGTATCCTTGGATGATGTTCTTGGCTCTCAAAGACTTACCAAAGATAAGAGAGGAGTTGGCATGCAACTTGAACAAGATTCTTCACCACAAGGAAGTAGTTAGCCTGCATTTGACAAGGTGAACAAACCTTTTTTCTATGGTTACTGTTTTTATGCAACTACTTTGGACATAGAGCTACAGATTGTATAGCTGCTCCCTTTAAGAATTATTTTCAGTTTGAAAGGAATGCCTTTAGGAAGTATAATTTAATTTGTTACAACTATAACAAGTTTGGCCATACTTCAAGATTTTACAATAGCTATAGTGCAGATTTGTCTTACACTGTTGAACCAAAAAAGACAAAGGTGACTAAAGTTTGGAGAAGAAAAGTTCAAGAAACACCTCTAAAATCTCTGGTTGTTCAAACAACTCTTTTTGCTAGTAGTGAGAAGGATATTTGGTATGTTGACAGTGGCTACTCAAGACATATGACAAGTGATTTAAGTAAGCTTCATACTCTCAAGAAAATGAAAGGTAGAAAAGTTAGATTTGAAGGTAGTTCTTTTGCCAAGGTTGTTGGCATAGGTACTCTCTTGATTAATAATGATGAAACCATTGTTGAGAATGTTCTTTATGTTGAAGGTTTGAAACACAATCTCTTAAGTGTAAGTCAACTATGTGATCAAGGGTATGATCTTAGCTTTGACTCAAATTCTTGCACTGTCAAAAAGGGAAATGATGTCATAGCTAAGGCAACTAGAGCAGCAAATAACCTTTATATTCTTGATGACTCTAATGATGAAACTTTTTGTTTGAGCAAGGTGGAGGATGCTTGGCTTTGGCACAAGCATTTTGGGAATATAAATTTTGATAATCTTATCAAAATCAGTAAAAAGGAAGCGATAAGAGACATGTCAAAGATAGAGAAACCAGCTGATGTGGTTTGCAAGAATTTTCAAAGGGGAAAACAAACTAGAACTTCCTTCAAACCAAAAGATTATTTCAGCAATAGGCCACTTGAGTTAGTTCACATAGATCTTTGTGGACCAACTAGGACAGCAAGCCTTCAAGGTGAAAAATACTTTATGCTTCTTATTGATGATTTTTCTCCTATGACTTGGGTTACTTTTTTAAAAGAAAAATCAGAGGCCTTGGATAAGTTTAAGATTTTTAAGAATTTGGTTGAGAATGAAATAGATCTGAAAATCAAATGCTTGCGTTCTGATAATAGGGGAGAATTCACCTCAAATGAATTTGTTAAGTTTTGTGAGCAACATGGAATCAAGAAACAGGTTTCAACCCCTAGAACACCACAACAAAATGGTGTTGTGGAAAGAAAAAACAGAATAGTTCAAGAAATGGCTCGTTGCTTGATGAATGAAAGAAAAGTGAAAGACATTTTTTGGAGAGAAGCTGTCCACACAGCAGTCTAAATTCAGAATAGAACCTTGTTGAGGCCAAAGTTCAATAAGACTCCCTACGAACTTTGGGAGGGTAAACCAGCTACTGTTAAATACTTCAAAATTTTTGAAAGTCCATGTTACATTAGAAGGGATGAAGACAATTTGGGTAAATTTGATTCTAGAGCTGATGAGGGAATCTTTCTTGGTTACTCCTCTAAAAGTAAAGCGTTCAAATGCTACAATAAAAGGCTGCATAAATTGGTAGAAAGTGTTAATGTTAAGATACATGAGGTTACTAATGAGTTTGGTGAGCATATGGACAGCTTTGAAGAAGAAAAAAACTCAAACCAACACTGCTGCACCTTCTTCTCCTCCTCATGTTCAAGCTGTAACAGCTAGCAAAGATGGTGAAAATGATGAAAGAAAATCCCAATCTGCTCATGAAGATAAAGTCTCTTCTTCAAATGATGCTGAAAACTCACATGCTCATTCCAGGTATGACTCTCAAGGTGATCATGATGTTTCTACTTTCAAAACTCCTTCCAAATTTGTTCAAAAGAATCATCCCATTGATCAAGTTATAGCTGAAAGGAGAACTAGGCATGCTAAGAGAGACATTAATTATTTTGAAGATGATGATTTTTCACTCATTTCTATGATTGAGCCTAAATGTTTTGAAGAGGCAGCGGTTGATGAGCATTGGGTTGTTATTATGAAAGAAGAGTTAGAGCAAATAAAGAAAAGCAACACTTAGGAGCTCGTGCCTAGACCCTTTAACAAAAATGTGATTGACACTAAATGGGTGTTCCGCAACAAGGTAAATGAAGGAAAGATCATTAGAAACAAGACCTGTTTAGTTTGCAAAAGCTATTCTCAAGTTGAAGGTGTTGATTTTGGTGAGACTTTTGCACCGGTTGCAAGATTAGAAGCAATCAAAAATTTTCTAGCTTTTGCTTCCTTTAAAGGTTTTAAAGTCTTTCAAATGGATGTCAAATCTACCTTTTTAAATGGGGATTTGATTGAAGAAATTTATGTTGAACAATCGGAAGGCCTTATTACTAACAATTTGGATTATGTTTGGAAGTTGAAAAAGGCTCTTTATGGACTCAAACAAGCTCCTAGAGCTTAGTATGACAAGCTGGATAATTACTTGCAGCAGCAGGGTTTCAAAAAGGGATATGTTGATAGCAATTTATATGTCAAGGAGGAAGGTAACAACATTCTCATTGTTGTGGTTTATGTTGATGATCTAATTTTTGGTAGTGATGATGTCAAAATGACCAAGACATTTGCTGATTGCATGAAAAATGAATTCGAAATGTCTATGATGGGTGAATTGACTTTCTTGGGCTGCAAATTAATCAATCTTCTAAAGGTGTTTTCATTTCTCAAGCTAACTATGTTAGAGAGTTGCTTAAAATATTTAAGTGGAAGATTCCAATCCGGTTAGCACTCCTATGGAAACCGGATGTAAACTCAATAAGGATGATGTATCTCCTTCTGTTGATCAAACTTTCTATAGATCTATGGTAGGAAGTTTGCTGTTTGTTACAGCCACTAGACCAGATATTATGTAGGTTGTTAGTTATGTTGCTAGGTTTCAAGCTTCACCCAAGCCAACACATGTTCAAGTTGTTAAAAGAATTTTTAAGTATCTAAAAAGCACTGTTGATTTTGGTCTTTGGTTTCCAAAGAGTTTTGATTTCTCTCTTACAGCCTATACAGATGCAAATTGGGGTGGCTCCATGGATGATAAGAAAAGCACCAGTGGGTGTGCTTTCTTTTTAGGTGGCTCTTTGGTATCATGGCTAAGCAAGAAACAGTCTCGCACATCACTTTCTATAGTTGAAGCAGAATACATTGCAGCAGTTTCATGTTGCACTCAGGTAATTTGGATGAAGAATACTTTATGTGATTACAAGCTTGAGTTTACTAATTCTATATGCATTTTCTGTGACAACACTAGTGCCATTGATATCTCTAGAAATCCAGTAATGCATTCTCGCACCAAACACATTCCAATTAAGTTTCATTATGTGAAGGAGCAAGTTGCTAACAATATGGTCAAGTTGAACTATGTTTGCTTAAAGGAACAAGTTGCTGATGTTTTCACTAAACTTTTACCCCAAGATCGCTTTAAGTATCTTCGAAGATAGCTTGGTGTTCTACTACCTCACTAAAAGGTGTGTTTTCAGCAGGTGTGCTTTATTGTTATATCTTTTGGGCTGCAATGGTCATCGATGTCAAAGGGGGAGTAGATCTTCTGGGGGAGTTGTTTCAGTTGATTCAATTATTCAGGGGAAGTTGGTTCAGTTGGTTCAGCTATTCATGGAGTTGACTTAGCCTTGTAGTTTGCTCTTCTATGTGCTTGTTGGTTTTTGCCATCAATGACAAAAAGGGGGAGATTGTTGTGTTTTTCTCATTTGATGCTCTTCTTGGCTGAGTCTCAATTCGTATGTCAGATGCACTTGCGTCGCAGCTGGCTTGTTGTGCGTGCGTTGTAGGTATTGTTCTTGTTGATGTTCTTTCTCTTCCAGTTGTCGTGCCCCCCACTTAAGACAAATCTTCCTTGGGAATGTTTGTAAGGAACAAATGTCCTCTACCGTTAAATCATTTTCGTGTGCAGAATAACGGACTGAAGGGAACAAATGGCACTTGCAAATAAACCGTTTTTGAGTGCACTGAAAAATGTTGGAGTTAATATTCCTCTCAATAAACCTTTAGCCGGTCAGTTGTGTATGCAAACCGTTCATTGAGGAAAGAAGACAAGCTTCTTAGTTGACGTCTTTCTGTAGGAGTTGCAACTCGAAGAGACTCATTGCGGGCCAAAAAAAACGCTCTTCAACAGCGCGTATGAGACACATTGACGCATGGCTCTGAGCGGAATGAGTAAGAAAAGGGAACGGGTGAAAGGTGTCAGGCGCGACTTTGGCCATTGTAAAATATGCAATCCGCTATGATGTTTTTAAAAACAAAAAGACAGTGAGCTTGTGTTCGACATAGAAGAGGATATGTAATAGTCCACGGTGCAAGAAAACAAAAGAACGGAAATGCTCATTCCTGTGAATAGGCATGAATATGCTAAAATAAACGATGTAGCAGTTTTAAAACGGTACGAGTGCTAAAAGAAGATAATGGATGTACACCGGCATGACTAGGTATCATGTGGTGATCACTTTCATGGAGAGACGGTGTCTAGAATATAATGGATGCACTACCATACTAACTGCGGGCTATACACATTTTGCGTGGATTTTAAAAACAGAGAAAAAGTGGAACTCATGTCTCTTATACATGTTTATCATTTGCGTTTTGAAGCTTTCTGGTCTTTTCAATAATACTGGGCTGTGTGTGTTGAATGCGTGGTGTTAATAAGGAAAACGTGAGTGTTGTCGCCCTGTAGACATACTTGGAGGCATTTTGAACTGCAGATAGAAAACGAAGAGCTAGAATTAAATTCTGCATAGATTCTCAGTTGCTTTTGAAGGATTGAAGGTTTCAAAGTTAGTTTTTGGATGTAAGCTTGAGTTAAGGAAGACAAAAAAAATTTTAAGCGTCTTTACGTCTTCTGTGAAGACAAAAATCTTACATTTGTTCTATATTTCTTATATCAACTGTAAAGGGAAAGTTGTAGCCTTCTGAGTCAGGTTGAAGCCTGTTCAGTATGGTGTATGAAGAGTTGAAGCTCTTAGTGTAAAGGGTTGTAGCCCATTTGATTAGTGAAGCTGTGGTTTTTTACCCATCTTGAGTTTTCCACGTGAGAAAATTTGTGTCTTTCTCTCTCCTATAAGTGTGCATTCTCTGATTTGTTTATCTACTCCAAGTTTTTAAAATACTGATTCACCCCCTCCCCCTCTCAACATTTTTCGGTTTTTCAATATATATATATAGTCTATGTCTTGTTATATCAAGAAAGTCATAAACAAGTAAACAGTCAGATGATTATGTATAGTAATTCATGAGGTATGCAGATGTATGCAAATCAAATTATCTCTTGATATAAAAAATCAGTAAGTTAGAAGATAAGCAGATGTATACGGGCCAGATTATATCTGGATATAAATAAATTGTTGAGAAACCAGGCAGCACACAGATGTACACAGTTATTTTATTACATATGGAAAACCATACCACAATATATGGTCTGTTATTGCAAGTATATCTATGTTCTTCTAATGATTTGATTTCCTTTCTTCTCTACCAATGATTGAATGATTAATATAGACTAATTGAATTGATTGAAGAATTGATTGCAGGTCTGTTTGCTTGATTCCCAATTGATGTTTGATGAATGATAGAATGATTTCCTTTGATTTGATATGTTATGGAATGACGATTGAATGAATGTGGAATTTATTGATTGAGGAGTGATGATTGAGTGCTCATTTGATGTATTGGTCAGTGATGATAGATAAATGATCCTTGAATGCTTAGAACAATTTCTCTTTTATACATTATTGGTGAAAGGGTCATGTTGATGTGAGTTTTGTTCCACTACAACATACAAAATTGAACACCCAATGTTTCAAAGAGAAACACTTAGATACTTAATCCTCTTTTGAATAAGGTCACTTCTTATGCTAAGCTTGCAAAGTAAGATCATGAAATGACTTAAGGTTCCTTTTATTGTGGACAGTTGAAATGATGTGATATGTTGGTAATCACTTAGGGGAATTATGCTAGTTCATTCAAGACTTGTCAACTGCTTCTAAAGATTTGGCTTCACAATGTGCAATGAAAATATAGTTTTTGATTTTTCAACTCTTGAACTCTCAAATTAAACTTCTACTTCTACTTCTAATTCTAACTATGAATGCAAGGAAGTATGGATGGACTTGGACTCTACTAGGTGCAGCTTTATCAACGACTCCACCCACCTAGTACAAGTTTCTATGGTAGGCTAAAATGGTTTTCAAATCAATATCTCCTCTTCAATCCCATTAATGGATGCAAACTAAAGATTCAATATCAATTCAAGCTAAGTCCTTTCAATCATTAGCTAACCACACAAGGCACACTTACAATTAGTAAAAGGCTAGTGGCCCGAATTTATTCGAGTCAAGCAAGTAAACGTCCACAATTTCTTTCATTCAACTAAGCTACTCAAAGCAAATTCTATTCTAACAACTTGAAATGAAAATTTATTCTAAATGAGGGATGTAGATCACCATGCAATAATGCAAACTTAATCACAACAATTCACCATACAAGACACGACAATGAAAAGTAGAGCAAATTTGACATTATATTAGCAACAATTCTCAAACAACCCTCCTTACAAATGAGAGAGGTGGGGTTTATATAGGAGCCCCAATTACAATGAATGGCCAAGATTGGTTTGAAATCAATGGCTCAGATTGATCTATAACAAACCCTAATTAAGTCAACCAAAAATAGCCAATAGAAATGAAGCACCACAAAATGAGTCAATGAGAAAATTCAAAGGGTTGAGGACCAATAGGAAGCAAGGAAGCCACCTAGTCATCATACAACTCATCATCCAAGATGTGCATTCCCTTTTCCTTCTCCCTTTTACCAAAATCAATGAGCTTAAAGTAAAATTTGACTAAATTCCTTCATGTCAATACTGGGAAGGCTACTATGTTGTAACTCCATGACCTCTAATTTTTCAATGCATATGTCCAATGTGATATCCCAATTTGAAGTGTCTCTATAGATATGTAATGTCCCCTATTTTTAGTAGTTGGTAGGTAGTCGGTGAGGCTAGTCCATCAATGTGATCCTCATGGTTTGGTAGGTTGTTTAGAGGGTCCATGGAGATCGACTTGCTATTTATAGTAAGTCAGTGATGGCAATTTCCATTTTTGGCAGGCACCTAGGCGCTATATTCAGTTTGGTAATGGTATTGGCACTTTCAGTGGTATAAATTGAATTAAGTTTATAAATTGCTTTTGGGCGCCTAATGGGGGTATTAATCATTAATTCACATGGAATTTAATCTTAAGTCATAAAAGCAATGTTTTTAAGTGAAAGGTGTGTTGAAGAAGACTTTTAAGTGAAAAGTGTCTTCATGAAGCTTTTAGCTAGGGAGTTATTTATTATTAATTCAAAGTTATTAAATAAAGACTTCTAATTGAAAAGTGTGTGGATGAAGGCTTTTAAGTGAAAAGTGTGTGAGAGAAGCTATATGCTTTTGGTGTCTTGAAGAAGATATCTTTTATTATAAAAGCAGTGCTTTGTGCAAAAGGCAATTCATTATTGGCTTTGCGTTTTACTTGTTTGGAGAAATAGCTGAAGAGTTTTTCAACTAGGGTTTGAGAGGACTAATTCCTCTCTTTTTGCACTTTGAATCACTAAAATAAGTGGTGAATTGTGTTCTGATTATCTAGAAAGTAATTCTGATCACATTGATTGCAATTTCGGTGTTGTTGTAAACCGAAATTGATCATTATTGAGCATTTTCAGTACATTTCGTGGCCCTAGCTGCTGGTGCGATTTTCTTAGTGGCTTACGTGGGAGATATTTATGTTGGTGTATCTTGTTGTGACTCGCGTGGGGGATTTACAAGACTGAAATACAGTTGAGAGGCTGCGTCATCACCCAAGGAAGATAATAAACATAGAGACTGCGTTATCATTTAAGGAGCTACGGCTACATTCCTGAGGGCTGCGTCCTACTTGTGGCCTGCAATTTACATGCAGAGGCTGCCATTTTTTTCAAGAAGGATGCGTTTCTACTACAACAACCAATGTACATTAAAGGTTGCATTTTTTTGTAACCCCCCAGGTAGCAGTGATTTATATCTATGATAAGGTGCACATTATTTATAGTTGATGTTGAAATTGTAATTGAATATTATCTACCAGCATTGTATATATTTGCAAAATTGAATAAATTTGCAAATAAGGTTTTAGTTATTGAAATTGTGCATTTAAAGTTGAAGTTAATTTCCTCTTTCTCAAATATTGTCAAAAAGCAAAAAATTCAAGTTGCAAAATAATATATTCAGCTAAAATCAAAATTTGAGCATTACATGCCAATTGTTTGACGAAATGCCAAACAAGTAAAATTAAACTTTAGAGGTATAACCCAGCAGGGATTTTTACAGTGGTATCAAAGCGGTTTCCTACCATCTTGCAGGGTTGGAAATTTTGAGTTCCCATGCTTGTTTTGTGAGTGATCAACACTCTAGCTTTTTTTTTCAGTCATGGATGAATACAAAAAACCAAATAAATATGGAACCCAGTTGATCAATGTGTCACGGTTTAGGAAACAAACAAGTGTCTTGGAAAATGAAATGGAGAAATTGAGTTGAACACAAGAAAGGTTAAAAGCACAACTTTCAGATCCGGTGATTGTTGACAGCGCAACTAGTTTTATGGTTTCCTTCTTCAAGAAGTCTTCTTCACGAAGAATGCAAGAAGAGAAACGAGATGTTTTCACAGGTGAGATGTTCAAAAATCTTCATGATGAGTTTTCAGCAGCTATTGATCATTGTGGAGATGATCTTGTTCTTAGTAGGACAACCACTAGTCCTATTTGCACACATGATGTTGGAAACTCTTTACAGGGACATGTGGATGTGCCCGTCTTGTTGGCAGATAGTGGTACTGAGTTTCAGCATCCCGAGCCTATCAAAGTTAGTGACACAAAGTCTGATTTCCAAGACAACATTCCTTTATGTGAGACTGTTGTTGATGCCGTAGATAGTGTGAGAGTGGAGGATGTTGTAGATACCACTATGGATTCTAATATCTTAGATGATGGTGTTATTTTTGAGGACTGCGAGGAGTAGATGAGCTCTGACAACTCTGATGTTTATGATAGTAGTTGTAGTGTTGAGTTAGACAAGAGGCAACAATCTTTTCCTGTATTGAGGATGTGGGCATGGAGCTATCCAGTGATGACATTCATGATGGGAATGTTACAGATGAGTCAGGTGACATAGATTCATGCCACAGTGTAGATGATTCACATGATGACATTGAGTCATGTATGTAGCCAGAGTTAGCAGAGGGGTCTCAGTTAGACGATGTGGACACTAGCATTGTGGATACCTCTGATGTTGAATGTGAGGATGATGTGTGCTGCAGTGAGTCTAGTCTTTTAAATCAGACATTGAGAGTTGACTTAGTGTTATCATCTAATGGTGGTGGGTCCCAGGATCCTTTTTTACAGGGACTCACGGATGAGGATGGGGAAGCATATAAGTGGAAGGAGTTTGTTACAGCTAGGGCTTCCACTTCTTTAGATGAGGTTACTTCTTTGGTGATTCTTGAGGATGACTCTACTTGTAGCGAGTCATGCTTGATTTATCAGACCCTGGGAGAGAACTTTGAGTTGTTAGTGAGTGAAGACGGGTCCTAGGATTTGGATTGTCATGTGGTTACAGAGGACAAGGTCGCTAAGGATTCTGATGAGTCAAATTTAGCAGCAGCTTCCTTGGGGATAGATGAGGATGAGCTCGGTGTCAGTACTCAGTTGGTGGATGTGTGCTCGGATGAGAGTACATAGAGATACGATGATCTTGAGGGGAGTTTGTTGGATACAACTTCCTTCCATAGTGTGGATAGTGCAGTTGAGATTGTACATAGGAGGCCTGTTGTGCAGAGTCATCATGTGACTAGCCAATTGAGAGTCGACGAGAGAGACATTACTTCTACCCTTGAGCATTTTGCTGTCGGTCGTCGGCAATTGGCAGTAAACATATGGGGTGCTCCTATGGCAGTTGAGCATCGCGGTAGTTACCTTTCCCTGACAGGAATTCTTTCCTTACAGGAGGCTGTCAAGATTTTGACACATAACTATTTATAGTTGGTAGCCGACCGAGATCGCCTAGTTGAGTGGGGGAGTATGACATATCAGGCATTGATGCTCAGAGAAGAGGAGGTGAGTCAGATTACTCAGGAGCTCACATCGACTTCTGAGACTTTAGAGGGCACTCAGTGGTCTCTTCAGAAGTCGCAGTTGCAGTTGGGAGAGGTAACTGTGGAGTTGGAGCGGATGCAGTCTTTGCCAGCCATAGATCTAGTTCAGTTGCATATAGTGGTGGTTGGTGGTGAGTTATCTTCCACAATTGGCAGTGATGGATGTGTTGGAGACACAATTACATCCATCCTTGAGACAAATGCAGTAGACATAGAGGAGGTGAGTGCTTCAGTGGATGATTGTAGAGAGAGATTTGTGGTATCAGGTTCTCCAGTTGTTAGCACGATGACAAATGATATGGACCAGGTTGCCGAGAGGCCTGAGGTAGCAATGGTGGATTCATCGGAGAGCTGTGTGCCAGTTTCTGACACTACTCCCTTTGATTCACGGACATGGACATGGTATCATTTGGTTTGGGGACAAGCTTACAGGGAGATTTGTTTCCTTCTGCTGGAAGTAAATCTATTTCTTCTTCTCATACAATTGATAGCGGTAGGCAATTGGCAGTGCCACAATTTTCGAGGGATCAATTGTGGATTGATGGGGAGGTTGATGTTGCTTCTTATAATTTCTACTGCACGGAGTCTTTCCTGGAGTACTTGCTTGAGAGTCCAGTTTTGTGGGAAGGACCCTTCGGGACTTCTAAGGGTACTCTCATCCGGGGTTCTTGTGGTATTCAGCTATTAGTGGGAAAGATTGTAGATACCTTGACCACAATGCTTCCTCATCGGGATTTTGAGGTTGGGTTTGTTGTGCGGGTTTCCCAGGATCCTACCCAATCAGTTGTTTAGAGTTAGAGATTGGAGCCATCTCTTGATTCGTGGTTGGATTTTGATGAGCCTTTGACAAAGGTTGGAGCATTTCAGCATGATTACATAGTGAGGAGCGCTGATCATTTCTATTTTGACCCACCGGTTGAGGATTTGGTTGCATGTTGATGTGGGTTGGTTCTGAAGTTAAATCATCCTTTATGGGATGGGTTTTCTCCATCTATAGTTGCAGTTAGTTACTGCAAGTTAGCAAGAGGTGGCTTTCAGGGGCAACATATCTATGATGATTTTGCAGAGGGTGGATATCTGGGATATGAGAGTACTTGTCCCTGTTGCATAAATGGACTACATACACAGAGCAGATTGGTAGGATGTGTAGGGAGTTCTGATCTAGCAGATGGTATTGGATATCCATTCTTTCTGGTTGTGAATGGATGTGAGTTACGTCTTGTTGATGTGAGTTTTGTTCCACTACAACATGCAGAATTAAATACTTAATGTTTTGAGATGAAACACCAAACATTCAATCCTCTCTTGATATAAGGTCATCTCTCATGCTAAGCTTTGCAATGAAGATCATGAAATGACTTCAAGGTTCCTTTGACTTGTGGATATCTAACTCAGTTGAAATGATGTGATTTGCTGGTTAATCACTTAGGGGGACTTACGCTATTCATTCAATGGATATCAACTCTTGCACCTCTAAAGATTTGGCTTTGCAATATATGATAAAAATATATCCGTGATTTATATCACTTCCAAATTTTCTCTTCAACTCTTACTATCTAGACTACTTCTACTTCTAACTATGGATAGGAAATTAATGGATGGACTAGGACTCTTACCAAATGGAGGCTTACCTGCGACTTCACTTCCACCTAGTGCAAAGTGATGATAACCGGTAAGCCTGCTACCAGTACTAATGTTGTCATTGATTGGCAAAAAGAGTATAGAGACTTGTCATCTCTATGAAGTCTACAGATCCAAGGAGATCTGTATGAAAAGAAGATGATTTGGCAGAAGTAGTGGCTATTAAACGAATAACACCAGTCACTATACAAAGCATCAGCAACCGAGTAGTGTATACAGTATAGCAAAGGAGGATTCAACCGAGGACCTGGCTACGACCGATGTAGTCAAAATCAGGGACAGCAACACCAAACCGATGTCAACAATACAACCGAGGATGGTGCAACTGGTGAGCCAAGGAAAGGGGCAGTAACAGGTCAACAACCCTTACCTGTTCACAGAACAAGGATCTCAACCGATCTATTAATGACTCCTGTATGAACCGAGGAAGTCATAGTCAGATTGACTGTTCCAATTAACTCTTTGACAAAGATTTTTTGCTCTAAATCCGGAAGTCTTTGAGTTAAACTGGCAATCGGTTTGAAGTGAGCCTGGAGGATTTAAAGCCGAGATCAGTGGCTTTAAACTTGGCGATCGGATTGAGGCGAGTTTGGAGGATTTAAAGCCGAGACCAGTGGCTTTAAAACAAAGCGTTATCTCCTATAAAGCAAGGGCATGCATCAGATGTTTCCTCAATAAACTGGTACTCCACTGAGCAATGAATCCGATGAAGATCTGGAGTTAGGTCATGCTTAATGAGCTCAATTAGGGCCAGGACCCTATATATTCTTCTGTCTAAGGCAAATAGAAGTTGCCTTCATTCTACCGAGTAAAAGAGTGAACATGTACGCTAAAGAAGCCAAGGGTGAAAAGAAGAAAGAAGAAGTGAGAAAGAAGATTGTGCGGAGTAGCACAATAGTAGAGGAGAAAACACCTGCAGTGACCGATGATGCTTCTTAGTTGAGCACAAACAGAGATCTTATCAAGCTATGCTTAGCCATCTGTAAAAGGTCAAACCTTCTATTGTTCTCTAGCAATTACAATAGTTAAATCCCAGTATTTGGGTGGACTCTAACAGGTCTCTTGTATCAAATCCCTTAACCAGGTGGCATCTTGTAAGGTGTTCAAAGTCCTTTAATCAGGCAGGCCCTAATCGGCCTTATTGTAACAAATCCCTTAACCGGGTCACACCTAGCAGTGTGTTATTATCCTTTAACTGAGAAAGCTCTTTACAGGGCGTACTTCGGAAAAGTACAAAATTTGTGAGGTCTCCTCACACCGTGGTTTTTACCCTAACCGGGTTTCCACATGATAAATCTAGTGTCACTGTGTGATTGTTTGCTTACTGTTATTATATGCCTATATCTAACTACCTTTCAGCTGTAAGTTTACTTCACCAGATTTAAAGAGAAAGAAGTTTTAGAGGTGCTGATTCACCCCTCCCCTCTCAACACTGGTTGGGATTGTCACATTGTCAACCAACAGTCACTAAGTTGACATCAATGACAAACTCATAATTGATCACCTGTTCGTCATACCTACAACATATGACATAACATACTCATCTGATCTCTAAATTAGTTACATTAGTTATGCGAACAATCTCCCCGTTTGGCATTGATGGCAACGCCTAATAGTGTTAACACAAACAATATCAAGAAAACAACCCTTGACTGTCCTTGAACTCTTTAGCATCTTAACTACTTCTCCTCCTTTGGTTTACTTCTCTTATCGGATACTTCTCCCCCTTTCTTTAAACTTCTCCCCCTTTGACAACAATACCAAAGGCGCAACAAACTTCATCTGCTATCTGTCTTCATTATCTTCTGACTAATCACCCTTAGCTGATCACTCTCTAATGATTCAAATATACAGGAACAACTACTCCCTCTTGCAAAACTTGTCTTCAATCCTTTGAAGCTCAACCTAGGACTTTCAAACATTAAACGGCTGGAAATAAGTCCCAAAACACTACCACAAAGTACGCAACAAATTCTTGATCAGATTGCCATTATAGAGCTCCCTCAGAATTAAGTGGAAAAAATTGATTTTCAGGTGTAGTTCTCACACTTTTGCATGTAACTCAGTTACATCGGCCTCTTAACACCTTCGGTTATTTGCAAAAGATGAGCGTTGGAATGGACATTACTCTGCAAACAAGTGTTGGAGCTTTTGGGCCCTTAAAGAATTTATATGAATTTTCCAAAAGTCGCCCAGTCTGAGGAAATCTTTAGATTTGGGCCTGCAAACACCCATTCCCAGGCCTTGGAATGGTCTTCCAAATCTCAGAATTATGCCTCTTTATAGCCTGCAATCATTCATGGATTGTTTAAGATGCTGGAGAAATTATGACAAGTTTGGCCAAATCCGATCTTCATGGAGGGTATCTTCAGATTTAGTCTGCATATATTAATGCCCTCATGAGTTACCTTAATCTTTCAATCTATCATCAGATCTCTGCAATTGATTAATATCCTCTTCTTTGTTCAATTCCCAGCCTTCCTAGGCTTGATCGATCCACTCCAGCCTCCCTTTGCTTCTTTTTGATCACTTGACTGAGCTGCCAACTCCCTCATAGATCTTCATTGCAGCCGCCAGTCTTTTAAAGGTGATTTAGCTTGTCATTTAGCTCCCACAAGCAATGTGGAACAAAAATTTCTACCCTTCTAGAAGCTTCACCACTTTATTTTATTAATTTCTCATTATTTAATTTATTTATTAATTAAAAAAAGCCTTTATGAGAAAATGAATCCAGGTATGGACTCCAAAAATTTGACTAAGTTCATTTTGTTATTTGAGATAAGGCATCCATGGACTTAAAAAGGGAGATCCACACTTTGTTTCCTCTCATCCCAAGTAGGGAAAACAACTTGTGCAAGGATAACTTCACTTTCAACACTTAGAAATTATTTTGTCTTTGTTTGCTCACCAATGGGGAATTTCGACCCATGTGTGGACAAGTAGTTTCCACGCAGAGAAAAATTTTCACCTTCCTAGTCATATCAAAAGGGAAAAACAACCCATCTTAGGACAAATCCACACTTTGCATCCCAAAATTTGACTAAGTATAAAACCAGAAGGGAAACTTGCCTTGCATTTGGCCTCTTCATTCTCATCTTTTATCTCTAGATTCCAGGTGGGGAAAAACGACCAATGTCTAGATTTATTCCCAACACTTACAAAATTTTCAAGAAAAATGCCATTTAAAGTGGGGAATTTCATGCTATGTCTGGATTTTGATCAAAATAAGTGGGGAAATTCATAGTAAGTCCAGATTTTGATCAAAATAAGTGGGGAAATCCATAGTAAGTCCAGATTTTGATCAAAATCAATGGGGAAATCCATAATAAGTCTGGATTTTTGTGTATTTTATAAAGAAAATTTGATTTCCCGTAGGATTTTAGCAATTTCAGTATGCAAAATCAATTTCTATATGGATTTTAAGGCCCTTATGCATAAAATATGCCTTTATATGGAATATTGGACTAATTGACTAGCCAAAATTTAAATACACTTAGGATTTTAGGTTCAAACCACTATAATTTGACCCGAAAGGACTTTAATTTTAACGTTCCCACTTTAAGATCACAACTTGGTCACTTGATTTTTCTACCACCCCTCAATCGTTTAAAGCTCTAAACTGCCAAATTTACTATAAAACCTAACTAACCTAACAACTACGAGTAGGGGCCCCAATTTGCAATGGGGTGACGGTGTGAAAAGGTCACAACAAGTCAACACCTTTCATAAGAAGTGAGTCACCACTTACCATTGTGACATTTGAGAATAATATATTATTCCCCTACTTTATCTCCCTTGGATGCCCTCCTCAAATGAAACCTTCTCCTCTTTATATCTTCCAATGTGAGGAAGAGTAACATCTCTTCACCATAACTACCCCTTGCAATGGTCACAAACTTTCACAATTACCACCCTTCAAAGAGTCATAAGTTAAGGGGGCTAGAGAGGAGTTAGAGTATTTATGATAAAGAAATGTTAGCCATCAAAAGTTACACAGAGTAGTGAATTTCTATCATTTAATAACAAATTGCTATCCCATAGAGTTTGGGAAGGGTGAGGAATTCAGGAAAATTTGGTCAGAGATTTTACAGAAGAAAAACAATTTCATCAGTTGATGTCTGAAATATTGTGTTGCATTCTTAGAACACTATAGAAAACATTATCAATTAAAGGATGATTTTAATAACAATACAATATACCGAGTTCATGTAATAAATGAAACGACGCATTTTCCATTGAACTGAAAATTGTTCAACTATATATAAGAAATATATTTTCCATAATGTAACTTTAGTTCCTATCATTTGACTAGAGCAGCAATATTAATTACAGGTCAGTGTTCCCCATCAAATTCAGAAGTAAATAGGTAATTTCATACATATGAATAAGAATCACAACAGTTTAGATATCAAATGCCAATTCAAATAAAAAATGACTTATAAATCTATGAATCAATGCTATCCTACAAACCTGAAGATGATCATATTCATGTTGGAAAATCCGTGCATGAAACTCTTTCAGTTTCAAAATAAATTTCTTCCCTGTTAAATTCTGAGCTTCAATCTTTACAGATAAGGGTCTCTGCAAATGGATTGCAAGATAAGAAATAGATTAACATAGAATTACAGTAATTCTGATAAGGCTAAATCTAGAACTTTTATTCAAAACATTGTTTCTAGAGAGGGGAAAATGTGAGCATACAAAATTAATGTATCATGGTACACAATAATGTACAAATTACAGAATACAGCAATCAAGCAAAGCTAAACAATACTCTACAAGAAAAGATGACACTAGAAACAAACCACAAACCTACAAGCTACCATTCACATTATATTAAAAGATATTGAAGTTTTCTCTACGCCAAAGCAGCCACAAGTTGCTGGAATATTTTCTGAAAATAGCACTCACAAAATGCATCTTTGTTTGCAGAAACTTTTGAGTCACGATAGTCATCTATTGCAACTATACAAGATGCGTCATGTGTTTGGACCTGCTTGCTTTAAAGTGAGAATATGTGTGAGCTACTTAATGCGGGCCTCATCAAAATCGTCCCTAAAGGATATTATGGAATACAATATCAAAAGCGCATTACAGTCCTATAAGAATTTCAAACTCGCATTGTGCTTTAGCATTACAATATAACAAAGAGCAATGGAGCACAAAAATATGGAACAATGTTTCTCAAACAATGTAAAGTCTATCTGATGGAAGAACTACGAGATTTATGGTGGTTATAGAAATTTTTGGCTCTCAAGTGATTTGAGATTATAAAGCAATTCTCCCTTAAAATTTTCCTCGAATCCTCTAAAATAGGATGAAATCCTTCCTAAGCCTCTAAAACTTGTGTTTATCCCTACGACACACTGTTTTCAGGCCTTTTTTTGCTAGTCAATTGTTTGTTAATCCTAAAGTTTGCATTAGGGTCAAATCGACTGTTCTCCTTCCAGGTAGTCTTTTGTCCTATCATTGTCCTATTTTTTAACAATTTTGCAAGGTGATGATTGCCTTAAACATGATAAGGAATAAACAATAATGTTGTTCAAGGACAGATTAGGGAAGAAAGAACAGATCAGACCACATAATCAGAAGGCAAGGTACAAGTGTTTGAATAATCAAGTGTGATGTATATTTGCCCAACCTTGTGAAGATGAACAATTGACAATTTTGGTGGTATTTCTAGGTGGAAAGACCATGACAAAGTCTTGCCCTAGGATGATGCAGGAGCATTCTAGGTGTACGGGCAATCTTGTATCACCTAAAAATATTTTCTGGTTTCTTTTCAATAAGGGCTATCTTGTGCAGAGCTGCTATTTTTGGAAATTTACTATTTTTAGTAAGTTTTTTGTTTGAGCTCAGAATGCTCTATTTTCTTCCCTGGAGGTTCACTTGGATATATCAGCCTGCCAGTAAAGTTTCATTGCAAGATCAAGTCTAGTTTTGAAAATATTGAAAATTTTTGGTATTGGCAGCAAGGTACAAAAACTTTTAACTCGGTTTTGAAGGCTTTAGAGGCTCCGAAAGGGGTCGAAACTTTGGCTGACTAAAATTTGAACCAATCAAGTGTTGTCAAGAACTTCGCGCCATTTTCGAAATGGGGTTATAATAGCCAATCAGGTCAACGAGCGATGAGTTATGGTCTTTGGCAGTTGCGCTACCTAAAATGGAAGAAAATGAAATTCCTTCAAAATTTCTTTGAGTTCCTAAAGTTGTTTGGGCCTGTTCTTATGTAATAAAAATAAATAATAATATCTTAGGGATGGTCGGCCTCAAACTTTAGGGTTAAAATTTCTAGAACCTTCTTGGGCAGTTAAAATTGCCTATATAATGAAGGCTCGTAGGGTTATCTAGGGCAGTTTCTGGGGAAAGACATTTGGTGGCTCTGGCTTGCAGAATATTGTAATCAAAATGCCCGTGTGGCTGTGAATGTTATATTTCTAAATATTGTAATTCCATTTCATTGGAGATAATAGAAAGCCCATTTCTTGTCCTTACAATTTGTTGTTATTCACAATTCTGTTGTGTGTGTGTGGTTGTGTTAATAAGGGGAGTACCCTTCATCATAGGATCTTCAAAGTGGAAAGGTCATTTAGAAATTCTACCAAGGATGAAAAAATGCTGAATGATAAGCTAGGTGTGAATTTATAGCAGTAGAGCCAATCATAAACAATACTCTAAAGATGGGAGATCCTATAGTAATCAGCACTCAAACCACTTGAAAAACATAAAATGTACACTTTTGGAGTGGCTTGACCACCCAAAAGTTTTTCCTAAGGTAGAAAAGGTCACAAATGACTCATAAAAGCATGCCAAACATTTAGGAGAAATAAAGATGAAGCGAGGCACACTTTTGGAGTGACAAAGCCACTCAAAAGTTAAGCACGCGATCAGAATGTGGCAAATTAATGTCAAAGTTTTGCTTATGACCCAAAAGCAATAGTAAGCGAACTGGTTTGTGTCAAGGAAAAAAAGGGCAAATATGAAGCACACTTTTGTGATGGTTTTTAAATCCAAATGTTCCTCCAAAAAAACTTTTCAGTATTGAATACTAAGAAAACCTCCTCTAATACATTCCATGTGGCTTTCCCACCTATTTTCTCTACGTCAATTTGAAACCTATAGACAAGTTCATACAATAAAGAGGTCATCTTTCAAGCATGAAACTGCTATCATGTACAATTCAAATTCAAGTGTTGGGTAATAGATATTAGAAATATTCATCCGAATTTTGAAACAATTCTATTTTTTTGAAACAAATAATTTTAGCAAGTAGGAAATTTCAAGGAATGGTGAGAGAAGCTCAAAAATTCAATTTTCTATTTTTAGAAAGTTTCTTTTTGAGGAAGTCGTTAATTTTATTTCCATGGATATGGTCTCAACCATAGTTACGAGACTCTCCTTGACTCACTCAAACTTGGCGAGACTAGAGGCGAGCCAGGTAAAATGAGGCCTAGGGACTTGAGTCTCCAAGTCTACAAGACTCGCCAGAATCAGCAACTACAAGCCAAACTCGACTAGGATTGGGGGAAAAATAGTTATAAATGTGATAATAAACAAAATTGTAAAGAATTGATTCGACACTTTAGTTACTTTAGGGGAAAAACATATAACCTTTCAATGCTTGTTGTCTTTATGACATGCTCATTTGAGATTTACAAAAAAAAATGAAAACGGTGTGCTCCATGAAGGTCTCTATAGTTTTGAAGGTCTTAATCTAGGCTTGGTGGAGGGGATCAGCTCCTCGATTCTGCCCTATATCGCAATAGGGAACACACCAAGGGCACTAACCCTTGACCCCATCGGAGGTGCTTATCCCAAACCCCTACGTGGAGCACTACCCCTTGACCCCATTGGGGTATTGCCCCAAAATCCCCATCACACTTTAAGTCTAAGCAAGTAAAAGGCCAATGATGAATCACAATCATAAAATCTACATAGTACATATCCCTTGTTGCAAATCTCTACATCTTCATAGTCAAAGCCAATCAAGGATTATCTTGTATCAAACATTAGACAACTTGATTAATATACAAAGACTACCATATGCAAAGTTGGCATGCCACAGTCAATATATTGTTAAATACAAGTTAAGTCATAGTTGGAAAGAAATGCCACTTTCATAATGCAAAAATGTATCATTATGCCTTGCACAAACAACTCATAGAACAATCCCATCCATTAGTATCCTAGCTAAGATCAAACTAGAACATAACCATTTATCTTTATACTTAATCGTTCCTCTTTGTTAATGAGTTTGACAATGAAACATGCGGTCTTAAAGGCTTCAAGAAAACTTTAAAAATAAATTCTTCACTTAAATATACACACCAGCCACTAAGACAAGAAAATATCATGGCTACATCACAATCCAAGACCAATCTTGGATTATAGCACCTAACTTGAAATGATGTTGGGATGAGTAATGTAGGCTCCTTTGAGCCATAGACTTATATTTTTACGTTTGATGCCATGGATTTCATATTCCATGAGTTTTGTATACCTTTGATAATATTTATATATCTAAACGTGTTATTTCCTTTAGCTGAAATTTTCCTTTATACTTATTGATTTGTTGCTATTGTTGTTAGGAATATTCCATTACTAGTTAGGTTTGTTATGACAGTCCCAACCGGTGTTGAGAGGGGAGGGGTGAATCAGCACCTCTAAAACTTTTCTCTTAACTCTGGTAAAGTGTACTTATAACTGTGAGCCAGACATATTCAAACATATAATAACAGTAAGCAAACAATCACACAGTGACACCAGATTTATCACGTGGAAACCCGATTAGGGTGAAAACCACGGTGTGAGTAGACCTCACAAATTTTGTACTCTTCTGAAGTACGCCTTGTTAGGAGCCTTCCCGGTTAAAGGATCAAAACACACTGTTAGATGCAACCTGGTTAAGGGATTTGTTACAATAAAACCGGTTAGTGCTTGCCTGGTTAGAGGACTTTGAACACCTTGAAAGATGTCACCCGGTTAAGGGATTTGATACAAGGGACCTGTTAGAGTCCACCCAAATACTAGGATTTTAACTATTGTAATTGTTGGAAAACAATAGAAAGATTGACCTTTTACAAATAGTTTTTCATAGCCTGATAAGATCTTTGTTTGTGCTCAACTGAGAGGCATCACCAGTCTCTGCAAATGTGTTCTCCTCTCCTATTGTGCTTCTTTGCACACTTCTTTCTCACTTTTCCTTTCTTTACCCCTGGCTCCTTCAGCATACAGGTTCACTCTTTTTCTCGGTAGAATGAAGGCAACTTCTATTCGCCTCAGACAAAAGAATATATAGAGCCCTAGCCCTAATTGCGCTCATCATGCATGACCTAATTACAGATCCTTATCGGATTCATCACTCAGTGGAGTACCAGTTCACTAAGGAAACATCCGATGCATGCCTTTGATTTATCTGTTGTAAAAAGAAAACAATAGATGTGTGTCAAGCATCTTTCCTTTACAAGAGATAACGCCTTGTTTTAAAGCCACTGATTCTGGCTTTAAAAACTCCAGACGCACCCCAAACCAATCACCAGTTTAACTCAAAGACTTTCGGATTTGACGCAAAAAATCCCGGTCAAAGAGTTGGTTGGAACAGATAGTTGATTATGACTTCCTCGGTCCACACCGGAGTCATTACTAGATCAGTAGCGATCCTCATGTTGTGAACAAGGGTCTTTGACCTATTACTGTCTCTTCCTTGGCTTACCGGTTGCACCTTCCTCAGTTGCATTGTTGACACCGGTTTGCTGTTGCTCTCTGTTTTTTACTACACCGGTTGTAGCCAAATCCTCGATTGAAGGTGGAATCCTCCGTTTCTTGACTGTTTACTTTACTCGATTGCTGATGCTTTGTGTAGTGACCGCTTCTTATATGTTGGCACCAACTGCCAAACCATTCTTCTTTCATACAGACCTCCTTGGATATTTATCTTCTTTTGCCAATCAATGACAATACTTGTACTTGTACCGGTTGCAGGCTTACCATTTATCATCACTCAATGCCAACAATCTCCCCCTTTGGCATTGATGGCAAAACCTTGATGGGCAACCACAATATTTTATCACTGCTTCTGTCTACTCACCGACTGTTGCCAAACTCTCCCCCTTTTTGACAAAAATACCAAAGCCTTAGTCAGAAAGACTTCCTTATCTAATTTGCTCCCCCTACGAGCAGCAGTCCTTTTCATCAGTCCAAAAAAGATGAGGTGTATCCCTTTGTTGAAGCATAATGAACTGATGATCACCTTGGCAGATTTACTGAATATCTTGAAGGGGTATCACCCCGAATTTACCTCTGAGATACTCAAAAGTACTCTTTGGTAATGGCTTTGTGAAGATATCAGCAATTTGTTCCTTGGTGGGAACATACTCCAATCTCACCTCCTTGTCTTGTACCAACTCTCACAAGTAGTGATACTTGATGGCAATGTGTTTTGTCTTGGAGTGCATAACAGGATTCTTGGATATGTTAATTGCACTGGTGCTATCACAATAGATAGCTATCGGTTCAGGTATCTGTTCTTTGATTCCTTCCAACAGTTGTTTGATCCAGGTTACCTATGTGCAATTGATTGCTGCAACAACATATTCAGCCTCTGCAGTAGATTGTGAAATGCAATTCTATTTCTTACTTGTCCAAGAAACAATTCTTCCACCGAGAAAGAATGCACCACCACTTGTACTCTTTATGTCATCAATGTTGCCAGCCCAGTCTGCATTAGTGTATACTTTTACCTCAAATCCTCCCTTATGTGGAAACCATAAACCAAATTCCTCGGTTCCCTTTAGATACCTGAAGATTCACTTTACTGCTATCAGATGTGTCTCTTTGGGATTAGCAGAGAATCTTGCCACTATGTCAACCGCATGTGCAATGTCCGATCTACTATGAACAGCATACTGCAGTTTTCCTATCATGGATCGATACATTGTTTCATTCACTTCTTTTGCATCATCCTTCTTTGATAACTTGAGGTTAGTTATCATTGGGGTTCCAACCGGTTTAGATTCTTCAAGTCCAAAAGTCTTAAGAATTTATTTTATATACTTGGACTGAGAGATAAAAATACCTTCTTTTAGCTAATGGACCTGTAGTCCAATGAAGAATTTTATGGCACCTATCATAGACATCTCAAATTCTTTCTTCATATCTTCAACGAAGGTTTTGCTCATCCTGTCATCTCCTCCAAAGATGATGTCATCCACGAAGATCTCAGCAATCAGATTTCCATCTTTATTGGTCTTGAGATACATATTGTTGTTGTCCCCGGTTCTTGTGAGTCCTATGGTCAGAAGGGATGAATGCAACCTCTCATACCAAGCCCTTGGAGCTTGCTTAAGCCCATAAAGAGCCTTTTTCAACTTACAGACCATACCACTATCTTGTGCAGATGTGAAGCCTTCCGGTTGTTCAATGTAGACCTCTTCTTCCAGTATTCCATTCAGGAATGCAAACTTGACATCCATCTGATATGCTTTGAATCTTTTGTGAGCAACATAGGCAAGAAGAATTCTCACTCCTTCCAATCTAGCCACCGGTGCAAAAGTTTCTCCATAGTCCAGTCTAGCTTCCTAGGCATTCCCTTTGCATACCAGTCTTGCCTTATTTATTATTACTTTCCCATCTTCATTCAACCTGTTCTTGTAGACTCACTTGGTCCCTATGACATTCTTGTCCTTTGGTCGGCACAAGCTCCCACATCATTTTTTTCAATTTGCTCAATTTCTTCGTCCATGGCCTTGACCCAATATTCATCTTCGAGAGCTTCCCTGGTGGATTTGGGCTCTATACAGGAAAGTAAATAGATATTCTGACTGGCCTTTTTCCTGGTTAAGATATTTGCATGTTGGTCACCAATTATATTGTCAGTGGAATGATATGTGACATACCTTGGAAGAATCGGTCTCTGTTCCCGGTCTGGTTCTTATGGTTGAGCATTTTCTTCATCATGGTTCTGGGCATCATCTTGTTCACCATCCTGCGTTAACCTGTTGACTTTAGGTACAGTCTCTCGCTCTGGATGTCTGTTCATGTGTATTTCTCCTTCATCTTCAATTGTTGCTTCATTGAACTCAAAGGCATTTCCTTCATTTAGGCCTTCAAGACTATTATGATCATCATGACCGGTCTTCTTAATCGGTTCTAAGGATTCATCAACTTTTACATTGATGCTTTCAATTATTTTGCCTATTCTCTTGTTTAGACACCGATAGGCCTTACTTTTGGTAGAGTAACCCAAAAATGTTCCTTTATCGCTCTTGGGATCAAACTTCCCAGAGTACATATCTCTTTTGATGTAACATTTACTACCAAAGATTTTGAAGTAACCTACACTAGGAGTATGCTTGAACCATAGTTCATAAGGAGTCTTATCGGTTCCCTTTTTGAGTTGAACTCGGTTCAGTGTGTAGACAGCAGTACTGACGGCTTCTCTTCAGAAGTGACGAGGGAGATCCTTCTAAATCAACAGGATTCTTGCACAGTCAATCAGCATCCTGTTTCTTCTTTCTGCTACTCCATTTTGCTGAGGAGTCCTTGGTGCAGAAAACTGTCTCTTTATTCCATGTTCCTCACCGTAATGAGTGACCTCCTGAGAGGTGTACTCACCTCCTCTGTCTGACCTCAGGCACTTTAAGTTTTTACCGGTTTCCTTTTCCACTCTAGCCTTGTAGATTTTGAACATGTGGAAGGCCTCTGATTTCTCCCTAAGAAAGAGTGTCCACATCATTCTTGAGAAATCGTCTACAAAGAGCATGAAGTACCAGTCTCCATAATAGCTTTTTATCTTCATTGGTCCATACAAATTTGTGTGCACAAGATCTAGAACATTTTCAGCGGAGAAAAACTTACTATTGAAACTTGTTCCTGTCAGTTTTCCTAACTGACAATCTTTACAAATACCTTTGATGGGTTTTGTAATCTCAGGGAGTCCTCTGACCGATTTCTTTTTGCTCACTTTGACAATACTGTCAAGGTTTATGTGACAGAGTCTCTTGTGCCATAGCTAGCTATTGTCTTCTTTGGAGATAAGACAAAATTTTTTTGATTCTCCTTTGACTGAAGCTATCAGACAAGCTCCTTCCATTGGGTTTAGGTAGAACAGATTACCTTTTCTCTGTCTACCGGTTGCAACATGGGTTCCAGACAGATTTTTGACTATACAAGAACCTTGTCCGAATTCCAACAGGAATACTTTGTTATTCAATTGTGCAACACTCATTAAATTGTACTTGAGTCCTTCAACCCAGTGCACATCTTCACAGATAGCACTATTGCAGAGTGCAATAGAACCTTTTCCTTTAATGGCACAGGAAGCATTATTTATGAAGGTTACTGATCCATTGTCATTGAGCTCTAAGTTGATAAACTTGTTCTTGTCACCGATCATGTGGTGAGTGTAGCCGCTGTCAATGATCCAATCATCATGCTAATGAGATCTTGATATAAGTGCTACTTCACTTACCACTGGGCTCTCCTCTTTTATTGCAACAAATGCAATTTCTAGATCCTCAAAGTCTTCAGATTCATTGTCTGTGACTCCTTCCTCTGCAAGATAGCATTCCTTCTTTGCTTTGCTCTTGAACCGGTCTCTTTTATCTTTATGTTCATTTCAGGACACCTTGCAACAATATGTCCTATCTTGTTGCATGAGAAGCATTTCAAAGGAAGTTTTCCTTTGTACTTCCCTTTCCCTCTAGGGAATCTTCTAGCGATGAGTGCTTCAAACTCATCTTGCTCCATCTCTTCTGGGAGCAGATTTTCAAGAAGGTTACCAATCTTACCAGTAGAGCAATTACCGGTTTCTCTTCCCTTTTTGGTGGAAGAGATGTTGACAAAAGACTTAAATGTTGCTTCCTGAATGGGTAAGCTATTATCAAAATTACTTAATTCAAAAGCAGCCAGCTTACCTATTAGGGAGTCTAGGGTGACTTGATCTTTGGTCACTGATCTGAGCACTTGAATAGCAGAGATCTTAATGGCATATTGAGGTCTGAGAGTTCTCAGTATTTTGCTAACCACCTCCTCTTCACAGAGATTTCCTCCAACGCTTCTGATGGAGTTTATCACCTCTTTGATCCAGTTGTTAGATTGCTTGATGTCTTCTCCTTCATTCATCCTCATGTCATCATACTTTCCTCTGCGGCTTTCGACCTTGTCTCTTTGAACATTTGGGTCTCCTCCATAAACCACTTGCAACTTGCCCCACATCTTGAAGGCAGAATCAAGATGTTCAATCTCAGCATAGACATGATCATGTAGCGTGCTAGCTATCATATCCATAGCAGTCATGTGCTCAGTTTTGATCTTTGGTTGATCGGGTGTCAGGGTGCCAGCGGGTTCACTGTAATCAGTAGTAACATGATTCCAATACTGATCACTGGTAGTCTTTATGTACAGCTTCATTCTGCTGCACCACAGAGTAAAGTTTTATTTTGAAAACTTTGGTCCTTCCTTTCTCATCATCTTGACTTTTTCTTTATGCAATTAAGCGGTAAAGAAAACAAAACTTGGCTCTGATACCAATTGATAGTCCTAACTGGTGCCGAGAGGGGAGGGGTGAATCAACACCTCTAAAACTTTTCTCTTAACTCTGGTAAAGTGTACTTATAACTGTGAGCCAGACAGATTCAAACATATAAAAACAGTAAGCAAACAATCACACAGTGACACCAAATTTATCATGTGGAAACCCAATTAGGGTGAAAACAACGGTGTGAGGAGACCTCACAAATTTTGTACTCTTTTGGAGTACGCCTTGTTAGGAGCCTTCCCAGTTAAAGGATCAAAACGCACTGTTAGATGCGACCCGGTTAAGGGATTTGTTACAATAAGGCTGGTTAGTGCCTGCCTGGTTAGAGGACTTTGAACACCTTGAAAGATGTCACCCAGTTAAGGGATTTGATACAAGGGACCTATTAGAGTCCACCCAAATACTAGGATTTTAACTATTGTAATTGCTGGAAAACAATAGAAAGATTGACCTTTTACAAATAGTTTTTCATAGCCTGATAAGATCTTTGTTTGTGCTCAACTGAGAAGCATCACTGGTCTTTGCAGGTGTGTTCTCCTCTCCTATTGTGCTTCTTTGCACACTTCTTCTTTCTCACTTTTCCTTTCTTTACCTCTGGCTCCTTCAGCATACAGGTTCACTCTTTTTCTCGGCAGAATGAAGGCAACTTCTATTCGCCTCAGGCAGAAGAATATATAGAGCCTTAGCCCTAATTGCGCTCATCATGCATGACCTAATTACAGATCCTTATCGGATTCATCACTTAGTGGAGTACTAGTTCACTAAGGAAACATCCGATGCATGCCCTTGATTTATCTGTTGTAAAAAGAAAACAATAGATGTGTGTCAAGCATCTTTCCTTTACAAGAGATAATGCCTTGTTTTAAAGCCACTGATTCCGGCTTTAAAACCTCCAGACGCACCCCAAACCAATCACTAGTTTAACTCAAAGACTTCCGGATTTGACGCAAAAAATCTCAGTCAAAGAGTTGGTTGGAACAGATAGTTGATTATGACTTCCTTGGTCCACACCGAAGTCATTACTAGATCGGTAGCGATCCTCATGTTGTGAACAGGTAAGGGTCTTTGACCTATTACTGTCTCTTCCCTGGCGTACCGGTTGCACCTTCCTCGGTTGCATTGTTGACACCGGTTTGATGTTGCTCTCTCTGTTTTTTACTACACCAGTTGTAGCCAGATCCTCGGTTGAAGGTGGAATCCTCTGTTTCTTGACTGTTTACTTTACTCGGTTGCTAATGCTTTGTGTAGTGACTGGTTCTTATATGTTGGCACCAATTGCCAAACCATTCTTCTTTCATACAGACCTCCTTGGATCTTTATCTTCTTTTGCCAATCAATGACAATACTTGTACTTGTACCGGTAGCAAGCTTACCGGTTATCATCACTCAATGCCAACATGTTAGTATGTTAAGATATTGGTTAAGTGATTATTTGTTTGTATTATGAGTTGCTAAAAACTTAAAACAACTCATAAATATTAGAGAGTTATTATAGGAACTGAACTCCTATAACATAGGGGAGAGAGATTCCCATATATTGTTAATATGCATTGAACGAAGGCAATAGAGAAGATATTATTTTGTGTAAAATTGGCTCCTCATTTCTCTCCCAAAATTCTAACATGGTATGAGAGCATTATCAACTTGTGCCTACGCAAATGGAATCAAGAAACATTTTTGTGGGTTAAAGATATCAAAGCATTTATCCTTTTTATACTTGTGAGTAGTTTGCAGCAAAGAAGCGAAAAATGGCAATGAATCGCCAAAATTGCGATTTTTTAAAAATTGCTAAGCTTCTTGTGTTTATACCGAAAAGTTGCATTTAATTGTTGAGTCCCACTTAATGCTTTTATGGCAATTTAAACCACAAGAAAGTGTGTTTAAATCATGTTAGAAATCACAATATTGCAATTGAAATGGTGCATCATCTTCCGTCACAAACGGCTTGGCTTAGAACCACTAAAAACATAGGGAAAAGCTATTTAAACATGTACCGCAACCTGAACTAACTCCATCTATGATCATGGGAGAGGTGAAATCGAACAGAAGGAGAAATCAAAGGAAATTGAGTTGAAGAGAAAGGACTGTCGGTATTTTTTAGGCATTTTGAGCTTCTACTTGCATGGGTCGTAAGTAGCATATTCAATATCTTCAATTTTGTTTATATTTTATATCTCTAAATCATGGAAAAGTCTTTGAAATTTGTTTAAAATTCTGCAGATTCAGTATAATAATCTGCATTATATATATTAAATAAAAACTAAATTTAATTTTATTTCTAAGTCATTGAAATAGTATTTAAATTGTGAGTTTGATGCAGATTATTTTATTTCAACTCCAACCCTATACTATTTATTTTATCTATGTAAAAGTTATTTTATTTAAATGATATAATTTAGTTTTTTTTGCTTGTAGTTAAAAAACATGGTTTTCATCGGTGATGATCCTTCACTCTTTTCTCATTTTCTCTAAAAAAGGTTCCCCGCACCTCTTCTATCGTTGGGTTTTGTAAGAACCCCCACAAGTTCTAACTTTAAACTTGTACTTCCACTCAACAAATTTATTCAAACAGTTGGCATATATGCAATGCTCTGATACCACTATCAGAACCCTGTTGGTTCTACCACTATTCAACTATATCTAAAGGATATGGTTTTTTGCATTTTATAGCTTTATTGTGTTTTTCCAGAGTTCTATGTTTTTTTGGGGTTTTTTGACAATATTGAAATACAAAATAACAATGCTTGAAATATCAAACTAGCTAAGCAAACTATGCACCAAATAACCTTGTTCTATTAATCACCCACTTGAATGTATTTACAATGAAATTTCATGCATCTAGGATTAACAAATGCAAATGCTAGAACCTGGAAATCTGATCGCAAGTAATTATGAACATCAAAATTGGGATGCAGTTGTTCTGGAAACCTAAAATTATTGATGCCAAGCTGTAAATTGCAGAGTAGAAGCACCAAACTGCCAAACATGCCCTTTTGGACACTAACATCACTCCCTTCAGCTCTAACGTGGCCTCCAAATGCTGAGTGGATGCCTTATGACTCCAAATGTAAGTCTCCAAGAAGCTGTGATCTTCTCTTAAACTAATCTCACTGCCCTTATTTCACAATGCTAAATGATTACTATTCAATTAATCAGCAATACCTTCAATTGTTAATGCATTCTTGGTCTCTGAAGAAGACCAACGCTTGTGCACAATCTCACTGGGTATTTCACCAACTCAAAGTGTTGAGAGCCTGTAGAATTCTCAATTCCCAAGGCAAGTCTGAAACCCTTGGATGTTCTCCAGAGACTTCACCAAATACAAGCCAAAATCAACAATTCACAATGAGGTTCAATTTCTACCAAATGCCTTTATATTTCCTCATAGAAGTTCGAATCACATAGCTTCTCCAACAAGACACATTAATGAATTAATATTTTCTTTTGATGTCACCTTTTTGACTTAGCCATTTCCTAAGTCTTGGGCGCCATAGTTTAAATGAGCATTTAATGACATAAAATGATGTCTTTGGCCCCTCTTTTAAAATAGAGTTTATAATAGCTCTTTTATAATTGATTATTAATAAAGTATACTTTATTAATGAATGGATACTTAATTAATAATTAACGCCTTAATCTTGAGCCAATTGATTTATTCCAATCAATCAATTGAAGAACTCTGCTAACACCAAGGCCAGGTGCACTACCAAAAATAGCAACATGGCATAACTGACTTCCTATAAATAGCAAGTATCAGAATGATGACTTTGTCAACGTCACCACAACTCCATACTGCTACCAAACTGTTCAGGTGCCCTGTTAAGGATAGAAACCTGAACCTTCCCAAAATAGACACTTATTATAAATAATAAGTGTGCCAAACTGACCCGCACAAAAAGAAGTCTTGAACATTCCTCACTACAACCCAAGGTGAGCTAAAATGGGGACATTACAGGTTTTTCTCACATCTAACAACTTGTGCAGCTTCATTGCTACAACTCAAACCCATTAGGGTCTCCACTCCCAAACCCCCAATAGTTATTGGGATCTCGTCATATAAACTCTAATTTTTAATTATACATGATGGAAATCGGTGATATGCTCAACAAATTTATTAATATGTGTTTTTGAAGAATATTTTTAAAAATCTCGTCATATAAACTCTAATTTTTAATTATACATGATGGAATCAGTGATATGCTCAACAAATTTATTAATATGTGTTTTTGAAGAATATTTTTAAAAATCTATGTATTTTAAAATATTAAATAAATTTCCCAAGTTATTGCCAATTTTTTCTTGAGCTTTTATAAATTTTGGGTAAGTCGATGTAAAGAGCCCAGCTGGCTCTCTTGTACAATCTAACTCTTAACTCAATTTAAATAGCTCTTCTAAATTTCTAACGAAATATATTGAAATTAATGAACATCAGATATGAATTTAAATGATACTTTTCAGATCTTAACCTCTTGATAATAAATCAATACTCAAATATTTACCCTCAAATTACTCACAGAAAATCAGAATTGATCAACTATCAATTTAACTTCAAATTACATGCAATTAAAAACAAATCTAGGCACCTTTAATAACTTAATACTTGACGCCACTGGCTGGAAATCAAAACGCAGCCTGTATCATATTCATGTGTTGCCAAAGGATGACGTCAACCTTTTTAACCTGCCTGTTGCTTGCAACTGTTTGAAACGCAGCTCCAGAATGATCAAATCTGCCTCACGTCAATGAGACAATACACCAGCAAGCTGAAACTCTTTGCAGATCCGTACGGCACCAGCATTAAGACTATACGGCTGGCATTAATTACCACTGTGACTTCCATTCAACACACAGCATGCTAAAGGAAAAATGCAGCTTCCAAAGACTGCTGCAAATTCGTTCATACAAATTCAAATTCTCAGTAAACACTCCCAAATAAATCCAGTATACGTCAGCACTGGATTAAAATTCAAAATTAGTTCTACAGCTGCAAAATTCACCATCAACTTGTAATGGCTCAAATTGCTAGAAGAGGAATCAGTCCTCAAAACCCTAGCCAAGTTGTCTCTCTCACAAACTTCAATAAAATTATAATTCAACAATAGATGATTTTCCTTTCACAAAGCATTGCTTTTATAATTCAAAACTGTCTTCTCTCACACACTTTTCACTTAAAACACTTTTTATACTTAGGCACATATTGAATAATATAATTTATTAATTCATTTGGCTCCAAAAAAGGTCTTTTCACCAAAATCATGAAATTATGACATGCAAGGTCCCTGTTTCTTGTGCCCAAGATTTAAAACTTTTCATCCTGGTTCCAACGAGCTACAACACTAAGGTATCCAGCATATAATACCAACAAAAATGGCAACCTTAGCAAATTTAATTAAATAATAATAATAAACCACCTATCTTGCAAAAACCACTGAAGAAGCGTCTGAATCGAAATCTATCTGCATAGGATTGATCCAGATGATGAAAGATGACGAATGAACTTAACGGGGTGACTTACTAAAAATAGACTCTCTCTCCAAGATTCTTGGAGCCCAAACTGTAAGCCAGAAATAAAAATCAAGAGCATCATTCAACTCCTCTAACTCATTTGAGCTCATTAGAACTATCCATTGACTTACTATAAATAGTAAGTTCACACCAAAGACCCTCTAAACACCTCGCCAGACCATGAGGATCACAATAATGACCTGGCACCATCAGATCAATGACCTACAAAAAATAGGAACATTACAGTCCTCCCTCCCCAAGATTGCTTGTCCCCAAGCAATCACCAGAATAAGAAACATCACAATCCACCTGGATCCCACAGAAAAGAATATACTGCGCCACTTACATCAACTGTAGGCTCTTGTAACATCACCCAAAATACAAATCGGATAACTCTGTAAAGAGACCCAAAACAATCACTCACCCAAACTCCTGTACTAAATCTGTCTCTGGCCGGATTCCGAAAGAAGTGAACTTCAGGATCATCAAAAACCAAGATGTATGGGAGACTCAGATCCCATACACATTGAACTCCCCCTGTGCTCCCAACTGACTTGTACTGAGTGTGTAGACCATTTGCACAACAGTGATGAATACCCCTGAACAAAGCTGTACCAGGACCCGAATATCCACACACTGCATAATCTCTGCAGTCACCATAACTCTGCAAGTCACCTGCTACTGACTTGCAGCCAAAACTCCCATCAACTACTGATGGCAAGAACCCATCCCATAATGGATGATAAGGACTAGGAGCCAAACTACCCTTGCGAGAGATGAAATCTTCTACCTATGGGTCAAAAAACAAATGAACATGCCCCACCGTATACAGCCAGTCGGAAACCCCAATCTCTATCAATAGCTCATCATTACCAAACTAGGGGTCATGAGATGACTCCAATCTCTGACTCCACATAACTGTAGGTTGGGTAGGCCCCTGAGCAACTCTCTCAACAAACCCAACCTCATAATCCTTGTGGGGAAGCATTGTAGATAGAGTCTCCACAATCCTCCCTACCAACCTCTGGATAGCACAAGACCCTCGGATGAGAGTACCCTCAAACACTCTATAAGAATCCTGTCGCACATTTGCACTCTCAAGTAAATACTCCATAAATGACTCAGTGCAGTAGAAATTATACGTGGAAGCGTCAACTTGCTCCCCCGCAATCCACAGCTGATCTCTCTGAAAATGTGGTATAGCCAACTGTCCCATGCTATCAGCTATGTGAGATGATGAAATAGATTCACTCTCAACTAAGGGAAGCAAATCAACCTAAGAGCTCGACTCCACTGGTACTCCTACCTCATCCGAACCAAGAGCTCCCATATCCTGAACATGTGTGTCTGCCACATCATCATGTTCCTCATCACCACCCGTAAGGGCAAACTCACCACCAACCACCTTAATGTGCAATCAAACTGGGTCTGGGGCTGGTGTGGACTACAAATGCTCCAACTCCACAGTCACCTCCTCTAACTGGATCTGCGACTCCTGAAGGGCCCGCTGAGTGTCCTCTAAAACCTCAGTAGTCGCTGTGAGCTCTTGGATAAGCTCACTCACCTCCTCCTCTCTGTCCATCAGTGCCTCATAAGCTATACTCCCCCACTCCACCAGGTGATCTCGGTCGGCTACTATCTGTAAGTAGTTATGTCTCAAAATCTTGACAGCCTCATGCAAAGTATGAATCTCTGTCAATGAGAGGTAACCACCACTAGTCTCATCTGTCATAGGAGCACCCCAACCATAAACAGCCAACAACTGATGAGCGGCATCAAAATGCTCGAGAGTAGAAGTAATATCTCTCTCATCAACTCGCAACTGGCTAGTCACATGATGACTCTACACAACAGGCCTTCTACGAACAACCTCAGACGCACTGTCTACACTATGAAAGGAAGCTATATCCAACCAACTCCCCTCAAGATCATCGTCTCTCTGTGTACTTTCATCTGAGTACACATCAACAAATTGAGTACAGGCATTGGACACGTCCTCATCTAACCCCGAGGAAGTTGCTGCTTAATCTGACTCAACACAATCTCCAGCTACCTCGTCCTCTGCAACCATCTGACAGTCCAGATCCTGAGACACATCCTCATCAGTTACCGAAGAAGTAACCCCGTCTCTAAAAGTGGAAGCCCTGGCTGTAACAAACTCCTGCCACTCATAAGCTTTCCTGTCCTCATCAGTGAGTCCCTGTAACACAGAATCCTGGAACCCACCATCACCATATGACAACACTGAATCTACACCCAAAGTCAAATATAGAAAGCCAGAAACACTACGGCACTCATCGTCATCGCTCTCGGCATCAGAGATATCTGCAATGCTAGTGTCCACATCATCTATCTGCATCTCCTCTACTAACTCTGGCTGCAAACACGACTCAATGTTGTCATGTGAATCAACTATACAGTGGCATGAAACTATGTCACCCAAATCAACTGCAACACTCCCATCCTAAGTGTCATCACCAGAAAGCTCCATGCACACATCCTCAACACAGGAAGAAACCATTGTCTCCTATACTGATCCCACACTGTGACTGCTATCATAAATCTTTGAGCTGTCAGAGCTCATACGCTCGTCGCAATCATCACCCAACATCTCACAAGGGGTGTCATCTCCAATGCAACTCACAGCATCCTCAAAAATGTCATCAGATGTGTCTATACTATCAACTCCCACATCTCCTGCTGAAATCTCATCTGCGGACACGTGTCTCTACACACATGATGCAACATCAAGCTATGCACCAATAATGCTAGAGCACGAACTGTCATCAACTGACCCCGCTGTAATGCCCAAATCACCAACCTCACCACTGGGAGACTCCGTACATGCCTCGGTCCTATCTGAGGAAGAAACTGCCTTCTGAACTGGAGAAACACTAGTACAGCTAACATAAACATCTCCAATATAACTCCCTCCATGAAAGAGTCTGAACACTCAGTGATAAATGCAACATCAGCTGCCTCTGTACAATCCGTTGTGACTACTCTGGGAGCCTCAACCCGGTGAAGCTCAACACTGCTGTCATCCGATGGCACTGAAACATCCACTGGTTCCGATGCAATAAATCCATCATCAGCACTGCGTATGGGAATAGCAGGTGCTAAACTAGATGTAGGAACACCAACATCACGGACAACTGTCGGAGAAAACTCTAGCCTTCTCCCCTGCAAACTCGATGTCGGCTTTCTAAAGGCAGAGACCATATATTTTGCTACCCTATCTACTGTAACTGGATCCGACAAACTCTCTGCCAATCTCTGCTGATGCAGTCTAAGTCTCTCCATGCTTTCTACTAAAGCATTTAATTCCGCTCTATTTCCCTTACTGCTATGACGACTTCCGAAACTGGATCTCCTGTATTTATCCATAGCTAGTAAAAATGGAAGTGCTGGTCACTTTTAAAATACTTCAGAAAATAAATGAATCCAGACCCCACAGGATGGCAGGAAGAAAGCTCTGATACCACTATAAAGAGCTCAGCTGGCTCTCTTGTACAATCTAACTCTTAACTCAATTTAAATAGCTCTTCTAAATTTCTAACGAAATATATTGAAATTAATGAGCATCAGATATGAATTTGAAAGATACTTTTCAGATCTTAACCTCTTGATAATAAATCAATACTCAAATATTTACCCTTGAATTACTCACAGAAAATCAGAATTGATCAACTATCAATTTAACTTCAAATTACATGCAATTAAAAACAAATCTGGGCACCTTTAATAACTTAATACTTGACGCCACTGGCTGGAAATCAAAATGCAGCCTGTATCATATTCATGTGCTGCCAAAGGATGATGTCAACCTCTTTAACCTGCCTGTTGCTTGCAACTGTTTAAAACGCAGCTCCAGAATGATCAAATCTGCCTCACGTCAATGAGACAATACACCAGCAAGCTGAAACTCTCTGCAGATCCGTACGGCACCAGCATTAAGACTGTACGGCTGGCATTAATTACCACTGTGACTTCCATTCAACACACAGCATGCTAAAGGAAAAACGCAGCTTCCAAAGACTGCTCCCAATTTGTTCATACAAATTCAAATTCTCAGTAAACACTCCCAAATAAATCCAGTATACATCAGCACTGGATTAAAATTCAGAATCAGTTCTACAGCTGCAAAATTCACCATCAACCTGTAATGGCTCAAATTGCCAGAAGAGGAATCAGTCCTCAAAACCCTAGCCGAGTTGTCTCTCTCACAAACTTCAATAAAATCATAATTCAACAATAGATGATTTTCCTTTCACAAAGCATTGCTTTTATAATTCAAAATTGTCTTCTTTCACACACTTTTCACTTAAAACACTTTTTATACTTAGGCACATATTGAATAATATAATTTATTAATTCATTTGGCTCCAAAAAAGGCCTTTTCACCAAAATCATGAAATTATGACATGCAAGGTCCCTGTTTCTTGTGCCCAAGATTTAAAACTTTTCATCCTGGTTCCAACGAGCTATAACACTAAAGTATCCAACATATAATACCAACAAAAATGACATTCTTAGCAAATTTAATTAAATAATAATAATAAACCACTCGTCTTGTGAAAACCACTAAAGAAGCATCCAAATCGAAATCTATTTGCATAGGATTGATCTAGATGATGAAAGATGACGAATGAACTTGACGGGGTGACTTACTAAAAATAGACGCTCTCTCCAAGATTCTTGGAGCCCAAACCGGAAGCCAGAAATGAAAACCGAGAGCATCATTCAACTCCTCTAACTCATATGAGCTCATCGGAACTATCCATTGACTTACTATAAATAGTAAGTTCACACCAAAGACCCTCTAAACACCTCGCCAGACCACGAGGATAACTCCTCTAACTCATCTGAGCTCATCGGAACTATCCATTGACTTACTATAAATAGTAAGTTCACACCAAAGACCCTCTAAACACCTCGCCAGACCACGAGGATCACAATAATGACCCGGCACCATCAGATCAATGACCTACAAAAAATGGGGACATTACAGTCGAGTCATTGTTAATTCCAAGTTTTTCAACTATGGCTCAAACCATGAAAAACTAAATTGAAATCTTTTGCAGGTTTTCAAGGACACATTGTACACTAGTTTTAGGTATGAGGAAGGTTAAATGCAACTACTATTTGAAAGAAATTAGCAGTCACATTTTTTTCTTCAAATGGCATTTTGCAAAGGAAGCGGGACATGATACCACTAGTTGCACAAAATGCCCTACAAATGTCACCTTGCAAGAAAAACAAGTTCTTTTAGGGATTTCTAAGTTTTAGGTGAAAAAGGTGAGAACAGGGTTGAAAGAGGTTCTAATTCTGCAAATGTTAGGAAGAATCACTTGGATGAAGATGGTGCACTAGAGGGTTTCAATGAATTTGGGTCAACACGTTTTTCTACAACATGTGGCAAGGTATGGTGGATGCTATTGCAGCTACAAGTCTTCAACTTCAAACCCCAGCTTATGAGGCACTAAGGGTTGATATGCTCCATGAGGTAGTATAGCATGTTGAAGATGTTGTTAAAGAACATCAATTAGAGTGGGCTAGTAGTGGATGTGCCATTATGGAAGATGGATAGACAAATAGAAGGAACCGAACCCTCATCAACTTCCTCATATCTTGTGATATTGGCACTATATTTTTGAAATCTATGGATGCATCAGATACAAGCAAATCTGCAGCTGAATTGTTCAAGATGTATGACTTGGTATTCATGGATGTAGGGCCGTAAAATGTGGTTCAATTTATTATAGACCGCATTGCTGCTTGTGTTGATGCTAGGAGAATTTTGATGGACAAATAGCCCTCTATGTTTTTACCCCATGAGCAGTGCATTCCCTTGATCTAACCCTAGAAGAGATTGGAGAAATTGAATGGGTTTAAGAGTTATTGTAGGAGGCTCGCACAATTACCAAATTTATCTTTTACCACATGCAGGTTTTGTGTATAATGTGTTCTTTCAAAGAGGGCAAGTTGCTAGTTCAACTAGAGGGGGCAAGGTTTACAACACACTTTCTTGCACTATAGACTCTTTGTCAACAAAAAATGAATTTGAAACAAATGTTTGTTTCAAACAAGTGGATGGAGTCAAGCTTCACAAATCAAATAGATGGAATAGTAGTGGTAGAGTATTCTACCAGTTTTTGTGATCCAGTTGAACAAGTTGTAGAATTTTCAAAGTCTCTACTAAAAGTCTTGAGACTAGTGGATGGGGATAAATCCCCCATGGGATATTTGTATGAGGCCATCAATAGGGCCAAGGAAGTGATTAGGGGTAAGTTGGAAAATAACAGTGATAGGCATATGCCGTTATGAGACATAGTTGATAGGAGATAGGATTGCAAGCAAGGGATTTTCTCTCTTTTCGGGCTGTTGTGGAAGGCCAAAAAGACCTTCCAACCAAGTAGACTCTATAAACTTTTGACAATCTCTTTATTTTGTTTATATGATCATTAAATTTGTTAAATTTTTAAGATATTCTTACATGATATCATCTCCATATGATGTGTTTTTCAGCTCAATGGTGGGATTTGTTTTGGTCACGAATGCCAAAATATTAAGTGGATGGTAATACGCATTTTGACCCAGCCATGCACCTCGTTCACTTGTGAGTTTAATTGGAGTGTTTTTTTAATATTAACATTTCAAGAAATACAACCACTTAACACAACAATGAATGAATGACGTGGTGTTTGTTCACCACAACCTCCCTTGAAGCTAAAGAAAGTTCAAGGTAGTACTTTTAATATACTTGCAATTAGTTGAAATTTTATTCATTGTATTTTTTTACTTGTAAGGCAAAAGTTAATTTCCACATGGACAAAAATAGGAAATATTGAGGAGGACAAGCCAATTGACCTTGATGACATTGATCTAAAGTCTGAGTGGATTGTTGCTGATGATTTTCTTGAGCTTGATGATTTTGATATCATGGCAGTGGCTAGCTTGGATCCTCAAGTTATTGAGCGAGCTAGGAAAGGCTCTCACCCACAAGTTTGATCATCACAGTCTCTTGTCCTCTAGCATGTCATTGGCTACATTTGATTTTTTGGAACATTGTACTTAATTTATAGGTTGAATTTGTACAAAGTCACAAACTATATTGTAATCAACATTTGAACACATATCATCATCTAGTTATTATTTATGTTGTTGTGGTATGTTTTCTGTGATGTAATCAGCGATATGAATATAAACAATGAAAATCTATTTTTTTCAACTCAAGGGTTGAAAACTCTATTTTATTTGGTCTCAATACTTCTATGCTATGAAAATGTCCTTAAATATGTAAACACGTTGTTATTGACTATTTTTGTTCAATATTCTTATGTCTTTTATAAATCTTATTTTTTCCAAAAATTTTGTCAGTTGTTTTCCCAATTTTCTCAAAACCACTTATACTTTTGGTTTGCCGATTTTTTCCCCAAAAGATTAATGTTGTTATGGTTTGCAGCACCATCATTTTAATGGTAAATTATGTTAAATTTAAAATGGCGTTTCTTTAGACCATTTTAGTGCAGTAACACTAAAACTGCAATATCTTTATCATTTTGCAATAAATTTAAAAATTCACAATGTTTTGAAAAGCAAATGAAGGGTACAACAAGACCTAGAAATAATATGAAGATATATTTTGTATTGAGCGAACAGTTTAAAGCAGAAAATAGTGGCTGCAAGTCTTGATGTGGTAACTCATTTTTGAATGCCATTAGCTTGATCACATTTAAATGGAGTGGACTTGATCAATGTAGCTTATTTGTTCGGGAGATTTCTCTTAACCAATTTAAGAGAATGATACAATTATATTGCTCTATTTTTTGATCTCCGTAGGCAACACATTTTTTCTAAAACTAAGCTAAAGTCATCATGGTTCTATGACCATGGCTTCATTTAATCTTCCCATTCTCTGAAGGGGCATAAAATAGAGATTCAATGCTACAATGGCATTTATTTTCAAATTTTCTTTTATGAGTTACTGAAATTACAAGAGCAAGATAAAGCATCAAATCTGTCTTTCATCTCATTTCTAGATTTTATTGGCTATTGCTATTCAAGAGGTTGTGTGAAAATTGGATCAAAAGAAAGACGTGAGGGGAGATAAATTGCAGCCTTTACAAGGAAGAATGATGCTATTTGTTGAAAAAGTTGTAAACTTGAATGAGTGAAGACTCGCTGTTGAGACACATGTCTGAATTTTGGGCAACAAATGGAAAGCCAACTTGTAATGTCCCCTCCTGTAAAGAGCTCAGCTAGCTCTCATTTACAATCTAGCTCTTTTCTCAAATTAAATTGCACTTCTAAATTTCTTTCAGAATATATAGAAATTAATGAACATCAAATATGAATTTCAATGATACTTCTCAGATTTTTAACCTCTTGATAAATAACTACAACCATTAATTCACCACTAAATGCTAACAAAAAATCAGAATTACAATAACTATCAAATTAATTCCCTATTACAAGCATTCACAAATAAATTTGGGCACCTTTAATTACATGTGACTGCTGGAAAAGAAACGCAGCCCAAGGGAATTGAAGCACAGCTGCAAATGAAGAATGCAGCCTCCAAGATTATTAGTGCAGCCATCATTTGAACAACCACAGCCTCCAATGAATGATTGCAGACCCCTAAATAAATAACGCAGTCTGTTGTGAGTAAAACACAGCCTCAAGGTGAAGTACGCACAGGCTGGGAAAGGTGATGCCAGCTTCCAAATGAATTTGTAGCTCCTAAACAATGAAGTCTGCAACACTTATTTACCATACGCTGCCAGCAGATAGATTGCAGCTCCTATAGAAATAGAACAATCTTCTACCAAACAATAGCCGCCAGGAAGAAAATCAAATCACCAATTGTAATTCAGAATTTATTCAAATATCCTTGAATTTGATATACTTCAGCATCAAATTCGAATACACACGACTAGAATTGTATTTTCAGAATTCAGTGGCAAAATTCACCATCAATCAGTGATAATTCAAATTGCCAAAAGAGAGGAATCAGTCCTCAAACCCTAACCATCTTCTTCACAACCAAATTTATCAAAAGATCAATAGATCTCTTAGAATGAGCTCTCAAGTCCCTTTTTATTCTTTCTTGTGAGAGCTCAAACACAATTCTTACCAATGTGGGATAAATAAATATACTTTTCGTTCAAATAATTCATTTACTCAAATACTTTAAAATAATACCTTGGCTTAGGCTTCCATGAATTAATTAAATAAATGGCCCCTTCCCATGATGGCTCAACCCTCAACTTAAGTTAAATTATAACTTTATAATAAATCATTTAATGATTTAATAATAATTTGGCCACCAAAATAATAATAACTCCCAAAATACTAATCCTTTTAATATGCTGTCTGAAACAGAAGTCACACCTATTATTTCCCTATGTGACCAAATGCACTTTCCAAAAATAGAAAGAGTCCTTCTCGAACAACATCAGGCTTACTATAAATAGTAAACGTGGCAAAACTATAGCAAATGAAGTCCGAATGACACCAAACCAAAGCATACTGAATCCTGAAGTAGATGCCCACTGAAAGAGACCCTCTATCCATCCTCATTAGCCTATGAGGGTGACATGATAGACTAATCCCAAGAGCCTGAAAAACGGGGACATTACAGTCCTCCCTTCCCAAGATTGCTTGTCCTCAAGCAATCAGGAAAAACAAGCAACATCACAGACCACCTCGATCCCAAGGATGGTCATAAGTAATGTCCCGATCCTCACCATACTCCTGTGAAGAAAATCTCAACATCAACAGTATAAACACCTGCAACTGAAAAACCGCCCTCAACACCCAAATAACTAACATCACTAAAAACATCATCTGAAGGCCGACTATAGATGCTGATGCAGAAAACAACCCAATGGAACTCAACCCAACTGAAACATCAAATCTGTCAAAACTCGAGTACCAGTCTAACCAATACTCACACCCAACTGCACTAAGAAGAAGACAATGACCAAATGTGTCTGAATCACTGTTACCAACTCTAACCTATGATAAACTGTCCTAGGTGTGTGGATATTGCAAGTAGTCTAACTTGCAACTGCCAATTCCATCTGCAAAAGATGGTGCTAATCCATCCCATAATGGAAGATAAGAAACTGGAGCTGGTCTACACCTGCGTGAGATCAAATCTTCTCCCTGTGGTTCAAAAGAAAAATGATGAGCATACCCCACCGTATAATGTCGGTATAAAGCCCCAATCTCGGTCAATGGCTCATCATTACCCAACTGGGAATCATGAGATGACTCCAATCTCTGACTCCACATAACCACAGGCTGGTTAGGATCCTAAGTAACCCTCTGAGCAAACCCAACCTCAAAATCCTTGGGGGGAAGCATAGTAGATAGAGTCTCCACAATCTTCCCTACCAACCTCCGAATAGCACAAGAGCCTTGTTAGGAATTTAAGTTGTCATTAGTGTAAAACCAACAAACCCCATGTACCGGTAAAAGTTCACCGGTCACTCACATTACTTAGAAGCCACCGGTAGACTGTAAACAGAGTGTATGCACCGGTTGATGCAATGAATGGTATACACCGGTAGACCGATCCAATACCGGTCTTAGAGTTCATACAGAGTTGGAACTGGGTACGAGATACACCGGTCGAACTGTGTAAAAGATCCGCACTGGATTCTGCGGAAGCAGTTTGAGTTAAGAGCCTGATTATGCGAGACATCCATTACTCCGATGTAAAGTTAACCTTTCAACAAGAGTTAGTTTTAAATTCTACGGATGATCTCAAGATAAACTCTAGATCACAACGCACAGCTTTCTTGCGTTGCATATTTTATGGTCAAGTTTACTCCTTGGCGGTTCCGTGAGTCAAGAGGATCACTCTTGTATAAATATTAGTCATAGGACGCAAAGTATGGTGTTGTTGTTGATTATGGGTGATTGCATAGAGAAGAGGAGAGACATCTTCTGAGAGAAGAGCTACAGACACAAAGGTAGCAGAGATCAACAGCCAAGCAACCAGAGAAAGAGGTATGATCTAATCAGACATTCAATGTCATAACAGATCATTACTTTTATCAGTAGTGAAAGCATATTCAAATCCCTATATTAGGGTGGACCTAATCGATTCGTTGTAAAAATCCCTTAACAGGGTAACATCTTGTTGATGTTCAAAGTCTTGTAACCAGGCAGCTCTTAACAGGGTTTAGATCTTAACAGATCTCTTGTAAAATCCCTTATCTGGGTAACACCTTAACCAGTGCTTTGTAAGCTCCTAACAAGGCGGCTTCGTTCTGAAGTAGTGAAGTTGTGAGCTCTGTCTCACCGTGGTTTTTCCCTTCTAATCAAGGGTTTCCACGTATAAATACTTGTGTTGATCTGTGTGATTCTGTTTAAGCTTATGAATGACTGTTATATTCTGTTTATCAGTTAAGGTTAAAAAGTTCAGAATTAAAAGTATAACAGCGAGTATTTACTGATTCACCCCCCCCCCCCCCCCTCTCAGTAACCAGTAAGTATTAACAATTGGTATCAGAGCCAAGTTCTCTATACTTAAAAGTCTAACAACTTGAGAAAAAGATCATGGAGGTCTACCGGTATCAGAAACAACTGGAGGAAGCCAACGACATTATTGCCTCTCTGGAGAATAAACTTAGGAGATCACTGGCAAAGCGAAAGGAGTTGGCTCTACAATTGAATGAGAGCAATGAAACCATCGATGAACTCTCTGGGCAGAGTGGATTTGATGAAGCGAAGGAAGCAATATCTGAACTTATGGAAAAGAATGAGATCCTCACCGATCAGATCTCCAACCTTAAGAGGGAGCAAGAAGAGAATGCCCTAAGGATGACTGAACTAATCGAGAAAATGAGAAAAGCTGAAGATGAAAGGAATACAACACTTAAGTCCTTGACTGCCGCTGAAAGAGCAAGGGACCAGGCAATGGACGTTGTAGGGGCGACTGAACTAATGCTTCTACGACATCAGGAAGACATGGAGGATATCACCCAGGAAAACACCAGCATACACAAGGCATGGAAGGAGAGGGATGATGCATGTAAGAGACTGGTGATTGAGGTGTACCAACTCAAGGGACAAAAGAAAGTCCTTGAAGAAAGAAATGATGTCCTAAGAAGATACAATGAAAGTTCGGCCAAGCTCGATGAGCAACTCAAAGCTCAAAGGAAGCACAAAGACCAAACTGGTCTTGGATTCACCGGTGAAGTCACTAAGGAAACTGGTGAATCTTCTGGAGCCAAGATAAGCAAGAAAACAAAGAAGAAGCTGCTAGCACACAAAGGTAAAAAGACCTCTAACCTTTCTTGTAATCATTATGGGAAACCGGGTCATAAAACAAATGATTGCAGAAAAGCACCGGTAAGACCCAACAACAATCACTGCAAGAACTGTTGCAAAAAGGGCCACAAGACCAATGAGTGCTGGTCAAGCCTTGTATCTGTGTCCAGTGGAAGCAGGGGAAGCTTCAAAGGCTACTGTTATGCATGCAACAAATTTGGACACAAGGCTGAAGCATGCAGATCAAAGACAATGGCATTCAGATCCCCTACACCGGTATTCACCAAGAAAAACAAGAACCAAAGCACAACCCATTGTATAAATTGTGAAACAGTCAGCCCCAATGATGCCTAGAGCAAGTCACCCAATCCAAGAGGGGTGAAACCATGGAAGGAAACCAGGATAGTCTGCTATCGCTGCAACAAAGTTGGACGGCAAAGGACTGCAAGAACCGGTCACTCAGCAAGAAGAAAGAACCGGTCAAAGCGGTTGACAAGATCATCAAGGAAGAAAGGACCGAGAAGACAGCAAGACAAATTTGGGTCAAAAAGGAGTCAGGGAGCTCCGCTGAGAAGACTAAGGAGAGCTCATCTCTTACAGAGGGTGATATCTCTTCTGCAAACTGAGCCAAGACGGCCTAGAGGGAACCGGTAGACCTTTCACCGTTCTCTGTAGAGTTAGTGAAAATCAAGACTCACTTAGTCTACAAGCTTAACCAGACAGAGAAGTGAAAAGTCATCCGAGGTTTGCCAACCGAAAAAGGCGGATCACCGGTTAAGAAAAACGGAAAGAAAGGTTAGGTAAGGCATTTATTACTATAGTCATTTAATGAATAGTTATCGTTTAGCAATTACCGTTATGACCTAACCCTATAAAAGGAAGAAGAATTACTCATAGGTTTTACTTTGCTTTCACTAAGATTAATGACTTTTTATGAGCTATATTCTTGTGCTTTGATCATCGTGAGCAATCATCTATAAGACCGATCAAAGCTTTCTTCTATCAGTCAACTGTTCGAAATGACATCATCATCTTCCTCCGTAAAGTTGTTCAAGGGAGACCAAGCGAACAAGCTAGCTTACAACATCTTGCCGGTTCAAAACCGAGAAAACGACATGGCTGGTGCGCTCTCGTCTGTACCAGAAGGAGTCTTCCTAACCGAAGACGTTACAGTGTTTATCCATGCCAAACAGAAAGAGTTGGGCAAAACATATATTCAAGGAGAGTATCTGGCGCTATGTGAAGAAGGGAAACTTCCTGATAAGTTTGCCAAGCTAATATCTTCTGGACTTATCAACAGAGTATGCTACCCAGACATCTTCCATGAAGACTTAATTCGACTGGTCCTCAGTCATCTTCATGATCCAAGTTTCTGGCTAACAAAAGGTGCATGCAATCCGATCACCAAAGATGATCTCCATCGCGTGACAGGATGCAGCAACCGAGGGGAAGCTCTAACCCTAAGAACAATCTCAAATGCCATCGTCAATAAATTAACCAAATCAAGACCTAATGGTCGACTCATGACCGTGACGGAAATTGAGGATGATGGAGTCCGCTTCGCATCTACAGTAATTGGGTACAAGGTATATCAGTCAAGCAACTTGAACAGCATACCGGGTGGAGCTATTCATGCCGCACATCGGATCATGCACGATAATGCCCAATACGATATTTGTGCAATGCTTCAAAGCCAAATATTTGAAAATATGAAGAAGCTGGGAGTCGTGAAGAAGAAATCAATGAAGTACGGGACCCTTCTGGTATGTCTCTACTTCTACTACTCCAACTTCTTCCCTAGATTCGGAAAGGTTGTATGGAAGACCGATAGAACGGTGATGCAACTAGTAAGCGAGATGGCCAATCAACTAGGGGACCGATTAAGAGGTGCGCTGACTGAACATTTTGAGGCATTTCAATTGAGGATGCACGAAAGAGAAAGAGTGTCGTCAACAATTGTTGACTTGTATAAGGACAACATATGCTTTCTAGTCACCACCGATAACTGCATTATTCAAGCAGTGGAACCGAGAGAGGTGTATGCTCCTGAGCTAGGATACGAGATCACTACCAAGATTGCCAAGGCATATGCTGATGCCCTAAATGAAGCCAATCTGGATCTTGGTGCAAACCGGTTTGGCACCTATGATGAGATTCAACAAAATCTGTTAAAGAGGGCACCCATAAAGAATGTCTACAAAAGGACCCCTACACTGAAGAAGAAACCGGCTACCGCGCAACCCAAAGCTCGAAAGAAGCAAATTGAACCGGTATCCAGTGCCCAACAAGCAAAACAAGAGGAGACAAACCCTGAAGATACTGTTCCTTTAATTAAAAGGAAGAAGGGTTTAAGCAAACCGATAAAGGAGCCCGAGCCAAGACCGAGAAGACAAAACATTGATGAATTCACAGTAGCAATAATGAAAACAGGAAAAAGCTCCACAGTACCGGTCATTGATATCGTTGATGACAAGATCAATGAACCAACAGTCCTCATCTCACCAAGCACAGGTAACACTAAACCGATGTTAGTAAGTGAGATTGTTGATGAAATAATGGATTTCGGTATGGTAGACAATGCTGCCAAGTGGTATAGCGTGTTAGAAGAAGATGACAAGCAAGCAGTTATTAAAGCAATAGTGGAATCTCTTATGGATTTCCACAAAACCCCAAGGGATTACAGGTCTAAGTTCCCACCAGAATTGAACTCTAGGCTTCAAATAAAATGGAGAGCAGGTCTAGGAGCTAATACAAGGATAAATAAAGAAGCCCTGTCTCAAGTTAGACCTGGCCTAAGTGAAGATAGAATAAAACTTCTATTAGAAGAGGCGTTAATGAGTTTGCAAACCGGACTCAAAGTTGCCAAAATAATAAATGGACTCGATAAAGAGGTCTATAAAGAGACCTTGGAATTCTGGATAAATTATGATTATAGTACATTGGACAATTTAGGTCCTCAGGATCCAGACGAACAACTGCAAGAAAACACTAAAACAGAGGAGTGCATGGCTAGTGAAAACATAAATGTTGAACAAGAGATAGAAAATGAAGTACCATTAGGTGAACTTCATAGAGCTACAGAACAACCGGATGCACAAACCGATCAGGAACAACATATACAGGTTGAAGAGCAACCAAAAGACAATCCTCCGGGAAAAGATGAACCCCCAGCAGCACAAGTTCTACCGGAAGTAGCGGTTCAAACAGAAAACACAGCTCAACAAGGAGCTGATGAGAATAAAGGACAAGAAAAAGAGATCATAGTCCAAAATGAGCAAGTTCAACCTGAGAAAAAGCAAAGGCAACAGGAAGAAGCAGATTTACCAAGCTCCTCATCTAAGAGGAAGCTGTCGCCATCAAAGGAGAAGGAAGCCAAGAAAGATAAAGTCACCAATACAGTGGTAGACATCAGCAAGATGTCAACACGGCAGCTGAAAGAGCTGACCAAAAGAAAACAAGACATGGTTCTAACCTCAATACAGAAAATCTTGTGCAACTTTGTACCAGATGCTGATGTTGATAAAGATGAACTGGTCATCGATCAATTAGCAGTTCTGGCACAAGCAATCGGTGAAGATCTAACAAATCCAGAAACAGTGGCCATTGACCACTATGAGAAGAAAAGAGTGGAGATCCTCCACAAACAGGTTGAAGAAACCAAGGTTAATGTATCAACCAACCTGAGAATGTTACAACAGCAACTTCAAGTGGCAAGAAGTTTGATGTGCAGAACTTCAAACTTTGAATTATTTTTGCAAGATCTAACAGAGAAGTCTGCTAAGACCACAGAGGACATCAAAGCTTTATCTTCCCAATTTGATATACGGAATAAATTTGCAGTGCATTATAGTAGAGAAATGACAAGTCTAGCTCTTGTTAAAAGGAAGACTACAGAAGAGGAAAGTAAAAGAATCCAAGATATTATTGGATTTCAGATGTTTCTAGCCCCAATATTTGACTCAATGCAGCACATTGCCACTACAACAGAAGCTATGATAAATGAACCAGATTACAAGATTGTTGAAGACATGGAAAACATAATTGTTTCCCTCACAGAAGCCCTCAAGAATATTGAACATGTAACCGGTCAATGGGCACCATTCCTTCACTCGGCCAAAACAATTTACAAGGATATCTTCACCAAACTACAAATGTGAAGTGAAGCATAACCCTTTGTCTTCTGGAGGCAAAAGGGGAAGAAAGTAGCAAGACAGAGTGAACAGAAGGAGAATAGAGAAGAGATGAAGAGCAGAACAAAAAAGAGGGTCCAGCCAACTATCACTGGAGCACTTAGACAAGGGAAGTCTTCTATAGGAAAGACAAGTAAGTGAGTATGGTTTTGTGTATAGTTTTGCCACCAATGACAAAGGGGAAGATTGTTAGGAATTTAAGTTGACATTAGTGTAAAACCTACAAACCCCATGTACAGGTAAAAGTTCACCAGTCACTCACGTTACTTAGAAGCCACCGGTAGACTGTAAACAGAGTGTATGCACCGATTGATGCAATGAATGGTATACACCGGTAGACCAATCCAGTACCGGTCTCAGAGTTCATACAGAGTTGGAACCGGGTACGAGATACACCAGTTGAACTGCCTAAAAGATCCGCACCGGATTGTGCGGAAGCAGTTTGAGTTAAGAGCCTGATTATGCGAGACATCCATTACTCCAATGTAAAGTTAACCTTTCAACAAGAGTTAGCTTTAAATTCTATGGATGATCTCAAGATAAACTCTAGATCACAATGCACAGCTTTCTTGCGTTGCATATTTTATGGTCAAGTTTACTCCCTAGCGGTTCCATGAGTCAAGAGGATCACTCTTGTATAAATATTAGTCATAGGACGCAAAGTATGGTGCTGTTGTTGATTATGGGTGATTTCATAGAGAAGAGGAGAGACATCTTCTGAGAGAAGAGCTGCAGACACAGAGGTAGCAAAGATCAACAGCCAGGCAACTAGAGAAAGAGGTATGATCTAATCAGACATTCAGTGTCATAACAGATCATTACTTTTATCAGTAATGAAAGCATATTCAAATCCCTATATTAGGGTGGACCTAATCGGTTCGTTGTAAAAATCCCCTAACAAGGCAACATCTTGTTGATGTTCAAAGTCCTGTAACCAGACACCTCCTAACAGGGTTTAGATTTTAACAGATCTCTTGTAAAATCCCTTAACCAGTGCTTTGTAAGCTCCTAACAGGGCACCTTCATTCTGAAGTAGTGAAGTTGTGAGTTTTGTCTCACCGTGGTTTGTCCCTTCTAATCGAGGGTTTCCACGTATGAATACTTATGTTGATCTGTGTGATTCTGTTTAAGCTTATGAATGACTGTTATATTTTGTTTATCAGTTAAGGTTAAAAAGTTTAGAGTTAAAAGTATAACAGTGAGTATTTACTGATTCACCCCCCCCTCTTAGTAACCGGTAAGTATTAACAAGCCTCGGATGAGAGTACCCTCAGACACTCTGTATGAATCCTCTCGCACATCTACACTCTCAAGTAAATACTCCGTGAATGACTTGGTGCAGTAGAAATTATACGTGGAAGCGTCAACTTGCTCCCCCGCAACCCACAGTTGATCCCTCTAAAAATGTGGCACTGCCAACTCATCTGTACCTAGTGCACCCACATCCTGAACAGATGTGTCTGCCACATCATCATGTCACGCATCCCCAACCATAGAAGCCAACTCACCACCAACCACCTCAATGTGCAACCGAACTAGGTCTGGGGCTAGTGTGGACCAAAAATGGTCCAACTCCACAGTCATCTCCTCTAACTGAAACTGCGACTCTTGAAGAGCCTGCTGAGTGCCCTCTAAAGCCTCAGAAGTCACTGTGAGCTCCTGAGTAAGCTCACTCACCTCTTCTCTATCCATCAGTGTCTCATAGGCTATACTCCCCCACTCAACTAGGTGATCTCGGTCGGCTACCATCTGTAAATAATTCTGTCTCAAAATCCTGACAGCCTCACGCAAAGAATGAATCTCTATCAAGGAAAGGTAACCACCACTGTGCTCATCTGTCATAAGAGGACCCCAATCATAAACAGCTAACAGCTGACGAGCGGCATCAAAATGCTCAAGAGTAGAAGTAATATCTCTCTCACCAACTCGCAACTAGCTAGTCACATGATGATTCTACACAACGGGCCTCCTATGTACAACCTCAACTGCACTGTCCACACTATGATGGAAGGAAGCTGCATCCAACAAACTCCCCTCAAGATCACCGTATCTCTCTATGCGAGTCCTCTCCCAAGGTCTGATAAATCAAGCATGACTCGCTGCAGGACGAATCATCCTTATCAGTCACAAAAGAAGTAACCCTCTCTCTAAAAGTGGAAGCCCTGGCTATAACAAACTCTTTCCACTCATATGCTTCCCCATCCTCATCCGTGAGTCCCTAGAACAAAGAATCCTAGAACCCACCACCACCATATGACAACACCCATCATCCTCACTCTCAACATCAAAAATATCTGTGATGCTAGTGTCCACATCATCTATCCACGACTCCTCCACTAACTCTGGCTGCATACATGACTCAATGTTATCATGTGAATCAACTACACTGTGGCATGAATCTATGTCACCCAACTCAACTGCAACACTCACATCATGAGTGTCATCACTAGATAGCTCCATGCACACATCCTCAATATAGGAAAAGACCACCGTCTCCTGCACTGATTCTACACTGCGACTGCTATCATAAACCTCAGAGCTGTCAGAGCTCATACACTCCTCGCAGTCATCACCCAACATCTCACAAGGGGTGTCATCCCCAATGCGGCTTACAACATCCTCAAAAGTATCATCAGATGTGTCTATACTATCTACATCCACATCTCCTGCTAAAATCTCAACTACTAACACCTAACTCTACACACATGACTCAACGTCAAACTGTGCACCAATAATGCTGGAGCCATCAACTGACTCCGCTGTAACACCCAGATCACCAACATCACTACTAGGAGACTCCATACATGCATCGGTCACATATGAGGAAGCAGTTGCCTCCTGCACTGGAGCAACACTACTATAACTGACATAAAAATCTCCAATAACAACTCCTACACGGAAGAGTCTGAACACTCAGTGATAACTACAGCATCAGCTGCCTCTGTACAAACCGTAGCGACTACTCTAGGAGCCTCAACCTGTTGATGCTCAGCGTTGTTGTCAACCAATGGTATTGAAACATCCACATTTTCCTGTGAAATAAATCCATCATCAGCACTGCAGATAGGACTAGCAGGTGTCGTACTAAATACGAGTACATCTACATCAAGGGCACCTGTCAGGGAAAACTCAAAATTTCTTCTCTGCAATCTCAATGTTGGCCTCCTAAAAGCAGAGACCATATACCTCGCTGCCCTGTCTGCTGTCACTGGATCCGACAAACTCTCCGCCAATCTCTGTTGATGCAGCCTAAGTCTTTCCATACTTTCCACTAAGGCATTTATTTCCTCTCTTTTTCCCATACTGCTACGCCGACTTCCAGAACTAGGCCTCCTGTATTTGTCCATAGCTAGGAAAAGAGAGATTCTTGATCACTTTTAAAATATCATCAGAATATAAAAGAATTCATTCCCCACAGGATGGCAGGAAACATGCTCTGATACCACTGTAAAGAGCCCAGCTGGCTCTCATTTACAATCTAGCTCTTTCCTCAAATTAAATTGCACTTTTAAATTTCTTTCAGAATATATAGAAATTAATGAACATCAAATATGAATTTCAATGATACTTCTCAGATTTTTAACCTCTTGATCAATAACTGCAACCATTAATTCACCACTGAATGCTGACAAAAAATCAGAATTACAATAACTATCAAATTAATTCCCTATTACAAGCATTCACAAATAAATTTGGGCACCTTTAATTACATGTGACTGTTGGAAAAGAAACGCAACCCAAGGGAATTGGAGCACAGCTGCAAATGAAGAATGCAGCCTCCCAGATTATTAACGCAGCCATCATTTGAACAACCACAGCCTCCAATGAGTGATTGCAACCCCCTGAATAAATAACGCAGTCTGTTGTGAGTAAAACACAGCCACAAGATGAAGTATGCACAGGCTGGGAAAGGTGATGCCAGCTTCCAAATGAATTCGTAGCTCCTAAACAATGAAGTCTGCAACACTTATTTATCATACGCTGCTAACAGATAGATTGCAACTCCTGTAGAAATAGAACAATCTTCTACCAAACAATAGCCACTAGGAAGAAAATCAAATCACCAATTGTAATTCAGAATTTATTCAAATATCCTTGAATTTGATATACTTCAGCATCAAATTCGAATACACACGACTAGAATTGTATTTTCAGAATTCAGTGGCAAAATTCACCATCAATCAGTGATGATTCAAATTGCCAAAAGAGAGGAATCAGTCCTCAAACCCTAGCCATCTTCTTCACAACCAAATTTATCAAAAGATCAATAGATCTCTTAGAATGAGCTCTCAAGTCCCTTTTTATTCTTTCTTGTGAGAGCTCAAACACAATTCTTACCAATGTGGGATAAATAAATATACTTTTCCTTTTAATAATTCATTTACTCCAATACTTTAAAATAATACTTTGGCTTAGACTTTCATAAATTAATTAAATAAATGGCCCCTTCCCATGATGACTCAACCCTCAACTTAAGTGAAATTATAAAGTTAAATTATAACTTTATAATAAGCCATTTAATGATTTAATAATAATTTGGCCACCAAAATAATAATAACTCCCAAAATACTGATCCTTTTAATATGCCATCTGAAATAGGAGTCACACCTATTATTTTCCCATGTGACCAAATGCACTTTCCAAAAATAGAAAGGGTCCTTCTCGAACAACATCAGGCTTACTATAAATAGTAAACGTGCCAAAACTATAGCAAATGAAGTCCGAATGACGCCAAACCAAAGCATACTGAATCCTGAAGTAGATGCCCACTGAAAAAGACCCTCTGTCCTTCCTCATTAGCCTACGAGGGTCACATGATAGGCTAATCCCAAGAGCCTAAAAAACGGAGACATTACACCTCCTTGGGCAGGTCAATCAACAAATGAGGTTGGCTTATTAGTTGGTTCTTGTAGGCCAACAAATTGTGCAGGGGACCCTTTCAGGAGCTTGTGACAACATATCAGGGATTTGAGAGCTAGTTTGCCCAGTTTTGGGCAATCTCTTAGATTTTAGGAGGAATCCCTATTTTTTAGGGATGAACTAAAAGTTAGCAAGGACACACCAAAAGACCTCCAATATCAGCCTGGACACTTCTGGCACAATTCCTATTTTTTAGGAGAGCTCCTAAATATTAGTAAAGGACTACCAGTTAGCTCATAGTGGTCAAACAACATCGACGGACAAAGGGGCATCAAATAGAATTCAAATCGGGGTCCGAATGAGCAAGCAACGAATAATATAATTATTTCCTAAGTTGTTAATAATGTAATTATTATAAGTGATTATTAGAATCACTTTACAATATAACAATAAACTATAATAAAGTGATGGTGGCACAATTCCAAAGGCATTAAAAATTAAGTTTATAACTTAATAAGGGGCCACAATTTATAATGAATAATGACCCCCTCATGAAGTTGACCACTAGGAGGGATTTAATAAAATAAAAACATTATTTTATGTCTTTAAAATGAAGAAAACCTAGAGCAATTCAACTTGTCTTGGAGGGAAAAGCAAAGCAAATAAAATGGGTTTTTGGAGGCAAATAGAGGTATCTAGTAATCAGTTTTACATCAGCTCTGTGGAGAGAGCTCTTGCAAGGGTTTCTTCAACAAATCTATTTCTGAGAACGAAAACTCTCAGAAATTTGGAAGCCTGCAAGTGTGTGAAATCACCCAAGGGGTTCTACAGGCTAGTCTAGTCATGCAACATAGAGCCACCATCTAGAGTCTTCCAACTTGGACGTCCAGCCTTATCTAGGCAGATTTGAATGTTTTTCCCTATTTGCTGAGCAAACAAGTGGGTTCTAGGAGTTTGCAGTAAAAATCAGAATTTCTAGAGCATTTTTAGATTGTTATTATCAGTCGTACACCTTTAGTCATTTACATACAACTTCCAAGTTGGACGTGGTTTGTCATTATCAGTAGAAAATCACAAAAGAAGCCTCTCCTTGACATCAGCAGCAGATCTGGGCATTTTGAATCATTTGAAGTTCATTCCTATCAACACACAAAGTCTATTTGATCATTCCTAGTATGGCCTCGTACTTGTCTAGGAAGGTTCAATAAAAAGCAAAATTATCAGATTTTGGTGGCTTTCTAGTAATTAGATTTGGTTTCCTTGTCAATGTTGTTATTTTATGTGTTGCAATTCATTATTGGAAAAAAAAACCTCCAAAAGCACCAAAAAGCATAAAAAAACAAAAAATCAAAGTCACCTGCATTAGCAAAAAATTTACATTAGAGGTGTATCACTACAGTGGTATCAGAGCTCAAACATTTTGTAAGAACCCCTGCTGGTTCTAACTCTGCCAAACTACTGATTTGCTATGCAGATTTTATATATAACTGATTTTTAAAATGAATAAGCATTTCCTTGAATTTTTTAAAAAAATGTTGCTAGGCAAGATAATAACTTTGCATTAAAGTAAGTCTGAAACAATTGTCCAATGCATTGAGCTATGATTAATTCTTGTTAATTTATATGTATATACAATGCATGGAGAAATATTTATTAAATTCTGAAAACTAAAATGCAACTGAGAAAAAACCTGGAAACAAATCGCAGCACAGATATTGAGCCCAACACTTTTCAAAATCTCTAAACAATGCCTGAATTTTTCCAGTAGCCAACTCCAATCTGAAATTGAATGCCAAGATAAAATTGTTCTTCTCTAGACCTAGCCATGTAGCATCTAGTGACTCACGTGGGTTTGCAGCTAAGTGTGGCTGCCTCAAACTCTCTTCACAACAATTACCAAAGCTGCGATTTAATCACTAATAACAGCCTAGGGTATAATGTTGCTATCACCATCAGAAAAAACCTTCAAACTGACTCAAACTCTATTGATTCTTCTCCTGTAAGCTCAAATTGAACTTCTGAATGAAGTCCACACTGTAGCAAATCTCAATGTTTATTTCAACACCTCAAATGCTTGTAAAAACTTTGAAGAATTCACAATTCTCCAAGTCTCAAATTCTGAAACCCTTGTTCCAAATTTCTCTTCACACAAATCAATAATATCAAATGCACAATAGAATGAATGAAATGAAATCCAAATCCTATTTTATAATATTCAATTTCCATTAGTCTTCATCTCCTTTAATTTACTTTAATTTCATTTCTCATAAAGCAACTTTATGTTATAATTTAAAGTTGACATATAATAAAGTCACTTTATTAATTTGAACTCCCACATTGCTCCATAAATGACCTTTTCATTAATATAATGATATTTTGACACATAGGGTCCCTGTTTTATGTGCCCAAGATTTAAAACTTCTCAACCCTGTTCCAACAAGCTATAACACCAAGGTGCCCAATATGCAATCCCAATAAAAATAGCAACCTTAGCCAATTTAATTAAATAATAATCATAATTCACCCATCTTGCGAAAATGACTGAAGAAGCATTAGAATCGAAATCTAACAACACAAGCATTATCCTGATGAAGAAAGATGATGAATGAAGCTGATAGGGTGACTTACAAAAAATAGACGCTCCCTCGAAGATTCTTGGAGCCCAAACCAGAAGCCAAAAATAAAAACTAAAAGCATCATTCAACTCCTCTAAGTCATCTGAGCTCATCGGAACCATCCCTTGACTTACTATAAATAGTAAGTCCCATCAAACAGAGCCATAACCCTCAACAGGGTCCTCTAATAACCAGTATTAGCCTACAAGGACCCAGTAATAGGCTAAATCCATCCACTCTCATGGTCATGCTAGAAAGGGGACATTACACATTTCCTGCCATCCTATGAACAGCATGCAGTTTTTGGATGATTGGTCAACATTATTTGACGTATACCAAGAGAGGGATTCACAAGTCAGATTTTAAAGTTAGTGATACCTTGACCGACACCATGGCTGAGAAAGAGAAGGAAAAATATAGACGACGTAGTCCTAATTTCAGAATTGAGAGAAGATTTGACACTATGATGGATATGATGTCTCAGCTATTGGGATAGATGGTTAGACAAAATCAGTTATATGACGAGCAACCACAACATACCACCTATACGGGGGAGTCTAGAAGGCCATAGGGGGAGTGTACTGCAGTATCCAATTTAGTTTCGAGGCCTCTACAGCCAATTTTCACTCCACGAGAGGAGTCACCCACTCCACAAGGTCATGGGCCTAAGTTATAGATTCCAGTGGCAGAGGAGATCAAACATCATTACACAGAGTATGACTCTACCACCTAAGATCGGAGAGTTATTGACCTTGGATCAGTTTATTGGACAGAAGAGGCTTAAAGCAGGTTTAGCAGGCAAAGCAGATTACAGGGCTCTGCAAGGTAATAAGGATTTCTAGCAGACTGTCGGCAAGTTGACCTTGCCACATCTTGATGGAGGTGATAAATGTACAACTCGTGCTTGGGTGCAAAAGTTGGATAATAACCTGTCATTGAAACCTATGTTAGAGGAGGCAATCAGGTTTGCTACTTTTCATTTGGATGGTGTGGCCCATGAGTGGTGTTACCATAGGTTGATTACATTGGGGCATCGCTACATTACCTCCTATGATAAGTTCACCAATAGACTCATCAGACATTTTGATTGTAAGGAGCCAAAGATGTATTTCAGGGAGCTTGGGCAGCTCAAGCAGTATGGGTCATTAGAGGCATACATATTTGAGTTCCAAAGGTTATCAGTTACAACGACAGATATATCTGAGAGGAGGTTGAGAGTGCTATTTATAGCGGGGCTGACAAATCCTTTGTGCAACTCGGTTAGAGCATTTGACCCACCCACATTACATCTTGCCATGAAGAAGGCTAGGAGCATGGAGCTTGTGTAATGTCCCCTTCTCTGTGCTAGGCTATTTTGGCGTTCGTTTAGTTTATCTCCCCATCCGGATAGGCTAACAGCTTCTTTCAGAGGATGCCAGCGAGTCACAGGCTTCAATGGGCAAATATTTAATTAATTGGGATCCCTTTTCTATAATTAAGTCACTTTATTTTATAAAGTGGGGTTATAAAAGTCACTTTTTGTCTTAAGTCGCTTTATATTAAAAGTAACTTTAAGTGAGCGTACTTTATCCCACATTGCTTAGTTTTCTGTGCTTTCCCTCACTTTGAGGTTATAAAAGCGTAAAGTATGCCTTGGGATCAACACCATGGATTTAATAAAACAAAAGAAAACAAATAGGTTGCTTATGTGACTGGTTATACTCCCGAGGACACAAACCCTTTGGAAATCTTGAGAGGTTGGATGTAGCCCCAGCACCTCATTAATGGTAAGATCATACAAATTTCACATTTGAGCTCAACATATGGGTAAGGAAGAAGTTTTTTCATATCCAACTTCATTTTCAGATAAAGAGTAGTTGCTTGTAAACTCAATTCGAACCAAGTATTGGCATCACAGCAAATAGAGGGAAGTATAAGAGTGGCTATCACAATTGGCCTTCATAGACAGACCGTGTCTTTGGAAACCTGTTGTATGCGAGTTGGAGGTTCTTCATACCATAGCGTGTTTGTATTAGACCACACACCCTGAGACTTGGCAGTGTGGCTAAGAGACCTCAGTGTATGTCGTGCGGATGACTGCTACGCAAGCTGGGCAACACTTGAACGACAACAAGGGGATATCACTGTGGTTGTGGATAGGGGAAGGAAGCTTGTGTGCTGTGTGCATTGAGCTGGTCCATTTTGGTGGCTGGGTACACAGTAGGGAGAGTCACTGCTTTGGTTACTGGCGGAGTGTTTTGACAATGAGTACCCATTAACTGCGCGGTACCTACGTATTGCATTTTACAGCAGCAGGGTGGTATTGATCCCTACGCGGGTGGAAGGAGTAGTGTATATACCATCAGCAACACCTGTTACAACCACGACCGAGAGGTGGAACAGAGACGACAATTGGCATTAGGGGTTGATAGTCCAAGACCTCAGCTAGCCCCTTGAAGTTTTCACGCAGGGCCAGTAATATATCTTCACACGCAGAGATTGAACCAGGTCGGGTGATCCATTTCTTTCTCATTTTGTAATGAATATAAAGAAATAAATCTTATACTCTTTTACATGTTGAAAGTCTATGATATTTAATGGTTATCTTGGTCATTAGAATGAACATTCTTGAATATTTGGAATATAAAACTCTCTTGTTTAAACTGAAACCATTCATGCGACATCCGCGAGACATTGCAAACAAAATTTTGGCAAATAACTTCAGTCAAGTATCCAGTAGTTTTATTCAATTCGGGCAAACTATTTTCATAATACCTACAGTCTGATGGTTCTGAATTCATTTTTAAATAAGATCGAATACTACAGCTTGTTGATTCGAGGAATAAGTCATCTTCCAAACACTTCCCAAACAATAAAGATAACAAACTCATTCATAAAACTTCTGAGCAACAAAAGAAAACATTTCAGAAACCTAATGACGAGTCCCTAATAAGGGCCCGTTTGGTAGTGGGAATTAGGAAATGATGGATTTGATCAAATGCTGGAAATGGTCAAATCCTGGATTTGATAATCCGGTTTTTCATTTCTAGATTATGTTTGGACCGTTTGGTTCCACTTTTTGAAACTGGAATTGGAATTTGAGTATGATTTTTTTTTTAATTTTTTGAATTGTTTTAATGTTTTTGAATTTAATAATTCATTTTTATTAATGAAATTGAATTTAAAATGGAATCGCAGACCGTTTTAGGCAGCCAAAGTTGGTGGCAGGCAGCCAAGTTACAATCATTGCAACCGAAATTCGAAAAAAATTTGACAAAAAGTTTGGAAAATAAATTCGAGAAAAAATTCAAAAAAATAAAAAATCAATTTTTTTTAAAAAAAATTCGACAAAAAAATTTGAAAAAAAATTTGAATTTTTTTCAAAAAAAATCGAATAAATAACAAAGTTACAAACCACCCAGACAAATAAAAAATAAATTAAATCCCTCCCCACACAAATAAAAAATTAAAAAATTAAGTGTAGACATGAAAAATTTAAAAGTTTGCTTTCCCCCATTCAAATTCCAATTCCACCTTTTCAGATGGAAGATGTAAATGATCATTTTTGGCAAAATGAGCATTTACATATTCCTATTCTATTTTCATATTGCACTCCCAAACTGCGGATTCGACGAAATGGGAACTAACAAAAGCCAATTCCAGTCTAATTCCCGCTACCAAATTCAAAAGCAAGGAACCATGGGACCCTAAGCACAAATGCACTTCAAAGGGTAAGGCAAACAAGATGGAATACCTTTCAGGAGATAATGCAAGTTCTGAAAATTTAGACCAGCAGACTGAGCATAGTAGTAGTGAGGGAGAAAGTGCATCAGAGGGGTCAATTAAAGAGAAGGAAGATGATGCACATATAGTATGCCTCTCTAGCATTCAAAAAGAGGATTCATTCAGGATGAGAGGGGCCTTAGTAGGGAAGCGAGTGATCACCTTACTTGACACAGGGGCCACACATAATTTCATTGTTGAGAGGATTGTGGCTAGGCGTGGGATTCAGACAGAGGAGTTTCCGGGTTTCAGAGTGAGTGGCGGATGGATTTGTACTCACTTGTAATAGGTGGATTCTCAACCTCCCCTTGAGGCTTGAGTGATTATGAGTTTAAGGTTGATTACTATGTTGTGAGTTTGGGTGAGATGGACGTCATCCTAGGGATGACGTGGCTTCACATGATTGAGGAGTTTTACTCAATGTACACACCATGGAGATGAGGTTTGAGGTAGATGGGAGGAAGCATGTATTGAGGGGGATGACAGATGGCAACTTACATACAGTGTCCTTGAGGAGGATGGAGAGGTTGATTCAGCATGAACATATAGAGTGGCCAGAAAAATGTTTGTTGATGCCTAGAGCAATTGAGCAACAGAAGCGGAAGTACCCTCCACAAATACAGGAGATATTGACTAAACACAGTAAGGTGTTTAGTGACATTCCACCAAGTAGGCCACCAAATAGGGGTATTGAGCACATCATTGAGTTGGAGGGGGCAAAATGTGGACCAAAATGTCCAGTGAAGGCAAGGGGTATTGTGGGAAGGCTAGACAAAATAGGGTGAGGGCAGATTGTATGTACTAAAATTTTGTATAAAATGTTTAGTATTTATGATGATAATACTAGTAGAATAGCAATAGGAGTGAGTGGTAATAACTTCACAAAAAGGATGGTACTGTATATGAGAATAAAATGTCTCCATTTTGTCATAGGGGATGTATATAGATATATAGAAGGGTTTTGTTGATACCTAGGGAGTGGTGAATTGTGAAAGTCTAGTTAGGCCAAATAGTATGGTTGCTCACATATGTAATTTTGTTACTATATTATTATAAATGGGTGCAGCCCCTTAGCTACATTTTGATTGATCAAAAGAAAAACAAATAAAATGAAAATAGAATAGCTCAAATGACTTGAACTCTTTTCACACGTTCACACTAAACCTAGGCAAAAGTTTCTATTTGAGCTAAAAATTCAATAGGTCTCTCATCCTCTATGAATTCTCCATTGTCTATCCAAGAGTCACAAACTTGTTTATAGTTTTATTTCAAAAACACCACACAATGCTTAGTTCAAAAAACTCAAATATAAAAATGACATTTACCTTGCTTAACACCTTCCATTATCAAGCATCTCACTATCCCTATAATTGATCCTACCCCTATAGAATTCTAGTCTATATTGGGCATCATTAACTTACCTTCAAGTGTAGAACTTAACTCTATGGATCTGACCATAAATTATCATATTGCACCTTCATAACTTTGTTAGGATGCACAACATATTTTACATGATTCTTCACAAACTTATAATGAATTACTCATTAGAAATAATGATAATGATTTCACCAAAACCCCTATCCTTCTTATTCCTCAAAAATTGGCACCTAGATTACATATGCATAAACGGTTTTAAATTGAGCCAAGGAATCTATATACCGTATCTTGCAATTTATATCCTTTACCCCTTCACAATTCTTAGAATGATTCCCATGATGGCAAGAACTATGCAATGAGTACAGTATGAAGTTATATATTTGTGCTTATATCATTAACTTCACATTTTGAACTATACACAAGAATAGTTGAAGTGCTTACTTATACTAATCTAGATGTTTCTCAAAAAAATTCCTCAACAAAGTCATTCTTGTGATTCAAAATTTCAGAATTAGCAGCATCAACTAAAACATTTTTCTTACTTGCAAAAGCGATTCTTTGTGCCCCATTAAATTTATGCACGCTAAAATATAATTCTAATTGTTTAACTTTTAGCATTAATTTGTCCATCAAAAGTATTAATTTATATCCTAGTTTCTACTTTAACTAGTGTTGGTTCTTTTCCCTTATTCTCATTGAATGGATCCTACAAAAAATTCTCAGTTTTCATACCTCCTTCCCCTCAGCAAAATTTCTTGGCTAGAACTTTCACTTATTCACTTAAGAGGGTTTGTTCTTATGTCATTTGCCTTCGTTGTTTGGGCACGTGTTGTTGTTGTTGACCCAACCATTGTGAATTTCCTATCACACTTCTCAAGTGGTTTTCTAATAAAAATTTTAATTAATCAGCATTTGATTCCCCCATTTAGGCTTTTTGTGCTATCACTTCCATAACCTCCTGATGAGACCTGAAAAAATCAAAGAAGAAGAACTTCATATTCAAGTAATAGTCTAGAACATAAATATGTGGTGAAGTTTGTTCCAACTACAATTTAGTGCTAAATGGATTCATATTTCCTCTTGTTGGACCTATAGAAATGTTGGATGGTTTACTTGGTCTTGTCAATGGCTGAATATCTACATTACCAGATGCTCTCCCCCACCCCCCAGATGCAGATGCGGATGCGTTCGGAGGCGGAGGCGGAGGCGTATGCCTTCTAGAGGCACACAGGAAGCTCTCCACCACCCTGTGGATGCTCTATGGATGCACTCCAGCGCATCCACAAAGCATCAACAAGGTGGTGGAGAGCTTCCTGTGTGCCTCTGGGGGCATTCCCGTGCATTTGAGCACATCCCAAGTTACTGATAAAATATTGTTATGAGCGGAGTATGCAAACAACAAACCCATACGCAAGTCTGAGAATCGTTAATGGAGTATATCTTAGTTGTTGTTAAAGGCTAAGTATGGTTGGCAACATTTGTTAAAGGCAGAAAATATTAAATTGTAATAATATTAAGCGCTGGAATGAGACAGGTCAGTTAGAAAGTCTAACACGTAATTGACAAAATCTCATGTTATTTGACTCCAGTATTAACAAACCAGCTTCAGTCTCTGTTGTATAGGATTCGGGAGGTATTGCATCAAAATTGTCCATAATTGATGAGAAGCGACTTTCTTAGTGCATGCATCCCTGCAGGCTGAGACAAACATTACAGTTATACAGGAGAATGTATAAAGCCCATTGAAAGATAAAAATGTGCAGAAATTTCCATCACTTGACTAGCTATGTTGGCATCAAATGTACTCACTTTAAGTGATTGGGATGGGAATGTGCAAAGGCAAAGATACTATCAAAAGATTTTATTCTGTAGATTTCTTTCATTTTTTATATAATATATATATATATATACAAATGCATCCAAAATCCCCAAAAAAAAATTCACGCATCTGTGTACCCGATTCTCATGCCCGCATCCACATCCGAATCGGTAACTTAGCTTAATATAGACAACCCATTCGTTATTCTCCCTCTTCACTTGTAGAAATTTAACCAATTGTTATCACCTAATATTCAACTATATAAAAAATAATAAAAATTGATTTTGAATGATAATAAAAGTAACTAATTGAAAATTGAAAAACTAGTAAGGGAGTAGCAACTTAATTACTATATGCATTCACCACCCTTTCACCTTCAACATTCTTCAAGTAAACAGTGTCCATCCACCTAGAATTCACAAATGTTCAACTAAGAGGCATTATTGAAGCCAAATACTTTGCAATGTGCTCAAATTGGTAGCAAACTTTGCTTCTACCAATCACACAAGCTCCTTTCCCTTAATGTGGTCTTTCATTGGATTATGCTATCAAAAGTGGTTGTATATGTTTTAGTGATGCTCCTCCCCACTTGCATTTCTGCCATTCTAGTTTCTTCTATATTTTCAAGGAGAAGATCAATGTAGTGGGTAATACATGTGTTAGGATTAACAAGGCAGAAATAACAATTATGTGCAAATATAACTAATATCAGAAAATAATAAACCACACAGAATAGAACACAAGACACAGATTTAACGTGGTTCACCCAATCCCTGGGCTACGTCCACCAACAGCGAGTCCAATATTATTATTATCCAGTGATTACAACCTGATTACAATCCGTAATCCCTTACAGCCCAATTCTGCCGCAAGTACTAAAATCATACATCATGAAAATCCCTAACCCTAAGCCATATTATACAATATTTTTTTTTCCCGCTTTAGGGTTAGAATGAGTTATAAGTAGTCGGCCCAAATAACCGAAAAAGTAGTCGGCCTCAAAAAAAATTTCCTCGGGGGCTGCGCCCCCGAACCCCTGCTCTTGGGGGCTGCCACCCCCAAACCCCCCGCTCGGGGCCCGGCCCGGCCCGGCCCCGAACCCCGGCGAGGTCGGGAGGAAAAGTGTACAGTACTTTCCTGGATAGTACTTTCCTGATTAGTCACCACAAGCTAACAACATGGAGACCTAAAAAAACATAGGGTGCCTCTTCTCAAGCAATCTCCCTAATACTACATATGTTGGTACATTGTTGATCACAATTTGATGCAATTATCCACACCCTCCATTGCTACTCCATGCAACATATTGCATTGAATCTCGACAATTTCCAGCCCTGTAATCTCCCCGTTTTTAGGCCCTTGAGATTAGCTTATTTCAGTGACCCTCATAAGATAATCAGGTTGTCGAAGGGGGTCGCTTGGCAAAGCCAATGGTTGGTTACCATTCTGGAGGTCTGAGATGTCGGGATCGCTCTTCGTTGGAGGCAGTTTGACACACTTACTATTTATAGTAAGTGTTATTTTTGGTGATCATCTTGATTGCTATGTTTAGCAGAGCACATGTGCATTGGTTTCAGTTGATGCGGGATTACTTATGTAGAATCTCCAATTTCAGGGATTTGTTATTTTTAGCAGGTCTATTTTTGTCTGGTTGTTATTCTTGGCAAGGCAGTATGTGCTCAGGATGCTGTTGTCAGAAGATTTCAATTACATCTCATTATACTGGGAGTTATTAAATTAAGCTTGGTTTAATTTAATGACTTATGTTATTTCATGTTATAATTTGAAGGTGTAAGGGTGAAGCTTCTTTAATGAAAAGTGTAAGGAAGAAGCTTTGTTATAATGCTTATTAATAAGCCTTAAGGAATCGAATTTCATTACCATTTGATCATTCGATGAAAATTGAAAGTGGAGTCTTGAGAAGGAAATTGAATTTTGTGAAGGGAGAGCTAGGGTTTGGTCTTCATCCTTGGAGAAAACGTTAAGCCTCTTTCAGATTTGCAAGCACCTTGCTTTGGAACTGAAATGCCATTAATTTGGACTGTTATCTGATTTGTTTTAAGCTGAGAATAATGGACACCGTACGGAATTGACAGAGCTGTATGGAAATTGCAGAAACATACGGAAATTTGCAGGGCCATATCTTGTTTGTTTGGGAATATGGTGAAGCGGGAATGAGTTCGAATGTTTAGGGGCTGAAATTACAAGTTTGTATTTCATGTGGATAAGTTTGGAATTTTCTTTAGCAAGGGAGTGACAACTTGCAGCTGGTGTCAATCCATACAAAACTGTGTTTTCAATCTTTGGGGATGCGAGCTTATCACTTGCAGCCACGTTTTCATTTGAAGGTGCAAAATAAATATTTGGTTGTTGTAATAATCATTGTTCAAACTTATCTTGATCAATATCTATTTTGGTGAACTATCAATGTTAGTTTAATTTGTTGTTTAATTTCATAATCTGAAAAAATTCAAAAAAATCACATATGTTTAAAAAATACAAAAAAATTGCAAATAAAATAGAGAAAGAAGTTAGTTTGCAGTTGAGAGCCAGTTGGGCTCATCACAGTGGTATCAGAGCTCTGATCTTGCTAGCTTGAGGTAATGAGGGTCTAGCTATGGCAGACATATTTGTGCCTGGAATGCATTATACCCATAGGGGTAGAGCTTCACCCCCACCAGAGGGTAATGAACAGGGCCCACAGGTTGATCATGCAGGCGACAAGAATAGAAATAATATTGGTAATGATGTTGATAGGGAAGCCAGAGATGCTTTTAGAAATTTAACAGAGGGTCAACAACATGTTGCAAATGTTTTGCAACAATTATCAGACACTCTACAGCGTATTACTTTACCAGGTGATCATACCAGAGACTGAAGTGCGAGGAGTGCTTCAGTCAGCTTGCACAAGTCTAGAGAAGATGACAGACAGGATTATAGAGCTGACCCTACAGGCACTTATGACAAGCCTCTATGCCTCACTTTCTTGAGGCCTGAGATGGATGCAGTCAATGTGGAGACAGAGCCAGCACCTTTTGTTGATGACATGGTGGGCTCACTTTGCGGAGTGGGATGCTCTTCCAGAAGCAATAAAGAGAAATCTGAATTTTGACAAGAACTTGACACAGAAGAGAGAGCATTCTAGGGGTAGACCGACTCCTGGCACGAGACAAAGGCCTAGACAGAATGATCTTAAGTAGGCAACCAGCAAGTTTACTCTAGCTCACTTTGATGGAAGTGGGAAAACGACAGCTAGAGCTTGGGTTCACAAGCTAGACACGTATTTATCACTTCATCCTATGTCTAAAGAGGATGCCATAAGCTTTGTCGTGCTACATTTAAATGGAGTAGCTCATAACTAGTGGTACCATGGGCTAGTGTCTCTGTGACATGATCAGATCGTCTATTACCAGGAGTTTGTTGATAGGTTGATGGAATGGTTTGATAGGAAGAACCCTCAGACTTATTTCAGAGAGTTGACTCGGTTGAGGCAGACAAGTGGCCTTGAGGCCTTTATTAGTGAGTTTCAATAGTTATCAGTTATGGTTTATGACATCTCTGAGAGGGGAGTCATGCTCTTCATTGAGGCTTTGGCTGAGCCATATAGAGGGTGGGTTAAGTCCTTGGATCCACCTACTTTGCAGGAGGCTATGAAAAGGGCAAGAAATCTTGAACCTTCTGTTCCCAAGGCAAGTCTGCTTCAAATCCTATTATCACTCCTGCAGGAGAGGTACCCCCACCAGTAGTTGACAGAAAGAAATCGACAGGTAAGCTTGATGAAGCTACCCGTGAGGATTTGAGGAGGCAACTTTGCTATTGGTGCAAAGAGCCTTATGATAGAGAGCACTCCTGCCCTGTGAGGCCTAAGGGAAGGGCAAATCGTTCTATGTGGGTGTACTCTAGTGAGAGTGTGGCTGAATCTTCACATCATCCAGTTGGTTTAGAATCGGAGAAGGCTCAAAAAGTATCTACAGAGTTTGATCCTGATGCCAAACTATCTCCCATAGTGTTGTCCACTATTGTACCACTTCCCACTACTTTCAGACTTAGGGGATTAGTGGAAGGACAACCTTGCATTGCTATGATGGATACTGGAGCTACACACAATTATATACATGAGAGAGTTGCTAGTCAGTGTGGTTTTCAGGTAGAGGAGTTTGTTGGATTTCGAGTCAAGGTGGCAAATGGCTACACCCTTACCTGTACCAGGCGCATTAATTATCTCTCTTTATTCTTTGGTGATTATGAGTTGGAGTCTGATTTCTATGTGATCAATTTGGGAGAGATGGATGCGGTGCTAGTGATGCAATGGTTACAGGAGACCAAGGAGTTTTACCTTAGCCTGAGCTCGATGGAGATGAGATTTGAGTATCGAGGCAGGGAGTATGTTTTACAAGGGCTCACTGAGGGGAGTCTACGCACTATGTCTTTTTGTGCACTAGATAGGGAGGATTTACAGAGGCATTATTCCATTTAGATAGAGCAGGTTACACATCATGTCTCTCACAGTTCACAAGCTCAAATCAATAGTCAGGAGCAGTTCACTTTGTGAACAATCCTTTGTTTGATATGGATGTCACTGTCTTATGACAACCCGTTGTTTGAGCTCGATGATGATCTCTTTTAGGTAATGAGTGATGATGATGATGTTTGGGATCTTATCAGTACACCAAGTTGTCAAACAGTTCTTATAGGATGCCAGACATATCAGACAGTTCTTACAAGTTGTGAACAATCCATTGTTTGATATGGATGTCACTATGTCTTATGACAACCCATTGTTTGAGCTCAGTGATGATCCCTTTTAGGTAATGAGTGATGATGATGATATTTTGGGATCCTATCAGTACACCTGGTTACACATCATGTCTCTCATAGTTCACAATTACCGAGCTTAGATCAGTAGTCAGGAGCAGTTCACTTTGTGAACAATCCTTTGTTATTTATGGATGTCACTATGTCTTATGACAACCCGTTGTTTGAGCTCAGTGATGATCCCTTTTAGCTAATGAGTGATGATGATGATGTTTGGGATCCTATCAGTACACCAGGTTGTCAAATAGTTCTTACACGATCCCAGACAGATCTTGTTGAGCAGTTCACAGAGGTGTACACAGTGAGGAGTGCATACAGTTTTACATTTGATCCTCATGTTCAGGATATCTACTAGGTGTAGAGTTCATCAGCGCATCTGTTTGATGACTGGTATGATAGTTTAGTTGGCATGAAGACTGGGGGCAAGTCTTATTTATCGGTTGAGTTACTCCCGCGCGATGTTCTTGTTTTAGCATCTTCGATTCGAGTGTTGAGTTTTGTTTCTCAGACCTTGTTGTTTGTACTGTTAATGATGGAGTTGTCTTTGCAGGAGTTTGGAGATGACAAGGACATTACACATGTCTATCAACGGGATCCGGGTGGACTGTGTTGTTGTATTGATTTTCATGATTGCTTGAGGACAAGCAATCTTGGGAAGGGAGGACTGTAATGTCCCCGTTTTTAGGCCCTTGAGATTAGCTCATTTCAGTGACCCTTGTAAGCTAATCAAGTTGTCGGAGGGGGTCGCTTGGCAGAGCCAGTGGTTGGTTACCACTCTGGAGGTCTAAGATGTCAGGATCGCTCTTCGTTGGAGGCAGTTTGACAGACTTACTATTTATAGTAAGTGTTATTTTTGGTGATCATCTTGATTGCTATGTTTAGCAGAGTGCCTGTGCATTGGTTTCAGTTGATGAGGGATTACTTATGCAGAATCTCCAGTTTGAGGGATTTGCTATTTTTGGGAGGTCTATTTTTGTTTGGTTGCTATTCCTGGTAGGGCAGTATGTGCTCAGGATGCTGTTGTCAAAATATTTCAATTACATCTCACTATACTGGGTGTTATTAAATTAAGCTTGGTTTAATTTAATGACTTATGTTATTTCATGTTATAATTTGAAAGTGTAAGGGTGAAGCTTCCTTAATGAAAAGTGTAAGGAAGAAGCTTTGTTATAATGCTTATTAATAAGCCTTGAGGAATTGAATTTCATTACCATTTGATTATTTGATGAAAATTGCAAGTGGAGTCTTGAGAAGGAAATTGAAGTTTGTGAAGGGAGAGCTAGGGTTTGGTCTTCATCCTTGGAGAAAACATTAATCCTCTTTCAAATTTGCACGCACCTTGCTTTGGAACCGAAATGCCATTAATCTGGAGTGTCATCTGATTTGTTTTAAGCTGAGAATAATCGAGGCTGTACGGAACTGACAAAGCTGTACAAAAATTACAGAACCGTACGGAAATTTGCAGGGCCATACCTTGTTTGTTCGGGAATATGGTGAGGAGGGAATGAGTTTGAATGTTTAGGGGCTGAGATTACAAGTCTGGATTTCATGTGGATAAGTTTGAATTTTCTTTAGCAAGGGAGTGTCAACTTGCAGCTGGCATCAATCCATACAAGGCTGCGTTTTCAATATTTGGGGATGCGAGCTTATCACGTGCAGCCACGTTTTCATTTTGGTGAACTATCAGAATTAGTTTAATTTGCTGTTGTTTAACTTCATAATCTGGAAAAATTCAAAAAAAAATCATATATGTTTAAAAAATTGCAAATAAAATAGAGAAAGAAGTTAGTTTGCAGTTGAGAGCCAGTTGGGCTCATCACAAGCCCATTAGAGGCATAACCTGACTACAAAATCACCAACAATTGACCTAAAGACACTAGGAAACTAATCAATGTGTGGTTATGTTTATCCATCCATCCATCAAACAAAATAGTGCAACCTTTTGTGTGCCAAATGCTCTTTTTTCCTTCGACTATTTTAATCATATGAGCTCGATATCTTCAACCCTTTTCCAATCAACACATCAACCAATGACTCCCAATAGGGGTTCCTTGCATAAATAAATTATAAATTGTGGTTATAAAACCAAAACTTGACATATGCCAAACTCGCCCCAATATGCTTCTCTTGGTTCCAAATAATACCTTGAAACAAAGGTTGTGCACTAAGATTTTTATGAGGGACATACAGCTCTTATGAATGTAACAAAACTCGAATAGAACTAGTTAGAGTGGATAAGCCCTATATCAATGGCCAAGGCAAGAGCCCACTACATCTTAGTGCTCGTGTCCCTTGCCCAAAATGACCTCATCCCCTATAATGGACATATTGGGGACACAAGGTCAAGTAGGAAAAATCCCCCTTTTGGTCAAAATTTAGGAAGCATCCCCAAGACATCAATAAAATTGTAGGGTAAGATAGGGAATGGCTAGGGAACAAAATTGTAGGGTAAGATAGGGAATGGCTAGGGAACATCTAGATGTTCCTTTTCTATCTCAAGTATGGCTTGTTATCCCCTAATATACCTAGGGGCATTTTAGTTACTTGTATAACAAAACTTACAACCTTTCAATGCTTTTTTGGTTTATAACATTCTCATCTAGGATTTACAAAAAAAGGCAAAAATGTTGTGTGCCATGAAGTTCTGTGTGGCTTTAAAGGTGTTAATTTGGGCTTGGTGGTAGAGGCTCTGCCCCTCAACCCTGCCATGTATCACGCAAGAGAACACGTCAAGGCACTGCCCCTTGACCCTGTTGTAATATCCCCGTCATTAAGTAAACAAATTATTTATCTCCTGTGTGCGAACCGATTGATTTAGCTTATCTTGGTCCCTTTCTATTTTGTTTCGTAGGTGTTTGCCATGTCAGCTTCTTTTGTAAACCCTCGGGAATTTCTCCGAAGGGGTATATATGACCGGCGTGTAGGATGTAATTTTCATATGTTCAGATTTGATACTTTATTGTATTTTTGCGAATTCCTGTTGGGATTCTGCTTTCCACCATTTAGGAGGTGAAATATCCTCCCTATTTGAAACTTCACAGTTTCAGTGGGATTCAACCCTCACCCTACTCTGCTTGTTCTTGGTTCCGGATTTGGCAATCTGAAGCGACATCTGATTATTTTATCTTGCAAGTGTTATTGTGTGGCAATATTAAAGTTTGGAATATATATTAAGGCTCATTGTACGGCTCTCATCTTCTCGGTGTACTCCCAACTTCTTCGCCTCCATTCTTCAGTGTATGACCCTCATCCCTCAACATACCTCCCATCAGCAACACACTTCCTTCCGTCTGCAACACACTTCCTGCCGCACTGTAACACACCTATTGTACCACCCAAAATCCACCGTACAACCTGTGAGTACGACTATCAGCTCCTCCGTATGGACCCCCACCATACTGCCTGCAACCTTCACCGTACGACCTACAACCCTCCACCGTACGGCTTGCAGCTCCTCAACCGTACGCCTGCAGCCTCCACGTACGGCCTCCCTCCGTACGGCTGCACCAGACACTGTACGGCTCCTCCACGTACGGCCTGCAACACTCACGTACGGCCTTGTTCTGCGCAGCCTCTGGCATCATTTGGCTCTCCCAATCTGTGAATAGGCCTTTCTGCTCTGTACGCCACAGTCGAGAGCTCATCCCGAGGTTTGGAACATTACAATGGTATCAAAGCTTTAGATCCTGCCAGCCTGTGGATAGTGAATGAAAGTCTATAGCCGAAAACGAAGGAGATCCCACTCAGCTGATAGAATGGCAGATCAAGAACCCACTCCTGCTGATTTCATGGCGCTATTGAGGGACCTTTCGAGGAATCGGGCACAAATCAATGACACTCAACGACTTATGGAGGAAGCTCTTCGAAAACTATCAGACAATAAGATATCTAGCGAACAAAATGGTCACAGTGCCAACTCATTTACGAGAAAATAAAATCCTTATCCGGCATGCTCCCGTCCTTCCATGCCAATTTTTCCTCCAAGGACGGAGGCACCACAAGGAGGAAGGCAATCGGCCTTTGAGGAAGTTCAAGAACAGTTAAACGAAGACTAGAAGAATGCAAACTTGGAAGGGGATATATCCTACAAAGACTACACGGAATTTAGAATGCGATACTCCGGAGGTGGAAGCCGAGGATATTTTAACGATGATCTCAAAAGGAAGCTAAGTAAAGTAAATCTGTCACCATTTGATGGATCCAAATCCATATCTGCCCAGGCATGGGTAATTAAGGCTGATACTTACTTCCAACTCAATCCAATGCCAGAGGAGGAAGCAATTAAATTTGCAGCACTTCACTTGGAGGGAGTGGCGCATGAATGGTGGCATCACGGCACCATCACATTGGGACACGACCAAGTAAGTACATATGCTGAATTCACTAAAAGACTGATAGATCGATTTGATGGTAAAGATCCGGAGCTCAATTTTAAAGAGCTAGTTCAGTTAAGGCAAACTGGATTGGTCGACCAGTACATCAACAAGTTTCAGAAGCTCTCCATGTTGATTACAGACATTTCCGAAAGGAGACGGATAGTACTCTTCATGGATGGATTAACAGAACCACTGAGGGGATGGGTAAAGAGCTTCAATCCTGCCACCCTTGCAGAGGCTATCAAAAAGGCATGAAGTATGGCATCATCATCAACGTCCTCCTCTCGAGGCTACTCCCACTCCAAACTGTCGTTCATTCCAAGAGACAAAGATACCAAAGCTCCACCAAAGAAGCCTTCGTTGGACGAAGCCACCAGACAAGAGCTCCGAAGGAAGAAATTATGTTTTAATTGTAAGGAACCATGGGAACCTAGGCACAGATGCCTCGGAAAAGGGAAAATACACTACATCGAGGTTGTGTTTGATGATGATGATGATGAGGGCAATCAAGAGAAACTTCCCACAGAGGACGGTCACCCACAGGAGGTCTCCAAAACAGTTAGTTTGAACTGTACGGAGAGAATCGCGACACTAGTACGACATGGAGGGACCATCACTTTGGCTGGGAGCCCGAGATGTACGGTATTCCGGGTACGGGGAACCCTTCAGGGGCAGAGGGTCATTGTGATGCTTGATAGCGAAGCCACTCTCAACTTTATAAACTCATCCTTGGTGAAGAGAAGAGGTCTTCCTACAGAGGCTCATGCAGGTTTCCAAGTCAAGGTCGTCGGAGGAACACTCCTACCTTGCACACACCTGGTTCCCCAACTGAGTATCACCATGGCTAATCACACTGTGACAAAGGATTTCTTTCTAGTAGACCTGGATGATATGGAGGTTATCTTGGGCATACAGTGGATGGAGTCCCTAGATGAATACACACAGAGCTTCAAACGGATGGATTTTACTTTTGTGGCCGAAGGAAAGAAAGTTGTTCTCCAAGGGATGGCTAATGAGGGTCCCAAGGAAGTCTCCGCACAACGGATGGAGGCCATTTTTCGGCATGATGACCTAGCATGGGCTGCACACTGCTTTGTTTTGGCAGAACCAGTTGAAGGACAACGAATGCAACCCTAGGATTTTGATCTACAGGCTATCCTGAGTACCCATGATAAAGTTTTTGCAGACATTCCCCCTGGCATACAACCCCATCATGGGTTTGAGCATACCATCGAATTGGAAGCTGGTGCCAAACCGGTTATCACCATGCCATACCGCCATCCCAAGAAATTCAAAGATGAGATTGAGCAGATGATTCAGGAGCTACTTGAGAAGGGATGGATCCGTCTGAGTTCTAGCCCTTTTGCATCATCAGTGGTATTGGTGAAAAAGAAAGACGAAACATTGCGCATGTGTGTGGACTATCGTGCATTCAATAAGAAGACAATAAAAAATAGATATCCTATTCCCAGGATCGATGAATTGTTAGATGAATTGCATGGCGCAGTTTATTTTTCTAAAATAGATCTCCGTTTCGGATACCATTAGATCTGCATGTGGGAAGAAGATGTGGAGAAGACAGCTTTTCGCTGTCACTACGGGCATTATGAGTTCCTGGTCATGCCTTTCGGATTAACGAATGCACCAGCTACTTTCCAATCTTGCATGAATTGCATCTTCAACAAACAACTGCGTAAGTACTTGCTGGTATTTTTTGATGACATCCTGATTTACAGTAAAACCTGAGAAGAACACCTGAGACAGTTGGATGAAGTCCTTCGGATCATTGAGGCTCAGTCCTTGTTTGCCAAGCAATCCAAATGCGAATTTGGGATGACAGAAATATTGTACCTAGGACACGTAGTTAGTAAACATGGAGTACAGGTCCACCAGGAGAAGATTCAAGCTATACTTGACTGGCCTCCACCAAAATCACTCTCTGAGTTGCGAGGCTTTTTGGATTGTGCAGTTATTACCGGAGATTTGTAAAAGGATTCTCTCAGCTCAGTGCGCCATTAATAGATCTGACTAAGAAGGGGTCCTTCCAATGGAATGAAAAGGCACAACACACTTTTGAAAAGTTAAAAGAAACAATGAGCACTTGCCCAGTCCTCTCCCTACCTGATTTCACTCAACCATTCATTCTAGAATGTGATGCGTCCAGAGAGGGCATTGGCGCGGTCCTGATGCAGGAAAGACACCCTATAGCCTACGAAAGTCAGAAGCTTACGCAAGCTGAGCACCTATATTCCATCTACGACAAAGAGATGTTGGCCATTGTGCATGCCCTAACCAAGTTTCGGCAATATCTAGTGGGTGCCAAGTTCACTGTCCGTATCGATCATAACAGCTTAAAATATTTCTTGGAGCAACGAGATCTGAACGAGAGGCAACAAAAATGGGTAACTAAGATCCAGGCTTTTAATTTTGATATTGAATATGTAAAAGGGAAGAATAATGTGGTTGCAGATGCTTTGTCAAGAAAGCTTGTCATCTGCGTGTTGTCACAAATCTCAACTGGCTGGAAAGCACACTTACTAGTGGAATATTCTAAAAACACATTTGCATGTAAATTAATGGACGGCGACACTCAGGATGACTGTTACAAGGTGGTGGATGACATCATTTACTATAAGGATTGGATATACTTAGTACCTGAGTCCAAAATGAAGTAGAAAATCCTAAAGGAAATACATGCCTCACCATTGGCCGGACACTTGGGGTTTCTCAAGACCTACAGACAGCTCAGGGAGAGGTTCACATGGAAGGGACTTAAAGATGATGTCTTACAGTACGTGCAGGAATGTGTAGTATGCCAGCAAAACAAATCTGAACGCACCTTACTCGTCGGACTATTACAACCCTTGCCCATACCAGAACAGAAGTGGGATGGCATCTCCATGGACTTCATCACCAGACTTCCTAAGGTAAATGGAAGGGACTGTATCTTTGTTGTAGTTGATAGGCTGACAAAGTATGCAGACTTCTTCGCTATCTCCTCAGACTTCTAGGTTGCACAGGTAGCCGACTTATTTTTCAAAGAAGTTTTTCGTCTACACGGATTACCCCAAAACATTGTTAGTGATAGGGATGGTCGGTTCCTCAGCATCTTCTGGACAGAATTGTTTCGGTTGGCAAGAACAAAATTGTCACCCAGCACCAACTACCACCCTCAAACCGACTGACAGACGGAAATTGTGAACAAATGGATAGAAGGCTACCTCCAGAACTACGTTTCAACACAGCAACGGGCATGGGTCAAATGGCTGCATTTGGGAGAATATTGCTACAATACAACTTATCATATGTCTATTGGGATGGCACCCTTCAAAGCACTCTACAAATACGAACCCCTTTCATTTATTGACAGGGTTTTGAGTGACAGTTATGCACCGAGGGCAAAGGACTGGCTTCAAGAAGGGCAGGACATTCTCAAAGTCTTGAAGGAAAACTTACAAAATGCACAGAATCAACAGAAGATCTATGCTGACAGACACAGAATAGAGAGAAGCTTTAAGGTTGGAGAGTTAGTATATCTCAGACTCCAGCCGTATAGGCAGTCATCATTGAAAGCAAAGGGGAAAGAAAAGCTGAGGCCCCGCTTTTATGGTCCTTATCGTGTAACTCGCCGTATCGGTGAAGTTGCTTATGAACTTGAACTGCCAGAAGGGAGCCGCATCCACAACGTCTTTCATGTTTCCTGCCTGAAGAAGGTCGTGGGATAGAACATTGTAGTAACCACAGACCTTCCACCACTCAATGAAGAAGGGAAGCTCTTATTGGAACCAGTTGAGATCATTGATGTACGGGAGAAGGCACTATGGAATCATACCCTGAAGGAATACTTGGTACGTTGGAAGCACTTGCTGCTGGACGATGCCACTTGGGAAGGTGAACACATTCTCCAACATCCGGCGTTACATTTTCTTGAGGACAAGCAAACTTTGGGACGGGAGGACTGTAATATCCCCGTCATAAAGTAAACAAATTATTATCTCCTGTATGCGGACCGATTGATTTAGCTTATCTCGGTCCCTTTTTATTTTGTTCCATAGGTGTTTGCCGTGTCGGCTTCTTTTGTAAACCCTCGAGAATTTCTCCGAAGGGGTATATATGACCGGTGTGTAGGATGTAATTCTCATATGTTGAGATTTGATACTTTATTGTATTTTTGCGAATTCCTGTTGGGATTCTGCTTTCCGCCATTTCGGAGGTGAAATATCCTCCCTATTTGGTACTTCGCAGTTTCGATGGGGATTCAACCCTCACCCTACTCTGCTTGTTCTTGGTTCCGGATTTGGCAATCTAAAGCGACATCTGATTATTTTATCTTGCAAGTGTTATTATGTGGCAATATTAAAGTCTGGAATATATATTAAGGCTCATTGTATGGCTCTCATCCTCTCGACATACTCCTAACTTCTTCGCCTCCATTCTTTAGTGTACACCCCTCATCCCTCAACATACCTCCCATCAGCAACACACTTCCTTCCATCCGCAACACACTTCCTGTCGCACTACAACATACCTACCATACCACCCAAAATCCACCATACGACCTTCGAGTAGGACTATTAGCTCCTCCGTACAGACCCCCACTGTACGACCTGCAACTTCCACCGTATGGCCCCACCGTACTGCCTGCAACCTTCACCGTACGGCCTGCAACCCTCCCCCGTACGGCCTGCAGCTCCTCAACCATACGCCTGCACCCTCCACGTACGGCCTCCCTCCGTACGGCTGCCCCAGACACTGTACGGCTCCTCCACGTATGGCCTGCAACACTCACGTACGGCCTTGTTCCGTACAACCTCTAGCATCATTTGGCTCTCCCAATCTGTGAATAGGCCTTTCTGCTCCGTACGCCACAGTCGAGAGCTCATCCCGGGGTTTGGAACATTACACTTGTCAAGTTATAAGTCTATCCAAGTAATAGACCAATGATGAATCACGACCCCAAAATCTACAAAAGCCACAATCAAGGATTATACTGTTTCATACATTGGACAACTTGTTTAGCATACAAGGACTACCATAGACAAAGTTGGCATGCTCCATTCATTATGCTGTTGAATACAAGTTAAGTCATAGTTGGTAGGAAATGCCATTTTGATAATGCAAAAATTATATCAACCACGCCTTACATGGACAACTCAGAGAACAATCACATCTACTAGTATCCTAGCTATGGTCAAACTAGAACATAACCAATTCTCTTTTTACTTAACCATCCCACTTTGTTAATGAGTTTGACAACAAACTACGCAATCTTTAAGGCTTCAAGAAAAATTTAATAATAAATCCCTCACTTGAATATACACACAAGTCAATCATGTCTTATTAACTCATGCTCATATGCATATATACAGAACATTATAATTTCTATTCAATTACCCATGCAAAAAAAGTTGATATAATATCTATGATGAATGCTATATCAAAATTATCATATGAATATTTGAACTTTCCATATATTACAAAATTTCCTTTTTTAATAGTAGTCCTTTGCCCCCACCCCCCCCAAGAAAAGGCCAAAAAATTTCTCTGCACTGGAATCATGTCCCGATGTCCCCTGCCATCCCCATCCCACAAACTTGTGGGAGCATAGCTGCATCCATTGATAATCTTGAGCAGAATTCATCACAAACGCCATTGCCTCAACTGTCATCTTTTTTCTTATCCCATGTAATTCCAAGTTCTAAATTACTCAACTTCACATCTCAACCACAAATTTGTGCAACATCATATTTGAGGCAGCTGATGCCTCCTCTCACCCACAGCCCATAATAATAGTGCACCACCATTCCTACCACTATAACAAATGTACAATGCTTCCAACTGGGATCCCTAGCTGTGCCACTACTTCAGTTACTCGCAGATGCAAAAAGGAAGAAAACGTTGTAAACACTGGATCATAGAAAAGGAAAAAAAAATAAAAAATTAAAATGAAATAATAAGGAAAAAATAACAAAAAAATTAAAATGAAATAATAAGGAAAAAATAACAAAAAAATTAAAATGAAATAATAAAACCCTAGAAATGCTAGACTGTAAGAAGAATGAAAGTGAAAAGGGAAAAAAGGGAAAACAAATGAGATACATACCTTTCAAATGCAGTGAATAAATTCATCTTATCAGTCCAAAATCACTTGATAACCAATGGGATCTTCTTTTGAGTGCCAAATGCACAAAAGGATAATGGAGAATATGACAAAAAAAGAGAGGTTTTTGCCTGTTTCATTCTGCAGAATGTCCTTTAGCACCTTAAGTGAGTTTCTAATGTGAACTTGCTGAAACATACAAGTTTTTGGGCAAGTCCTTACCAGAAACTCAGCATTGAGGTTTTTGACGAGTGACTCACTAGAGTTTTTCCACTTACAGATAACTGTGAGTCAACAAGTTAATCACCAAGTTTTTAGACCATGCTTTGAATTCTTACCATGCATAATTAAACCATTCAAGTTTCTCCAAAAGCACTTTCATTGCCAAACCTTCTCAAAAATTTAAGATGTGTTATTCAAATGAATAATTATCATCAATCTCAGGCATTTATGTCCATATGTGTAATCATTCAGTGCTTCACAGAAAACTGAGAACACACAGTGCTTCAGCTTGGAGAGTTACCATCCAGACGTATTTCCATTGCAACCCCTCCCACTTTCACAAAAGTAAAACGTTAAAACTCAGGCTTTTAGTGGTGCTACAAATAGCAATTAGAAAAAACTCTCAACAGCTTTATTCAAATTTCAACTGTACTCTTAAAAGTACTGAGAAACCTGTAATAACATTACGTTTCTAAGAATTCATACAAAGCCCTTCATCTTAAGAAGGATAGGATAGTTTATGATATCCTGTAATAAGAGAAGTCATTTCATAAGAGAGGGGATCACCCTTGCATCGTAATACTCAACTGCAGTTTAGCCCTACTGCTATCATCTCTGTTCTATATTTTGTTAAGGTACTTCATTATCATGATTAGACTGATGCAAATATAGTACCTAAGTAATGTCCAAAGTTCATTAAACTCAATTTTTAAAAAACCAACCCAACGGCTAGTTTCCCATCCAACCCGCATAGCATTGCTGTGAGTGGGAACTATAGTACGCTTATAGATTGGCCCCAATAATGGGTCGATTGAATCGAGAGGTTGTTATGTATAGATGATCTAACCACCCCTACCTTATTTTTAACTATGAGACCCTGGGTTGAGTAAAAGTATTGAAGTGTTTTGAACTCAGAGAATAAAACCGTTCAGTAGAACGCCATCAGTTGAACTTCAGAATAAATATAGTTTCTGATTTCCTAGAAAACCACCATGGATTGCAAAGGCCAAAAGGGTTTCAGACTGTCTTCATATATCTGTTCATATATCAATGGACCTTATTTTTTCAGGTCTTCATTGAAGACTGCCCACAAGATCACAAAGGTAGTAAAAAGGATTACATGATCTATGTGGTGGAGAAAAGACTCTGAGCAAATTCTCATATTAAAATCGATGATTTTAAAATATATGATACCTCCACATCAGCATAAATTTCTGGAAATGATAAGCAACCCTCTGTAAAAACTTCTGTTTTTTTAGAGAACTTGTAAATCTTTGGATTGACGAGAACAATTTCCTCTCCTTTGCCACGTTCACCCTCAGGATTGAACACCATGAGCTGAACATTTACTCCAACTTGTGGTGCAGAGAGACCAACTCCATCAGTCCTGTACCATAGACATACCAAGAAAAAATCAATGCCCTTCAATACATGTACAAAATACATAACTGATCAAATTAAAATCCAAATCTCCCAAATTTGTAAACCCAGCATTCTCATAAGCAGATAATGACATATTTTCAAAGTAACCATTACTCAAGGGCAAGAACCCCCAAGGCAGATGCCCTAGTTCATACTTCTTGGTGAAAATGAATGGAAGCATACATAAGCTTAACTCCCTCTACTTCCCCCATTTCATTGAACATCTTTTAAAACACTTCCTATTCGTTATCATCTTTTCTAAACAAAAATATTATTCAATTGTAGCAGAAAAATATACCTTTACTGATTAAAATATAGATTAGTACAACTACATATATTTCACATATTTTAAAATTTAGAACTCTGTTAATGACGTTGGTAAGAATCGAGACAGCAGTTTTGAAGAGTTATTTTGAAAGTGATATTGAGAGACAAAACCCCTCGAAGGTGACTTTCTCCTCATTATTGAGAGGCATAATCTGGAGAATTTCTTGGTGCTTTCATACAAGAAACACAGCTAGAATCATTGTATTTCATATTTCAAATAGTGAAGGGTTTAGTGTTGCATATTTGGTCAAGAAGGACCGACTGAAGGGAGAGGTTATTGTTGTACATATCCACTTGGTTTGGCCATACCTTGCTTTGTCTGGGCCGTACTTTCTTGTTGGCTGTACCTTCATAGGGTGGTTGTACTTGCTTGGGGAGGCATGCGAGACCCTTTGAGCTGGGCGTTGGCTGTTGGAGAAGTTTTCATTGAGGGTTTGAAGGTGTTTGCTACATTATTCGTCTATCTTCTTTATGCCATTCAAGCTGGGAGACACTTTGCTAAGTACCTAGGGTTTGTGGATGTTATTATTGTTGGTTATTGTTGCTGCAGTCCACCATTTTCATTACCAGCAAATGGGTATGTTACATTTATGGTTGAACTCAGTTTTGTTTCATCAGGGTACCTTCACTTTTGTCTCTGTAATGTACTTACAGATTATGACCGATTATAAGCATTGAAAATTGCAAGCATTTATCACAACCCAACTTCCTGTGATATTGATTTGAATTGATTTTTTTTTACTAAACCTACTTATTTATTTACAATTCCATATAATTACTACTTGTGTTTGAAAATGGGTGGGAGTTACAGTTAAATTTTAGTTACTGTTAAATTTTAAATGTTTGAGTTACTTGAACGCAAGTTTTAAAAAGATTTTGGTCACCTTATTTAATGCATGCACAAGAATAGGGAGAGAGTGGGAAAGGTTTTTAAGAGATAACTCCTTGTGTTGTAAGAGAAGACGATTAGAAAACAAAAGTAAGCCTGCATAAATTACGGAAACAGAAATTTAAGATCTACCACATATTTGTCCTTTGGATGTACACAGCCTTGTAGAATTGAATATCAAAAGAGAGTCTTATAGTGTTGACCGGTAACAGTAAAGGATATGGTTACAGTATCAATAATAGAGGCATCAAAGCTTAATGAATTGATATACATATCTATTATTCCCCATCTCAGGAGGACTTTTTGAAGTCGCTAACTCTGACTGCATGGCATTGGTAAATCGGCTTTTTCAACCTTTACTTCTGTCTTGTAAAGGTCTACTAAATTTTACGGTATTAGTTTTGCTTCCAGGATTGTGATGCAATACTTTACGAGCAGGTTTTGTGGATACCTCCAGAGTGGGCATCATTGAAATGGAAATAGATGCAGCGTTTATTGAGGGTAACCAGATGCAACCCAGTAGGTGCATCTGTTCATTGTTCCACCAATCATGCATCCATTACCTATAAACTACAGTCCGCCAAACTGTACCTGAGGATTATGTACAAATAACTTATAAGTAGATTAATCCAAAATTCGCAGTCACATTCTCAACTTAGATATCAAGGCACAAATCTCTCACGTCATTATGCACACACATTGTTATATACATATTGGACAGAATTTGTAGCAAATAAAAATAGTCTATACAACGGGGAGGAGTCTATGCGAAGGGGGGCAATCTTTGCCTGAATCCAATCCATATTTTACTTGCATAGAAGGAACAGTGGGAATGGAGTCTGATTTTCAACTGTCATTGCGTTGAGAGGTGTACTATACGTGGACGAAGAAATAGATCACAACCTCCATTCGTTATAGAGAAAAGAGCACAAAATTTGGGGCCTAGGAGTTTTGTAAGGAATTTTCTTTTGGGCAAACAACTACAGGCGAGATTGGTATGTAACTTGGTCTTTCTATTTAGAAATTCAAACTCTTCCTTGTTGCTTAATTGCTAGTTGATAATGTAGCTGCAGGAGATATTTTTCCTTACCTGAGATGAATACTTCAGCATTCTGTTCGAGTAACTGTGATGATGATTAGTTTCTTCTGCCATCTATTTCTTATCAGACTTCGAAGAGTCTTCTTCATCTACAGTTGAAAGGTCATGGCATAACTTGCAAAGAGTTGATCGGTGAAAGTTAATCCACTTCATGTAACAACAGTCAAATAGCTATGTGCCTTTCTTTCATGTCGATATTCAGAATGAAAGGTGTTCATGTTTGCGTAGCATTTGGAATTCGCTGAGTTTCCTGTTCGTGTCTGCTAGACATCATAGAGACTCTTCTGTGCATCTGAAGAGTCATGTTGTAACTGACGGGTCTTCCACTTTGATCAAGCTGTTTTGAGTTCTCAGTGTTGGGTTATTGTGTGTGATGCTTTTTTGGTAGCGGTTCTGTTTTTGTCAAGGCTATCGCAGAGTATTGAGATTGCAGATTGCAAAGAGTCTTTACTGTCAGAAACCGAATGGTCTCATTCTTTTGTAACTGCTGAGTTTGTGGCAAATCCTTTGTAACATCATCTATATTATAATTGTTTACGGCTTCGTGATTATGGCTTAACCACAGCTGTATTATTTCTGGCAGAACATTTGCCACTGTGATCGTCTCTTCCCTGTGGTGGTCATCTTAATTGAGGCATCAAATATTTTGAAGGTGATACGGCACATTGCTGTAACTGTCACCGACATTTGTAATGACGTTCGGAGCTCAAGCATCACGCGGTCAATGTACGTGATTGGTATTCCTGCATTTTGTATTTTTTGGAATGCAAAAAGTGTATTGCTTTTTTTGGTTCTCTCTATCGTTGTTATCGTGTATTCATCCCTTCAGGTCAGAAGTGGGATGTTTATGCTGTCGGGTTGCCTACAGCTTATCGAGTGATTCAATATTTCAGTTATCTTGATCAGAGATTAAATGCTAAGGAGTCATGCCCATGCATCTTTCTTGATTCTTGAATGCAGGGTAATTGAAATAAGATAGAGGTGATCATCGCATTGTGATTCTGTTCGCAGGACAGTGATAGTTTTGTTAAAATTATTCAGCCGTATAACATTTTGTGTGTAATCATCATATGATAAGTCTTGTGTATGTTGCCTGTGATTAAATAGGAGAAGTTTATATTCTGTAAATGTCTAATTCTACAAGGACATATTACCAGTGCCTGTTATGTGATAAGAGTCTTGATGAAGTTATTCTTCTGTCTAAGCTTGTGAAGCTCTGCATCAAATCTCTTGATTTTCAATAAAGGATCTACTTTGAGTGTGGCTGGGTTTTTCCCCTCAGGCTGGAGGTTTTCCCAGGATAAATAATTGTCTCATCTGTTCTTGTGTGTTTTTTGAGTTTCAGCATATTGCTTCTATGCTATTCTGGTTCTAAATTTAACACAAGCCATGTCTAAATTTGACGAAAACTGACAAAGAAGTAAGATAACCCTTAGGCACCGAATAGGAGTGTCTTAATGAAAGTAATTTCAACTACTCCAAACCAACCAATTTATCCTCTTAACTGCAATTGGAAAAAAACTTAAATGGTGTTGAATTTTGCATATATTAGGCATCACATGACTGTGCTATCCAAACTGATACATGTTCATTTACTGTATCCATTGACCTCACAGCATTTAGCACTGCCATAATTATCAAAAATGAGCTGCAATATGTACTCCTTTGAGGCATTTGACCAACCACATCACAAGCATAATCTGTCTCCACTCTACGCATGCAAACTTGTGTTTTGAAGGATTCCCATAGGAGTTCCAAGAACCCATTATGGTGCAAATATAGAAATTGAATAGGAATTCAGTATACTAATCTTGTCGAGCTCAAAACTTAGGTATGCAGTACACCTTTCCTTCTCATCAGTATATGCAGGAAATACTCCAACAAGATCATCTTAAAAGAGTTCTTGGTTGGTGTGGCAATAAAAACATTGGATAACCATTGTCTCAATCTAATTCTTTATCAATACATTCATAATGTTTTAGTTCTTTCAATGTCTACTCAATAGAATAAAGGTAATGTAGGTGACAGTACTGGTGGAATCGGTCTACTCAACCATAGTTATAGAATAATTTTTTTCATTGGATTTTTTATTAAAAACTAGTTGCATGAATGTAAGAATGTTAGTAATGCTTAATACTTATTTCCTATTCACCGTTGTGAAATTAGATATTGTCTCATAAGGTACAAGTCTAGACAAATATTGAAGTGTTGGGCTATTACTTTTAGACATTGTAATCTATTAGGAATAATGTTTTGTAGGTGTCAAAATATAAGATTGACCTAATAAGGAAATAGGTAACGAGAGCATATGCAATATAATGACTTAGGGTTTTAAGCTAATAATCGTTTTCTTAAACCCTTCTCCTTCAATAAACATTATATTTAGACCTATCTTGAGTTAAAACATCACGAGGATAAGTAGTAATGGATTAAATTGCATTTCACTGCACCCTGATGATTTTAAATATACTTAAAGGTATTAGATGATTGATCATTAACAAATTGTAGTTTGATGGCTAATATTACAATTGGAGGTCACTATTATACCTATATTTTGTCTCTTTGATTAGAGCATGAAAACAAGATCCGTTAATATTGCATTGTGAAACTTTCTCAATGGACATTATTGTAATAATTGAGAAAATTTCACAATGCAATATTAACGGATAAATTTGTATAGGACATGTATCAATTATTGGATGTTAAAATTTCTTATTGTATAGGACATTATTACTAGGCGTTCCACTTCAAAACTTAAGAGGAAATAGGCTTGTGTAGCATTGATGTTTTAGATCTAAACCAAGGTAAGAACATAACATGGGTTTGGCATTGATAAATCAATCATATAGGGTACCTTGGGAATGGAAAGTAATGGATAAACTTTTTATCATGTAGACATCTATTACTAGATCAAGACTTTGATGTGAGTTTATCTTTATTGATTATATGAATTTGATTAGCATTCAAATTTTTGAAAAATATATAAAAGAATCATGCAAAGATTATGCTTTCATTTGTTTATAAGAAAATGTTACGATTCATTGTCATCCTAATCATATATCAATGGATATGTACTTGTTCATGATGCATCATATGACTAAAATATATTTGCCCTCAAGATCATATGCATGGTTGTGTTTGGTGTCTTATTGATTGTGTTTGAAATTCATGATAAAGTCACTCTTTACTTTGTGTTTTAGATGAATTCAAATCTATGAAAAGATCTAATATAGATTGGTAACAGTTTTTACATTTGTTTACTTATGTATGATTGTGCTTTGTCAAGTGTTTCAATGTGTATTATGTGTCAATCGAGTGCCAAATATGGCAAAATCAGAAGGGTAAGTTTCTATTTAAACTTATCTATTGATAATTGGCCCCAAAAGATGCTTTGTCCAAAGCTTATTTCGGTCTCTTAGTATATGCTTACTATTTGAATCATTATGTTTTACACTTCCTTCCATATCATATTGTCATTGCATTAGCATCTTAGAATGCTGATGCAACATGTTGCACTAGATTTCATCACCCTACTAGTTTTCAGTTGCTAGGCGTCTTCATACAGGGTTGGATATCCTTCATGTCAGGAAGGATTTTGGGGAAGTGTAAATGCTTTGCGGTTGGGTGCAAAAGCATTCTGGCAATGTTCTCACCTGTGGTGTGCTCGAGGGAGAGAGATGTCGACAGCTACCATCAAGATCATCATCAATTATGTAACTCATGCTCTATGACTATTCGATCATATTCTCTAGTACAGGAAACAATTTCCTTATGTTTTGCCTATTTTTTGGTTAAGGTACTTGGAAACCTTGTCAAAGTTCATTATTGTCTTTAATTTATGTATGTGAGCAAATTGATTTAATGTGTGCTTAATTATGTCTGAGATTAATTGTAATTATGTGATTTAATATTTTATTTAAAATGGACATCCTTACATTTGGTATCAAAGCTTTGGATTCCACACTAGGGCCTTGAGTTCACTATGTTAAGTTGTGACACATGATTGCATGAACCTCTAGTTAAATTGTGTGTGTGTGTGCATAAGAACTTATAAATTGACTCAAAAGTTGAATAAATGTGAGTCAACTTGAGTAGTGAGGGAGATAGTTTCCTACATATTGTTACAGTAACAGGAAGGGAAGATGTCCCTTGGTTGGAACCCTTTTAAAAGTGAAAATAACCACTCAGAGCAACACCCTTTTGCATATAAATTCTTGTTGAGGCTTTATTCGTATAATTGTGTAATGTTTAACTACTTGGTTGCCCTTGCTTATTTTAAGTTGCAAAGGTTAGCAAGAACTTAGAAGCATGAAGTGTTTGGTTATGTGTGTGCACTCTATTGATTGGAGTGAATGTGCAGCTTTTTTTTTAAATAACATATCCATAGATGATGATTGAAAAAGATAATTATATTGTGGAAGTCATGCATTTAAAGTAAAGATTGATGACTATTCTTTTGCATGATATGCATATTAAGATGTTTTGATTCATACTTGAATTAGTCTTTATAGGGATGTATTTTGCATGTGCATTGTAAGAAAGAATGTGAGTTATTGTGACGGATAAAAAGAGTACGACTCCAAATCTGCACTAGTTTCTTTGGCGGGACTTAGCAGGTCATATGTATGAAATGAAAACTTATTGGGATATTATAAACATGTTTGCATGTTTCATCTTGCATGATAAGTTGCATTAAATTGTAAAAGTTAATAAATGGCAATTGATAGCCTTATCAAGTTTTATGTGGCATGATCAATTGATGATTGATTCTTTAATAGTGATATTATCGTAATGCATTAAGGCTAAAGGTTGTGTATGATTGAATGTGACCTCAAATTCAACACACACACAACATGATCATTACTCACATGATCAGATTACAGAAAAGAATATGAGTTATTCAATCCGAAATCTTTAGTGAAGCGATCTGTTGCCTCCTATGTAGACGGGGTGTTTTCAAGATTGCTCTCAGATCGAAAGCCAACAACCATAAGACAGAACTACAATGGAGGATTTTAAAAGAAAAGCATAGGCATGAAATAAAAAATGCAAGCAATCTAGCATGAATGCAAGTAATCTAAAATGAAAATGCAAGTAATCTAATATGGATGCATGTAATCTAAAATGAAAATGCAAGTAATCTAATATGGATGCATGTAATCTAAAATGAAAATGCAAGTTCTTTTTAGAGTTTTCAAAGGAAAATGTGACTAAATCTAAGAACAAGTAAGTAAACTAAGAAGATGAAAAATGCAATATTATACTAAATGAACTAACTAAAATGATAACAATCAAAAGCTATGAATCTCAAAGAATGTAGTAGAATTTTACTATAATCTCTATGCTCTCAAAAATTCCCTCCTTTGAAATGAAAAGGCAAGCTCTTAAATAGAAAAAGAGGGGGAATCTCGCATGTAACTCCTTTTGCCACATGTCTTAAGTGACTTCATTTTCCATTAAGGCTCTTCACTTTTTGGACAAATAGGCATGGAATTATTTAATTAAAAAGTGGAATTTATGCCACATATGGGGGTGTGACTAAGTTGAATAATTTGAATAATTAAATTCAAATAGAGAGATGTCCACTCAAATAATTAAATGATATTAATTCTTTTTTTATGTGTATTAGCTAAAGGGGTAGATTTAATTTAATTTAAAGCACTTAGGACTTTAGAATTAAATTAATTTATCATAGGGATAATTTAGCTAATATAAGTCAAAGACTTTTAGGAATTAATTTAGCATTTGATTATTGCAATTTAGGGTCTTTGCAACTGACATCAAGTCAAATAGAGTCAAGTAGGAGAGAGAAAATTGCCTAGCGAGATAGGACTTTGATGACATAGAATTGAAGAAATACACCAAAATTGCTTGAGATAATTAGGTGCCAATTTTGGGGTATTACATTTTGCCCCTCTTTGAATTGATGTGCAAGCAGCGCGTTGATTCAAAGAAAAGTCTGAAGTGACAGATGATGAGAATTTCCAAAGTCTAAGTTAGATTGCGAAGATAGCGGTCTTAGAACAGAACCAAGATTAGGGTTAGATTGCCCCAATACCAATTGATGAAGATGTAGATTTAGGATTATCTCCAGAATCAGGGTTAGATTGTCTCAATACGAAGCTTAGCCCTCCGAGACCCAAGTTAGATTGCCCAGATAACAATCTAAAAGAGATTTTGAGAGCCATCTCCAAAATGAAGCTTGACTCCCAGGAATCAGGGTTAGATTGCCCCAATACCTAAAAGATTTCAAGAACCATCTCCAGAACGAAGCTTGATTCTCAAGGATCTGAGTTAGATTGCTCAGATACCTAAGAGATAGATGATAAGATAACAGGATATGAGGCACCGAGATGCCCCAAGCAATGAGAACTGAAGATTCAGATTAGACTGATTCAAGAATTGATTCGACAAGATTCAATGATGCAATCATCCTGCCCCCTCGGGAGCGAAATCGAAAGATGACACGTCAGAAGATGATTGACAGCAAGAGATTACAGATAAAGATAAGATCAAAGATTGAGAAGAATTCAGAGCAGATTAAAGAAGCATCGAGAAGATGCAGAAGCAAATCGGAGCAATGCAGAGGTCCTGTTGACCAAATTTGACCATGGTCGACCAAATTTGACTAGAGTTGACTTTGATGAAAAGAGAAAAGATCTCAAGAACATGATGCAAAGATGAGGATCTGGCAGGAAGATGACGCCAGAAGGCTGACTGCACAAGCATTCGATCCCAAAGGGTCTCAGAATTTAAAACGTGATTTCGAGCTATGTAGAGATGTCAGATTTCGATTTCAATCCCGAAAACTTGTGCAATCATGATGAAACTAGGATGGAAGAGGAGAACCTCCAATGAACAAAAAGCAATCAAGAGAGCAACAAGAAAGCGCTCCAAATGCAAGCCTAGAATGAAAGATGCAAGTCTAAATGAAAATGCAAACCCTAGGACTTGGTTGTTGGACTCACCGTATTTATCATCATAGAGCCTTTCAAGTTCGGACAATCGCAAGATGTCATACAATCCTCACTAATATCGCTATCATGAGAATATGAATATGACATAAGTCTTAGGTTTGTCGGAATAAGATGTAAGCATTAAGGCACAAGGAGCCAGAATGACCTGAACACCTATTCCTTTTAATCTAGCAAGTTAACATAAGCATTAGAGCATAAATGCTAGAATGACCTGAATGTCTCTTGCGAACAAACACACCAAGCACACAGGAGTTCCTTCTTTTGCCAAAGATTGCTCGCAGTGACCCTTACGTTCACTCAACAGGGCAAGCATTTACAATTTCACCAGTAGCAGAAAGAAGTCACTCAAAAGACAAGGAGAAGAACCAACCTCACCAAAGTGTTCATATAAAAGGAGTCGAGGTACGCATGGCCATCCAATATGAGATGAAGGCTCTTACAAACATACACCCCTCTTATATGAATTCTTTGGATCATTGGAACTAAACCAACAAGCAGAAAGCAAAGAAAAAGCAAAGCAAACAGACAAGCACTCAAAGAAAACAAAGCTCAACATGCCTCAAAGGAACACACATTTAGTTTTACTTTCAGTTTATGCTCATGTTCAAGCGAATTGGAGTCGAATCGAAAAGATGACTTTTGAAGTCTCGATGAGATAACGACAATAGGCAGACACAGTGAGAAGCACTGGTGACTGATGCAAGGGAGAGATCCCGAAAGAGAGAGGTCGAACGAGAGCTAGGTATCAGCAAGCAGATGTAGCGAGAGTCGCTGGTGACTGATGCTCGAAAGAGTTTCTGAAAGCGATAGGACAATGCCCCCTAGACCAAGCGGGTGCCCCCAAGCGTGAACCAATTCCAATCTATGAAGAGTCAAGCAAAAACTCGAAAACAACCGAAGGCAAGTGCATGAGCTAGCAAACCAAAGCGGGAAACAAACTAAAGCAGGAAACAAAGGAAGCAAACTAAAGCTGGAAAGAAAACTAAAGCAATAAACTAAGAGCCAAGCGACGCCGAGAGAGGATGTTACTTTAGGAAACAAGTGGCGCCTGTTTACCAGGTTTTCACCAACTTGGCAGAGATTCTATTTTTTCTACCATGATGCCTGTTTACCAGGTTTTCATCAATGGCACATTTTTCTCTTTTTCAATTTTTTTTGTATTTTCTCTTTTTTGCTTTTTTTGTATTTTTATTTTTTTTCATTTTTATTTTTTTTGTATTTTTCACATTTTCTATTTTTTTGTATTATCAAGGCGTCTGTTTACCAGGTTTTCACCAGGATAATAGATATATCAAAGCGCCTGTTTGCCAGGTTTTCACTAAGATGATCATTTTTTTTAGGACATTTTGCAATTTTTTAGGATTTTTTGCAATATATCAATTTTTAGGATTTTTTCAGGATCAATAAATATGTACATGAGCATACTGAGAATGTTAGCTGTAGAACTTCTTCAAATGAAGAGCGTTGATAGGCTCTTTGAGTTTCTCTCCTTCAGTGGTGGAGAGGCGGTAAGCACCAGATCCAAATGCTGCAGTAATAATGTATGGACCAAGCCAGTTTGGTTCAAACTTTCCTTTCTGGGCTCTCTGCTACTGATTCTTGGGGTTCTCCCTCAAGACAAGGTCACCCACTTAGAATTCCCTTTGTCTGACTTTCTTGTTATATGTTTTTGACATTCTCTTTTGATATGCTCGAAGATGATCGAACGCCACCCTCCGACGTTCATCTAATAGTTCAAGCTCTTGCAACCTAGATATTCTGGTATCTTCATCAGTGATGAGGCCCTTCAGAGAGATTCGCAATGTCGGAATCTCGACCTCAATTGGCAATACCGCTTCTGCCCCATAGACTAAGGCAAAAGGAGTGGCTCCCGTTGGTGTTCGGATACTTGTTCTGTAAGCCCACAAAGCCGGATTAATCTGGAGATGCCAATCTCTACTAGATTTATGAACTGTTCTGTGCAAAATTTTCAGGATTGTCTTATTAGAAGCTTCTGCTTGTCCATTACCCTGAGGATAATAAATAGATGACCAATGCTGAATGATCCTGAATTTAGTGCATAAGTCTGTCAAATCCTTGTTCTTAAACTCTCCTCCATTGTCACTGATAATAGATGAAGGTACGCCATATCTGCAAATAATATAGTTCAAAATGAACTTAGCAATAGTCCTTCCATCAACTACAGTCAGAGGGACTGCCTCGACCCATTTGGTAAAGTAATCTGTAGCAGTGATTATGAATTTATGTCCTCTTGAAGAAGAAGGGTGTATCTGACCAACCAAGTCAAAAGCCCATTGTTGAAATGGCCAAAAACTAATGAGAGGACTGAGCTCCTTAGCAGGAGCGTGGATCAGATTCCCATGATATTGACACTGCTTGCAAGTCTTGACATATTGGACAGCTTCTTTTTCCATATCCGGCCAGTAGTATCCAGCTCTAATAAGTTTACGAGCTAACGTCAGACCACTCGAATGAGAGCCGCAAATACCTTCGTGTACCTTAGCTAACGCACGTTTGGACTCATCGGGCTCTAGACACCTAAGTAGAGTACCATCTAGGCCCCGTCTATACAAGTCATTTGCTATAAGGACATACCGTGAAGCAGTACGAATGAGGTGAGGTTTCTCATTCCGGGTATAGGTATCGGGGATAATTTGGTCCCGAAGATAAGAGTAGATATGGTGGTAGCGGGATGAGTCGTCCAATGACTGAACAGATCATCTTGGATTCAGGATTATCATAGGCAGGGTAGCATAATGTTTCCACCAGGAATTCATGCCTGAAGTCATTTTCTGGCATTTGTAATATTGAGGCCAAAGTAGCCATAGCATCAGCCGCCTTATTATCTGTTCTTGGAATCTGCTGGAAGGAAATATGTGCAAAGTATAACTTAAGATCATCCACCATTCTTTTGTAGGGTATTAGCTTGTCATCCTTTGTTTGATATACATTATTAACTTGATTAATGATCAACTGAGAATCGCCAAAGACCTTGAGCTCATCTATACGCCATTCAAGGGCTAATTTCATACCATTGATAAGAGCCTCATATTCAGCTATGTTGTTGGTGCAAGGAAACATCATTTTGTATGCCTTAGGCAAAAAATAGCGTTGAGGTGTTATAAACAGAATACCCGCACCTGATCCTTGTTGAGTGAATGAGCCATCAAAAAACATACTCCAAGACTGATGTGTGAGATGCAGAATGGAGTCATCTGGAAATTCAATGTTCAAAGGTTGATGATCATGTAGAGGAGCCTCTGCCAACTGATCAGCAATTGCTTGTCCCTTAATAGCTTTCCTTTCCACATATTCAATATCAAACTCACTGAGGATCATCACCCATTTAGCCAACCTACCCGTGAGAGCAGCCTTGCTTAATAAGTATTTTAGCGGGTCAATTTTTGCAATAAGCTTTGTAGTGTGAGCCAACATATAATGTCGCAGTTTCTGTGAGGCAAACACTACAGCTAGACAAGCTTTTTCAATAGCAGAGTAGTTCATTTCATAGGACACCAATGTTCTGCTGATGTAATAAATAGCTCTTTCTTTATTGTTCTGATCTTCTTGAGCTAAGAGAGCACCCAAAGATGTACTTGTGGCTGAAATATACAGTATAAGCAGCTTCCCATGGATAGGAGGCATCAAAATGGGTGGATTGGCAAGATATTGTTTTATTTGACTGAGTCCCTTGTCACATTCCTCATTCCATTCATAGGTGACACCTTTATGCAAAGTTTTAGTGAACGGCTGTGACTTATCAGCTAGTTGTGAGATGAACCGCCGAATGGATTGCAACCTTCCTTGTAGACCTCTCATCTGACTTATGTTCTTAGGAGGAGGCATGTCCATAATAGCTTGAACTTTTTCTGGATCAACTTCTATGCCTTTGGCTAAGATAATGTAACCCAAGAGTTTTCCAGAAGTGACTCCAAATGCACATTTCTTGGGATTAAGTCTAAGGCTAAACTGCTCCATGAGGTCAAGGATGGGACCCAAATCTTCAAGGTGAGTTCTTCGCTGCATACTCTTGGCTAAAGTATCATCCACATAGTCCTCCATAGTTTTGTGCATCATATCACCACGGTGGGCGCCAAAATGTGTATGATTGAATGTGACCTCAAATTCAACACACACAACATGATCATTACTCACATGATCAGATTACAGAAAAGAATATGAGTTATTCAATCCGAAATCTTTAGTGAAGCGATCTATTGCCTCCTATGTAGACGGGGTGTTTTCAAGATTGCTCTCAGATCGAAAGCCAACAACCATAAGACAGAACTACAATGGAGGATTTTAAAAGAAAAGCATAGGCATGAAATAAAAAATGCAAGCAATCTAGCATGAATGCATGTAATCTAAAATGAAAATGCAAGTAATCTAATATGGATGCATGTAATCTAAAATGAAAATGCAAGTAATCTAATATGGATGCATGTAATCTAAAATGAAAATGCAAGTTCTTTTTAGAGTTTTCAAAGGAAAATGTGACTAAATCTAAGAACAAGTAAACTAAGAAGATGAAAAATGCAATATTATACTAAATGAACTAACTAAAATGATAACAATCAAAAGCTATGAATCTCAAAGAATGTAGTAGAATTTTACTATAATCTCTATGCTCTCAAAAATTCCCTCCTTTGAAATGAAAAGGCAAGCTCTTAAATAGAAAAAGAGGGGGAATCTCGCATGTAACTCCTTTTGCCACATGTCTTAAGTGACTTCATTTTCCATTAAGGCTCTTCACTTTTTGGACAAATAGGCATGGAATTATTTAATTAAAAAGTGAAATTTATGCCACATATGGGGGTGTGACTAATTTGAATAATTTGAATAATTAAATTCAAATAGAGAGATGTCCACTCAAATAATTAAATGATATTAATTCTTTTTTGATGTGTATTAGCTAAAGGGGTAGATTTAATTTAATTTAAAGCACTTAGGACTTTAGAATTAAATTAATTTATCATAGGGATAATTTAGCTAATATAAGTCAAAGACTTTTAGGAATTAATTTAGCATTTGATTATTGCAATTTAGGGTCTTTGCAACTGACATCAAGTCAAATAGAGTCAAGTAGGAGAGAGAAAATTGCCTAGCGAGATAGGACTTTGATGACATAGAATTGAAGAAATACACCAAAATTGCTTGAGATAATTAGGTGCCAATTTTGGGGTATTACAAAGGTGTCTCAAAATTGAGTTTAAATTCTTAATTAAGGAAGATTGATGTTTGTCTTGCATAGTAATGAAGTCTTCAAGACTTGTGTTATGATATGTTGGGTATGTTCTCTAGCACACCTTGGATGCAAGGTCTCTTGTTGCTTCTACTCCCTCATTGTGACCAGTGTTAGTCACTCAGTTTAAGTGAAACTGTTTTTCAAGTTAATTATTGTTTTCAATTATTGATGAAATTTTGAATTGTTGTGAAGGATAGCTTTACAATTTTAGATTTTCTTGTGATAAAGTGTAATGGCCACCCCCAGAATGCAACTTTGCAAATTCTAATTTTTTCCAGAAATCTGATTTTTTTTTGTTTTGGATTTTTTCTGATTTTTGTGGTTTTATTTTTTTTTGTTGAAGTGATTGCAATGCTTGGAAAAAATAACAAAATGCTGATAACAACTAACTTCAAGAAACTAAACTCCAAAAACTGAACCAATCTGATTTATTAATTTTTTGCAAATCAAATACATGACTGTACCACTGATTTATGTCTCGGATGCTGCTACAGGCTACTGCCGTCCCTTTAAGAAAGATGTGGGAACTATACTGGGCTGGTACGGATTGAGCACAACTGATTTCCTCCTGGGAATTTGCTGTTAAGCTTCTGCAGACAGAAAAAGTACCAATTTCTGTCCCGAACCACTGAAAATTCTGAACTGATCTGCTATTTGCTCCCTCAACATTCAAGCTGAGAGGTGCTGGATGGAGTAGTATGGCTGGGCTTGGGTGCCTGAAGAATGATAAGTCTGCCCTCCAAAGTACTGATCTGTAATTCTTGATGAACAATCTTGCCTTTTCTAATCTGATCTGATCAGACTCGCCCAATTTCTGATGCCAAGATGAAACTAATGCTGATTTATGTTGTATCCTGTCACCTAGAGAGTTGGGGCTACGTCCAACTCTGAATTCTTCCATGAGATTTCGTTCCTAGTGTTGGTTCCCAAAACCACAAATTGGAAATCCAAGAGCTTTGTCACTTCAACAATAGGATTACTCAATCAGTTTTGGCCAATGAACGGGAATGATCCAAATTCCCCTGCACTTTAGGCTTCGCTACACCTAGGCAAGTAAACCTTCACTTCGAACTTGATCACCTTGCTCAAAGCTTTTAGATAGCAAATTTAGACTTGGTGAGTTCTTCGGTTGGCGAAATCCTCAAACTCGATCAATATGAAATTATGTGATTGCTTGAAATGGTTGTATGTTTATGTAAGGTTTTTCAATAATGGAGTTGATGCTTGCAAGAAGGAAGATATAGATTTCCGACTTCAAATATAAATCCAATAACTATATTTCAATGATTTAAAAAGACCAGTGCCTCTGCTTATCCAGGCAATAGAGTCAACCACAACAAGGATTATTACGTACAACTTTATGAGACAATATTTATTTAAATATCATCAATTACCCCTGCGCTCTGCAAAAGACAAATCTTATATGCAATTCTTCGTTAGTCCAAAAGGAACTTAACTTCTCCGGCTGGAAATCCAATTAGACAGAGATAAGGAAACACATTTATATTTCACACTATTATGATTGTCGAACAAAGAATGCAGAAAAAATCCAATGCATAAGCTTTATCGGAATAATTCAATAATCATCTTATTAATCACAAAGGACAAATCCAAACTATAATTGTAATCTCTTTGCATTTAAATAAACAAAAAGCAAAAGGCTTTTATTTATCATTAAAATATAATATGTAAGTTTACATTAAAAAGCCATATATTCTACTCCTTATCCCTTCGTACCGTGTTGTCCTCAATTTTGACATCACAAAATTGTGGCAACCCTATGCAATTTTCTTATGAATTCGTAGGTGTATCCTCTACGTTTTCGATGTTTTGGATAATGCGTTATAAAGACAATTCGTCATCCTTGAAATGTTCTTTATTTTGCATATTTCATGAATCCCTTTTGAAGGTTTCCGTCAAGTTGAATCCCCTTATTGCTTGTCAGAATGAGTTTTCTTCTCTGACTGCAAACACTTGATTTTTGGTGATCTTCAAGTCCTTATTCCTCGTTTTCATCCTTCTTGAAGAAGTTTTTAGTCTTGTTTTTCTTTTGAGTCTATGCTCCTTTGAATTCCACTCATTTTGAGCTAACTTAGGCCTCAATCGAAGTTGTCTAGCTCAAGTTATGAGGGAAACGGCGAGGTTTTTAGGGTAACTACATATTTTATTAAAATCCTCCAAAAAGTGGACTTTTTAATGGCAATTGCACATAATAAAATTATTCTTAAATTTAAAATTGGATTTTGTCATCCATTTTAAATTTTCAACTCATTTTGAGTTGATTTAATCATAGTTTTTAATGTTTTATGAAAACTAGACTTTTTAAAGTCTATTTTTATGTTACTTTATTAAAATCTATAGTTATTAGTTTAATTTTAATTACATGAGATGTTTTTAAGTGCAAAGGTGGGTTTTCGTTGTTCATTGCATATATCCATATGCATAAAACTCATTAAAATACACTGCCAAGTCCTAAAAAGCAAGTCAGTGGAGTTTTCATATGCAATTACATATTTTAAATAAAATTTGTTATTTAATATATGGTGAGTGGAGAATTTAAACTCATTTACACACGCATAGTTTAATAAATATGCTTTTACTTCTCAAAAGCACGTTATTTCTCTTTAGTGAGATTTTCAAACTCTAAAACATATGCTTTTTCTTTTCATAAAGATAATCAAATGCTAGGTGGCGATTTTAGGTGAAATAACATATGTTTTTGTGTTATTAAAATCCGTTTTCATCTTGTCTAGTGTTTGGTGGAGTTTCAAAACTCAAAAGCATATGTTTTCTCCTCTAAAAAGACCGTTATTATGTCTTTACCAAGACTTTCATACTTAAGTGGCGATTTTGGGTCTTAAAGCATACGTTACTCATCCTTAAAAACCCATTTTAAAGGGTTATATGCTGGGTGGAAATCTTTAATCCCAAAACATGTGTTGTTTGGTCTCCAAAACGCATTCTAACTTAAGGCATACATGAGTGGCATTTTTAAGAGAGGAAACATATACTTTTTATGTGTTACTTGTCCTCAAATGCCCATTTCTATACGCTGCTTATTGAGTGGTGATTTTTACCCTTGAAACACATGTTATATGCTTGAAGAAATGCGTCTTTAATGCTGCATACATAAGTGGCGATTTTGAGGGAGGAAACACATACCATTTCTCATGTTTCTCTTCCCTAAAAACGCATTTTAATCTAAGAAGACTGCTGGTGGCGATTTTTGCTTCATTCGCACATCATCGGGCCTCATTTCCAGCTCGTTTTTGTGACTTTTTTCCTCAAAAATGTTTCAATAACAGCATGTGATCCATAACATTTTCAACCAAAGAGGATTTCCGGGTAAGAATACTTCATTTTTAGTTTGTTTTTGCTGTTTGTAGATAGTTTCAAACCCTAGGCCCTGTTTTTTTTTAAGCATTTACATATGCATTTGGTTTGGTCAAGGAAGTTGCTATTATTCTGCAAATAATTTCTCTTTGATTCAACAATTGTCAAGCTTCGAATCTTGACTCAAAGAGACATTTTTTTTTTGGAAGAGTGAGTCAAGAATTGAAGTCTATATAAGACTCTTCTTTCCAAGTATTTCTAAATTCGAAAATCTTCATGATCTTGTTCAGATTTTTCGAAGATTGCAAAGATTTCCTCCTTTATCTTGTGTAAAAGAGAGGTAAGTTCATTGGTTTTCTTGTATGGTCTTTATGTGAATCTTACTATTTCATTTCATATTCTGATTTGCATTAGTTTTATGTCTTATTTTTGTGTTCCCTCTTCTATCTTCACTTCTCTTAAGTTGCATATGCAAAATATCTCATCTGTTTGCATATGCAGTCGGGATTAAAAAAACCCCATTCTATGATGAAGAAAGGAATAAATCCATGTGTATTATCCTTCAAAAAGTCTACTTGCATAAACCGCTGTCCCTACCACTGCCATATGACATAAAACTCATGATGGTGGTTAATTCAACTCCATTATAAGAAGAAATGATATCCATTCATTTACTTACCTTCTTATCCTTCATAATTCCAGCTATCTCCATCTACAGTTACCCTTAAGAAACTTGTTCTTGAGTTCTCTTTATCATTTGAATTGAATTCAACTACCAATCATCTTCATACGCCTTCATTATCCTAGTTTCTTCCCCTTGTATGAAATTGTACAAATGGATCCTTTTCAAGAAGACGTTCTCACATTGTGTAATCTTCATATCACAACTACTCAGGCCTATCAATTGCCATGTCAGGAGAATTTCGAGCCAACACTAGGAAAGGAAGAAGTAAAGACCCAAAGGATTGAAAGGGAGAATCAAGAAAGGATAGAACGTGAGAGGCAAAACTGAAAAAATGATCTAAGATGGTGTTACCTTCCTATGCTAACTATCCAGTTGTGCAACCAAGTTTGGATATAAATGTAAGGCGGGAAGATATCATTTCAGACTTAGGGGCTTTCATTTGGAATCAAAGAGAAGACGACACACACTATACAATTGCTCGAGCCATCTTGGAGGAAGAGGAGGAAGTTGGTATTGAATTTGAAAGAGGAAGACAAAGAATTGAAAGGGGGCTTAGAGAAAGATTGGAATATGAGGAAAGAGAAAGGGAAGCCCATAGGAGAACTCAAAGGCCACCCTTAAGAGAAATTCAACTTCGATGGAATCAAGTGAATCAAAATTAGAACAAAAGCTAGATAAGAAGATTGGATCTTTCTCCCTAGAAAGGTTCGAAAGATGACAAGCATAGAATGCTTTCAAGACAAAAATGGTCAATGAACACTCAACGCAACAATCAAGGGTGCATATTCATGTTCCAGATCAAGATGCTTTCACCAAACCAAAGCATATCAAACATTGGGTATCTTGTAGCAGCATGAGGACCCATAAAGGATGATGTAAAAGAAGTCGTGTCTTGTCAGGCACTTAGAATATTTTCATCATGCCTTTGTAATTTGTATTTGACAGATTACATGTAATGTAAAAACAAGATGTAATTGCATGTGATAGTATCACGTGCAAAGTTGTAATAGGTAATCAAGTTGCAAGTGCATTAGGCATGCAACTTTGAATACGTCAAAATTAGTTAGTTAGTTAGTTAAGGAATAAGTCAAGGTGGTTAAGGGTTTTCCCCTTCTTTCTCCACCCTTCTCTCCACTTTTTTCCTATATAAAGGAGGGAGATCATTGTAAATAATCATCTTTTGGCAAGGCAAAAAAATTCTGCCAGTTTGTATCTACACTCTAAGACTTTGAGCTTAGATGTAAATTTGAATTGCTTTCAATAAAAGGGGCAACTTGCTTTCAAACTTTGTGTTGATTCAAGGTGTTATGTGACGACATTTTATGGATATTGATTGTGAGTTTTGGAGTTTTTCTCAAGAGGGATTTGAGTTCAATTGTGCAGTCTTTGAGCTGCCTATCGCATTCAAAGCCAATTTGAACTTTTGAAGACTTTGTGCAGCAGGAGGACAAATTGTTATAATTGATAGTGGCTGCAATTACTTAGAACTGAAGGCTTTGGACTTTAGTTGTAGGTATTTTTATTAAATTTGAGAATATCTGGTAAGAGACTTTGTGCCTTACCAGTTATTCTACTCGAATCCTAATTTGAAATAATCGCAGGAGACTTTGGGTTCCTGTACTTATTCCACAAAATATAAAAAGAAAGTTGTTGTTCCTGGTATTGTTCTTATGTCAACTCCAGGGTCACCAGTATTATCGTAGCAATAAGGCACTTTTTGTTAAGTTAGAAAGTAGTAGTTGTACGCAAATCGTTCCTGAAAAAAGAGGAATTGATTAAGAAAACCGCCCTTTTGTAATTCAGTTAAGTTCCTGTTGAAGCCACCTACAGTAAGAAGGGAATCTCCCCTATTGCTGAGAGGAGAGAGAAATCTCATGAGAAATTGCCTAAAGTTACAATTTTGTAAGGTGTAGCCTTAGCGGCTTACAAATTTTTTAGCCAACATACTGATAGATATGAATGCTTCTTCCCATCTTTTCTTGTTCGGATAAGAGAGCCTCTTATTTATATCTCTTATTTCTAAAAGATTTGTCTCTTTTAAAAGAAAAACACTCTTATAATTAATAAATCTCTTATTATTTTAATCGATCATCTTGAACTGGCACCTCCTATTATAATCGCACCTTTTCACTAATTATTTCCTAACCATATTATTATGTTTGATGAAGGTTGCCACTTGATTTTCTTTGTAATAATATTTTTCCAGGCACATACAAATACTTCTAACATTGTATTTTAATATTTTTGAATGCCAAATTGACTCTTCGTATACTGACTTGGTTTCGATTCAAGCTGGATTCTATGGACGGCACCATGTCATTCATTGTATGCATCATATCACTGCCAGAACATTCCTTCTACATATTTGAATTTCTCGTTGTTATTATCTCTACTAAGTGTTTTGACGGCACATGGACATCTAAGATATGTTGAGTTTTATATAATTTAGTGCCAGTTCTCTTCTTTGTCGTCATGTCTTTTACGGGATTATGGGTATGTCCCTATCATTGCTTTTAAGACTCCATCACCGCATCCAATATCAAAGTCATTGTTTCTTTGTCACAAGACCCAGATACTCCAATCGATGACGTTTTTGGTGTTCTCTCTATTTCTCCTTTTCACACTCGTTAGCATTGTGACGTGTATAAGGAATTCGGATCAAAATATGCTCCATTGCTCCAGGTGTACATATGTTCCACATGGTGTAGCCTAGGAATGAACTCTCTATCAGCGAACACATTCATCCAAAGATGGGGCACATTCCAATTCGTTTCAACATTCAATACTTCGCAAAACACTTCCTTCAGCACACTGTTAATTCATTTTGTTTTTTGTTTCGATGATGCATGCTTTCTTTGGTATAGATAATGAATCGTTCCTCTTTATACTGAAGAATATATCGCACGTTTGTTAGAAATGGAACTTCAAACGAACTTCCCATTTCCAAACTTCTGCATACGCTACAAGATCTTCGATAGTGCCAATTTTGTGTAGAGAATGAATTCCAATTAATAGTTGCAAAGGCATGGAGCTCGGTTTGATAGCAGTGATGATACATACAACTAGTTCCAAGGTAACCGAATATGTTAAATAGTTGTAAAGTCATGCACAAGATATCCTCAAACACAAGTTCCACAACAGCTTCCATTTTCAACATCCATATAACGATTTGCAATGTTTTGTTCTGTCACAACATCCCACACAGGATTTGTTTGTCCACAATGGAAATATCAACAATTACAAACCAAGATACAACACAGAAAACTCAACTACTCTTTCCTTTGTTCAAAGACTGCACCTCAGAGATATGAACACTTCACAACACCTCTAAATGAATTTGGTCCAAACATGATAAATATTCACTGCTAGACATTTAAAGGATTTGTGTTTTTGAAAATATAGACCATTCTCTTGTATCCCATTCACAAACCTTAGGAATATAAGAGCCTGTTAATATTTCCTTTCTACAGTAGCTTACTTATTTGCAAGTTTGTCATTACTTTATTGTAAAGATCAATAGCCCCAGCACTCATTGTATTGACTGAACCCGTCATCCACCAAAATGTTAGTTCAATGTATGCTCTTCTTATTTTTTCCGGTAAATGTTTGATACTTTCCAATCAATTGGATGTACAGATTACTTGATCATCTTGCCATGAACAAATTCCAAGTTTTATTTTGATAAGCAGACCCATAAATCAATATTCTAGATCACTCAGCTAAAGTGTATAGTTTCTCATCCGTCATTTCCAACTTGTGACTGCATTGGCATGTCCTTCTTAAAGGCAGCATTGATTTGAAGCAAATAATGAAGTACAACTTTCTAAAGGGACTGCTTCTACGACTTCCAAACCTTGTGCTTCAATTATGACGATCAATAGTGGAGATTAAAATTAAAGCTCCATCACCTAGAAGCCTGATTGTTGTTCAAACACTCCCAGAGCTCAAATCACAATTGCTGATTTGAGAAAACAAAAACTGGATCATTCCAAAATGGCTCCCATTTCTCTCTTTTATTTGGTTTGCCATTTCCCTCCATAACTTTGAACTTCTAGGGTATTTTATTCTTTTTTTATTAATCTTTATTAAAATTTCTCTATTTCTTCAAGTCATTGACCATGAGGGATATTTGCTCATTAAAATAAAAGTCCACCTTTTTTATTAAAAACTTATAACTACATCCAACTAGGAAAGTATGCCATGGGGCCACTTTATTTTATATTAATATAAAGTGACTTAATTTACTCACTTTAATATTTATTTATTTAACCAAAACTATCGACAATATTTTAATTATTCCAATTTATTCATAAACTCGTCATCCGGACTCCGAACTGAATTTTGTTTGATGCCACCAGTCAACAAACGATGTCTGACCACAACAAGCTAACTCATTGTCTCCTAAAATTTAGGGATCCTCCCTAAACTATAGGAATTGCACCCAGAGTCTCCAAGCTGATCCCGGAGGTCCCCTGATACATCTAGGTTGACTCCCAATCAATCCGTAAAAAATGGGGATCCATCCTAAAATCTACAAGATTGTCCCAAACTATCCAAGATGGCTCACAAAACCTCTGTGTGGCTCCACAACCCCTGTATGGGTCCCCTATGCACTCTGTTGACCTACGGGAACCCGTATAATAGGCCAACCTCCACTGACATCTGAACAACCTAAGGAGGGGACATTACAATCCAGACTCCCTGAGATTGCTTGTCCTCAAGCAACCTCAACCCCAGGTGCTGCAAGATATGCTCATTCTCCCATGTAGCATCCTCTACCGGCAAATCCTTTCACTTCACCTAATATTCCTTGACAAGTCTCCTCTTCAGTCTTCTCTCTCGAGTATCAACAATAGCCTCAAAGACCAAAATCAATTTCCTGTCCTCGTCAAGGGGTGGTAGCACTATAGAAGGTATCACATTATGGAAAATTGCCTCCTTAAGCCAAGACACATGGAAGACATTATGTACCCGGTTGTCATCTGGTAACTCCAACTCATAAGCCACCTCACCAATACGTTTGATGACCCTAAAACATCTATAGTAATGTGGCTTAAGTTTCTCAACCTCACTCTTCCTAAGAGTGGATTGTCTATAGGGTTGCAGCATAAGATATACCACATCACCCAGCTCAAATGTACACTCAACTGTGCGTTGGTCGACATACCATTTCTATTGATTCTAAGCTTTCTGAATATTCTCCTTCAAGGCCCTATGAAGTCTTGGTTGTCCTATAAGATGTCCTTTGCACTAGTCACTCTACTATTGCCAAAAAGCAAATCCAAAAAGCTAGGCACATCATACCTGTACTATGCCATGAAAGGTATCATCTGGATTGCCATGTGGTAGCTTGTCTTGTAGCAATACTCACATAGCTATAGCCACCTAACCCATGCCTTTTGCTCTCCCAATATGTAGTTTTGAAGGTATCCCTCCACCCATTTATTGACAATCTCTATTTGACCGTCTATTTGGGGGTGGTAACTAGTGCTCAAGGTGAGCTTGGTGCCACTGAGGCTAAACAATTCTTACAAAAAATGACTCATGAACCTACTATCCCTATCACTAACTATGCTCCTCGGCAACCCATGAAGTCTAAATACCTCCCGGAAGAACAAATCTTTCACCTATATTGTTGTATATGTAGTGGTGATCGAAAAAAATGTACAAATTTAGTAAGTCTATCCACCACAACATAGATGCAATCTCTGGGCAAGCATGTGATAAAGTTCATCAAGATACACTCCCACTTCCTACTCAGAATGGGCAAAGGCTAAAATAAACCTGCAAGAAAAGTGTGCTCCTATTTATTCTATTGACACGTAGGGCACTCATGAACATATCTAAGGACCTTTGACTTAAGCCCCTTCCGAGTGAATCTCTCTCGTATCTACTAGTATGTCTTAAAGTACCCTGGATGTCCGGCCATAGGTGCATCATGAAAAGTACACAATATCTATCTCTTCATCTCCAATTCCAGTACTAAATGGATTTGCCCCGTGTATATAATGAGATCATTTACAACTATATATCTATCATCCTGCACTTTCCCATCAATAATACCAGTTGTCCATGTATCCTTAGCATACTCGACAAAAATCAAACCTCGCCAATCATCTACAATTTCTCCAATAGAACACAAGTGGGGTCTCCTCCATAATGCATCAACAATATTCTTCTTCCCCTTCATATAAACAATATCCAAATGGTAAGCATGGAGCTTATTGCCCCGTTTTTGCTGACAATCGTTGAGATCCCACTGAGTGACTAAATGTTTCAGGCTGTTATGATTTGTTTTTACTACAAATTTTATGTCCACAAGGTACTACGTGAACTTAGCCAATGCATGCATGATGGCTAACATTTCCTTATCGTAGGTGTTTTAACTCTACTCTACCCCCCTCAATTTTTGACTCTTGAATGCTATGGGGTGCTTGTCGTCCATCAGCACTGCACTAAGTCCCTTTCCTGAGGCATCACACCGTAACTCAAAAGGCCTAGTTAAATCATGTAATGCAAGTACTAGGCACAAGCCCGTCAACTACTTAAATTGATCAAAACATTGTTTTGCCTCTTAGATCCAAATGAAAGCCCCTTTTCCAAATCTGTGAGGTGTTGCCCGCTATGAGAACCCCTTCACAAAACGTCTATAGAAACCGCACAACCCAAAAAATCCCTCAAGTTGGGTGAGATTCTTGGTTGGGGGCCAATCGATAATAGCCTGGATTTTCTCTGGATCAACTCTAACTCCCTATGCACTAATAATATGCCTCAGGTAGAGTAAATTTGGCATCCCGCACTCACACTTGGACTCCTTGGCATACAAGGACTCCCTCTCCAAAATGCCTAGCACCTCCTCTAGGTGTCTGAAGTGCTCCCTCCAAGTCCAACTAAATACCAAAATGTCATCGAAGAAGATCAAAACAAACCTCCACAATTGATGTTGAAACACCCTATTTATTCAAGACTGGAATGTGGCCAGTGCATTGGTTAGGCCAAATGGCATAAACAAGAACTCGAAATTCCCACAATGACACTTGAATGTTGTCTTCTCCACATCCTCCTCTCTCATTCGTATCTAACGGTAACCAGATCTCAAGTCGATCTTGGAGAAGTAACAAGCCTCGTCCAACTCATCAATCAAATCATCTATGTGAGGTATGGGGTACCTGTTATTAATTGTTTTCTTGTTCAAAGCATAGTAGTCAATGCACATGCGAGGAGTCTCATCCTTCTTAACCAATACAACTATAGATACAAATGGAAAATTACTAGGCCAAATATGCCCCATATCAAGCAACTCCTTAATTGTCTTCTCTATCTCATCTTCGAGCCACTTGGGGTGTCTGTATGGGGTGATAATGACAGGTTTTGCACCCTCCTCTAACTCAATGATGTGCTCAATGCCCCTATCTGGTGCTCTACCTGATGGCAAGTCATTAAACACCTTATTGTTTTTATTTAGGATCTCCTAAATTTGTGGAGGGTAATGTTGTAACCTTTTCACACATTGCCCATTGCAAATGGGGACCCCCCCTACTTTTCGGTTATTTGATTCCTTGGTCTCGGATAGAGGACGTGGTTATATGACACGATGTTCAAAGTATTTTTCCCTCATAATATTAGGATAGCATGTTGATTTCTGCTGGAAGAACCTCTCATGGTGTTATTGTCAATTGTAATGTCCCCGTTTTTCAGACTCTTGGGATTAGCTTAGTTTGGTGACCCTCGTAAGCTAATCAGGTGATCAGAGGGGGTCAACTGGCAGGGCCAGTGGTTGGATTCCATTTTGGAGGTTCTAGTTGTCATGTTTGCTCTTCGTTTGGGTCAAATTGGATGACTTACTATTTATAGTAAGTGGTATTTTGGGTATGGCTTTGTTTAGCAAGGCGCCTGCACAGTGTTATCAAATGTTTCGGGATTGATTATGAGGAATCTCCAGTTTGTGAGACTATTTATAGTAAGCCTATTTTGGTCAGATGGCTATTTCTGGCAGGGCAGTATGAGCTCGAGGCTCTATTGTCAGAAGTTAAATTTATTCTATCAGAAAAATTCAGTGGCTTCATGTTTTAAATGTGGTCATTAAATTAACTTATTTTAATTTAATAACTTTATAACTTTAATGTTATAAAACGATGGTGTGGGGAAGAAGTCACATTAGTGAAAAGTGTGAAGTGGAAGCTTTTTCATAAAGCTTATAAATACAACATGAAAAGCATTTTTCATACCTTATGTCAATTTGATGATTTTGATGAATTTGTTCTCGAGGAGAGGAAATCGAAATTCCTTGGTGTGTGCTAGGGTTTGATATTTGATCTTCAGTCCTAGAGAGAATATCAATGTTTCTTGTTGAATGTTTACAGTGTTGGGAAATCCATTTGCCATTTTCTTATTTGAGTTATTTGTGAAGGAAGATAATCGAAAGTGGAGAGACAAGGGTTTGAAATCAAATTCCTATGAAGAAACGTAGCCTCCTTCATTGTTTTCTTGAGCTGTGAGCTGGATGTGTTTATGCCAACAAATTGCTTATGTTTCCCAAGGCATCTTTAGCATTGAGTGGTGCTGTGCATTTTTTCCTCAGGGCCCTATTGTTGCTGGGAGTTACGGCAGGGACAGAATTTACTTTGAAGACAGGAAGCTGCCTTCCTTGCCATCGTTTTGCAAAGACTGTTATTTCTTAAACTCCTTGCGTGAGTGTGATGGCAGTTTGGTAGTGTGCGTCAAGGATTAAAGGATACAGACTATGATAACAAGCTGCGAGTTTAGCTTGGAATTGACATTTTCCAGCCAATAGTTTCTAGAATTTGGTGATCTTTGTGTTGCTAGCAAAGGTGCCTATCTTTTAATGCTATTCAATATTTGTTAATTTAAAGTTGTCAAGTGTTGAATTTGTAATTTCAGAAGTGCGAAATTCTGAATAATTTATTACTGTTAATTACTCAAAGTTGTGAAAAATTCAAAATTTATTTATTTTCAAAAGAAATACAAAATTTCCAGCTAGAGCCAGCAAGGCTCTTCACAGTGGTATCAGAGCACTAATCTTGCCATCCTGAAGGCTATGAAGATTTAGTTATGCCAGAAAGATTTGTACTGGGAGGGCACTATACCTGCAGGGGTAGAAATTCACCACCTCCTGAAGGTAATGAACAAGGCCCACATAATGAACAAGCAGGAGACAGGAACAAGAATAACATTGGGAATGATATTGACATGGAGGCCAGAGATGCCTTCAAAAATATTGCAGATGGTCAGCATCATGTTGCAAATGTATTGCAGCAGCTTTCAGACACTCTTCAACGTATCGCATTACCAAGTGATAGTGCTAGAGACAGAGGTGCGCAGAGTGTTTCAGTCAGGTCACGAGCAGATGACAGGTGTGATTATAGAGCTGACCATATTGGTACTTATGATAGGCATCTTTGTCCTACTTTCTTGAGGCCAAAGCTGGATGCAATTAGTGTAGAGACAAAGCCAACACCATTTGTCGATGACATGGTGGCACATTTTATAGAGTGGGATGCTCTTCTAGAGGCAATTAAAAGAAATTTAAATTTTGATAGATATTTGACACAGAAGCGAGAGCATTCTAGAGGCAGGCCAACTCCTGACATGAGGTAGAGACCTAGGCAGAATAATCTCAAGCAAGCAACCAGCAAGTTGACATTAGACCACTTCGATGGAAGTGGGAAGACTGTAGCTAGAGCATGGGTCTACAAGCTGGATACGTACCTATCACTTCGTCCTATGTCTGAGGAGGACGCTATATGTTTTGTCGTGCTTCATCTAGATGGGGTAGCTCATGATTGGTGGTATCATGGGTTAGTATATCTGCATCGATCATATTGTTGAGTACCAGGAGTTTGTGGATAGACTGATAGAGCGATTTGACCGAAAAGATCCTGAGACTTACTTCAGAGAGTTAGCTCAGTTGAGATAGACAAGTGGCCTTGAGGCCTTTATCAGTGAGTTTCAATGCCTATCAGTGAGTTTCAATGCCTATCAGTTATGGTTTATGACATCTCCGAGCGGAGGAGAGTCATGCTTTTCATAGAGGGTTTGTTTGAGCCGTATAGAGGGTGAGTTAAGTCCATGTATCCACCTACCTTGTGAGATGCTATGAAGGAGGCAAGGAATCTTGAGCCTTCTGTTTCACGAGGCAAGTCTACTCCTAGTCCTATTATTCCTCCTACAGAAGAGGTACCTCCACCAATTGTTGACAGAAAGAAATCTGCAAGTAGACTTGATGATGCCAGACGAGAGGATTTGAGGAGGCAGCATTGCTATTGGTGCAAAGAGCCTTATGATAGAGAGCATTCTTGTCCTATGAGGCCCAAGGGCAGGGCAAATCGCTCTATGTGGGTTTATTCTGGTGAGAGTGAGGTTGAGTCTTCTCATCAGGCTCCTGGTTTAGATACAAAGGAGCAGAGAGTTACTCTAGAGTTTGGTCCCGATGCCAAACTATCTCCAATTGTGTTGTCCACCCCTGTGCCACTTCCCTCTGCTTTCAAATTGAAGGGATTAGTGGAAGGACAACCCTGTGTTGCTATGTTGGACACTGGAACCACGCACAACTATATTCATGAGCAAGTTGTTAGTCAGTGTGGGCTTCAGGTAGCGAAGTTTGCAGGGTTTAGAGTCAGAGTAGCAGATGGCTACACCCTTACCTGTACCAGGTGCATCAGTCACCTCTCCTTGTTTCTTGGTGATTATGAGCTGATATCTAATTTTTATGTCCTTGATTTGGGAGAGATGGATATAGTCTTGGGGATGCAGTGGATACCGGAGATTAAGGAGTTTTGACTTAGCATGAGCCTGATGCAGATTAAATTTGAGTACCAGGGCAATGAGTATGTGTTGTCGAGTCTTGCTGAGGGAAGTCTACGCACTGTCTTTTTGTGCAATAGATAGTGCGGATTCTCGGAGACGAGTCCATTTCGGTAGAGCAGATTACACATCATGTCTCTCACAGTTCGTAGTTTTATGGCTCAGATCAGTAGATGGGTCCTGTTTACTTTGTGAACAATCCCTTATTTGATGTGGATGTTGTTATGACTTATGACAATCCACTGTTTGAGCTCAGTGATGATCCCTTACAGGTGTTGTACGATCATGATGATGATGACGTTTGGGATCCAATTTGTACATCTAGTTATCAGGCAGATTTCACAGGAGGCCAGTCAGGCCTAGCTGAGCAGTTTTCAGGGGTGTACACGGTGAGGAGTACTTACAATTTCACTTTCGATTCTCATGTTCAAGACATCTACCAGTTGCAGAGCTCTTCAGTGCATCCATTTGATGACTTGTATGATGGTTTGGATTGCACGAAGACTAGGGGCAAGTCCAGTCTGTTGGTTGAGTTACTCCCGTGTGAATTACTCTCGGTTGAGTTTCTCCCACGTGATGATCCTGTTGCAGCATCTTCAGTTTGGGTGTTGAGTGCAATTTTTCAGATGTTGTTGTTTGTTCTATTGATGTTGATGATTTCGTCACAGGAGTATGGTGATGATAGGGACATTATCCATGACCATCCTTGGGATCCAAGTGGACTGTGATGTTGCTTGTTTTGCCTGATTGCTTGAGGACAAGCAAACTTGGGAAGGGAGGACTGTAATGTCCCTGTTTTTTAGACTCTTGGGATTAGCTTAGTTTGGTGACACTCGTAAGCTAATCAGGTGATTAGAGAGGGTCAGTTGGCAGAGCCAGTGGTTGGATTCCATTCTGGAAGTTCTAGTTGTCAGGTTTTCTCTTCATTTGGGTCAGATTGGATGACTTACTATTTATAGTAAGTGGTATTTTGGGTATGGCATTGTTTAGCAGGACGCCTGCATAGTGTTATCAGATGCTTCGGGATTGATTATGAGGAATCTCCAATTTGTGAGACTTACTATTTATAGTAAGTCTATTTTGGTCAGATGGCTATTTCTGGCAGGGCGGTATGAGCTCCGAGCTCTGTTGTCAGAAGTTAGATTTATTCTGTCAGAAAGATTCAGTGGCTTCATGTTTTAAATGTGGTTATTAAATTAACTTATTTTAATTTAATAACTTTATAACTTTAATGTTATAAAACGATGGTGTGTGGAAGAAGTCACATTAGTGAAAAGTGTGAAGTGGAAGCTTTTTCATAAAGCTTATATATACAACATGAAAAGCATTTTTCATACCTTATGTCAATTTGATGATTTTGATGAATTTGTTCTTGAGGAGAGGAAATCGAAATTCCTTGGTGTGTGCTAGGGTTTGATATTTGATCTTCAGTCCTGGAGAGAATATCAATGTTTCTTGCTGAATGTTTATAGTGGTGGGAAATCCATTTGCCATTTTCTTATTTGAGTTATTTGTGAAGGAAGAAAATCGAAAGTGGAGAGGCAAGGGTTTGAAATCAAATTCCTATGAAGAAACATAGCCCCCTTCATTGTTTTCTTGAGCTGTGAGCCAGTGTTTATGCCAATGAATTGCTTGTGTTTCTCAAGGCATCTTTAGCATTGAGTGGTGCTGTGCATTTTTTCCTCAGGGCCATATTGTTGCTGGGAGTTACGGCAGGGACAGAATTTACTTCGAAGACAGGAAGCCGCCTTCCTTGTCATCGTTCTGCAGAGACTGTTATTTCTTACACTCCTTGCGTGAGTGTGATGGCAGTTTGGTAGTGTGCATCATGGATTAAAGGATACGGACTATGATAACAAGCTGCAAGTTTAGCTTGGAATTGACGTTTTCCAGCCAGGAGTTTCCAGAATTTGTTGATCTTTGTGTTGCTAGTAAAGGTTAATTTAAAGTTGTCGAGTGTTGAATTTGTAATTTCAGAAGTGCGAAATTCTGAATAATTTATTACTGTTAATTACTCAAAGTTCTGAAAGATTCAAAATATATATATTTTCAAAAAAAATACAAAATTTCCAGCTAGAGCCAGCAAGGCTCTTCACATCAATGCTGTCCAGAAGGAAGGAATCAATGCCATTCTGAAGATTGGCAGAGTTTGCAGTGAAAGGTCAGAATTGTTCATCAGAAACTTATTATTAGATTATCTCTGCTGTGTAATTTTGATTCTATACTTTGATAAATAAATTTCTATTCCAATCTACTATTCATTGTTTGAATGTCAAGTGTAAAAATATCATTGCAATGCAAAACCCATATTAAGAAAACTTAAAAACCAGGTTTGCAAGGAACCAAATTTGAAACAATCTTGGAAAAGGGCATAACATTTATTTTTCTAATTACATGCTAATATCACCCATTAGTCTCTTCTTTTCATAAGCACATCAATACATTGTATCTGCCCCAACAAAATGTTAACAATAACCCCCTAATGCATTTAAATTGCAGCCTCCTATTTCTTTTTAACGTTGAATTTCATCTTTTACTACTCCAGATTGTTATTAGATGCACTTTCTTGATAAGAGTTCCCCAAACTACACTTGTTGTTCATGGGAGTAAATATGATTTCTATATGAGATCCCTGTTATCCCATATTGCTGAAACTCAAAGAAACATAGAATAATAGAGTTGTTTTTTTTGCATTGTATGTCATATATATCATAACTTGTATTTCGCATCTTCTGATATGATTTGATTGGTTAATTGAATTCTGGCATAGCTGGGCTCAATTTGTCACAAGCTACGTCAAATTATTCTTAAATCTTTTTAATTAAGGCATGTTTCCTATATCAATATGCATGTGCATGACTAATTTGTTAAGATTGAGGTTGAAATACACATTGGAGACTATGAATGCAATTTGTTGCCCAAATTCGTCTCAAATGAAATTGGCACAAATATAGTCTGAAAAAAATCAAGGTTTTAAATCTAACTGAATGCCTTTTGCAAGCTAAATATTATAATCCAGAAATGATGCAGCTATTTGCGTACCCCCCATATAAGAATCGTTACACCTACAACACAAAAAATTAGGAAAATTCCTTATTTTATGTATTATCGGTATCAATATACAGTAGCACATCATTTGATTCTATCTTTGATTCATATTTGTATGTGCATATATTTGAATATACGTACAAATTGGTGATAATTATCATAAGACAATGGTTTGTAGCTCATTCAAGCTCCTATCACATCAATCATTTTAAAGATATGATTGGTACGCTATAAACCCAATTCAAATCATTAATAGACTTGAATAACATTTCTCATATCTACAAATAAAAATACTAAAGAGAAACCAGTATGAAATATGATGACAAAAAGGTGGCAAAAGCAATAGAAAAATCTTCAATGCTTACTTGTACATCAAATCAAACATCTCGTTTACTAATTTCTGGAGCTGCTCATCAAATTTATTGATAAACTTGTTCTTGGCTCTTAATCTTGGATCAGGATACTCAACAATTTGCAATGGTGATTGATACTCTATGCTCAAAGCTGTCCATACACATATTCCGCTTAAATGAATATGTATTTATTATCTACCAAAATGTGCACTTGCCAATCAAAAGCAAAGTTAAATACAAACTTAGCCACCATAAACATACAAATGTTACAAAGCCAATGATACCAGTGTGCCAGCATAAAGCAAGAAAATAAATAAATGATTAGGAAACCAACATCAATGTAAATTGTAAATAAACCAAAACAACTAACTTATCACTATTTTTTCTTACAAAGATCATTTGTTGTATTCTTGCAATAATAATTCAAGGCAATGGCTAACATCTAGTAGCACACTTTACATCAAGATCAATACCTCTTCCCAACAATTATATATTCAAATGTTTTATGAAGCAAGTAGGAGAAGAATTCAGTCTCACATTACGAAAACCAAATAAATTAATGATAATAGAAGGAAAAATGCTATTTCCAACAATGTATCAGGAAAAAAATTATCAGAAGTCAAACAGGAGGTAAATAAAATCTTGCATAGATGGAACCCAAATAATTGACTACAAGCAACTTAGAGATTACGCTAGGAACTAATATCGAAATCAATGAGCTCATAGCCATACAAGGAGCTTCATTTATAGTAATATGCCAGTGATTAGTGTTAAGGTTTTTAGGATCGTTGCAAATGTAATAGCACTGTCTGATTGTATGTGTTTTCCAAATGCAACAATCTCTTGCATTTATATTGAGAATTAGCCAAGAAGAGACATGTCCATTCATGGGACATGTCTATTCATTATTATGTAATTAATATAATGACAATTATGATTATACATACATACATACATACATACATACATATATATATATATATATATATATATATATAATATCTCTTGAGTATTATATTAATTTCTCTAATATTTACATAATAATAATATATATATATATATATATATATATATATATATATATATATATATATATATATATATACATCTCATATATACTAAATATATATATGCATATCTTCACTAGTATTGACTCAAAGTGTTTATCTGACTAAAGCTACAAAACATCAACACTCCCTCTTAGCCAAGGAAGATTAAACACATGATTAGGATCAAAAGATATCATTTACCGTGATATCAGAGATATGGTCTGACTAGGAATATCAAGTCACATGATATTCACCATGTACTCAGAGTACTGGCCTACCAACATCAAGTCTCATGATGTCCACCAGGTACTCAACAAATATTTTAGATATCACCTCAATAAGATATCAGAAATATGGTGACCAAGAATATCAAGTCTCATGATATTCACCATAACTCAAAAAATGTTTTAGATATCACCTCAATATGATATCAGAGATATGGTCTAACCAAGAATATCAAGTCTCGTGATATTCACCATAACTCAAAAAATTTCATAGGTAATGTATCCTTAATGCAAGGTATCATCTATTGTGATATGTTTCAGCCATCACACAATGTCTATCACAATAGGTCAATGGTTTGTTTAAGGAACTGAATCCACCATGCAAGAAAACATCTATTGTGATCTGTTTCAGCCATCACACGATGTCTATCACAATAGAAGGTCAATGGTCTGTTTAAGGAACTGAATCCACCATGTAGGAAATCATCTATTGTGATCTATTTCAGCCATCACACGATGTCTATCACAATAGAAGGTCAATGATCTATTTAAGGAACTGATTCCACCATGCAGGAAATCATCTATTGTAATCTGTTTCATTCATCACATGATATCTATCACAATAGAAGGTCAAGTTATTGTAAGATCGTCACCTTTCAATAACTCTTATAAATACAAGTGATAATCATTTGGAAGTCGTCACTTCCTCATGATTTACACAGGGCCCAAAAGGCATTCATGATTCCTAGTCCTCTGACTATTATAGATTCTTGATCACTGGAGAATCCATCTTAGTATGGAATACTCCCTCTGAATCAATACGACCAAGATTATCAAAAGTTGATTTAACCATATCCTCTATCTGTTCCCTCTGAAGCTCAAGTTCTTGTATCAACCTCTTGTCTTCTTTTGAAATGTTAGACTCCCTCTGCATCTTGTCTCAATCATCAATTCGTTTGCAAGCATTAAGTTCTTTCTCGCTTGAATGCAATTTTCTTGTGCTTCCATCCTGAAGGTATGTCAGAGAGAGATTACAAATAACTCACTAAACTATCTCGACCGAAAATACCAATGATAGAAACATACAAGATTTTATTAACCAATAGTAACATTAATAAAATTATGTGCATTAATAAAACATGGAATACTTATCTTTTATAAATTTCAAGTATTTCATTCTGTAAGGTGAGCCCATATAGAAAATATCATGCAAATTTACAGGATGATGTCGCCGTTCTCGAACATTACCAGAATTCTTCACATGACCTATCTTGAATATCCAAAGGTTCTATACACTATGACAACCTTCAATCTTATCAGATCTCACTTCAAGTGGTTAGGCTTTTAAAGAAGGAACCTCGCTCTTTTACAGATTTTGCATAGACCCGTACACAATCGGTCATGACTTTTGAACCCGACAGTTTCTCGCCAATCGCTCCGGTGAGATTCTTCCAAATTTGTTTATCACCACTATAACCAAAATTCAGCAAAATCCAACAGTGTATTTGTGAGATATGGTCCCCGTACTGAGACTGTATTTTCTGAGACAGACACATTCACCATCAACAAACTACTCTCTTACATTTGCAACTTGGCTCTGATACCATGTTAAGGTTTTTAGGATCGTTGCAAATGTAATAGCATTGTCTGATTGTATGTGTTTTCCAAATGCAACAATCTCTTGCATTATATTGAGAATGAGCCAAGAAGAGACCTGTCCCTTCATGGGACATGTCTATTCATTATTATGTAATTAATATAATGACGATTATGATTATATATATACATATATATACATACATACATACATATATATATATATATATATAATATCTCAAGTATTATATTAATTTCTCTAATATTTACATAATAATAAAATTTATATATATATATATATATATATAAATTTATGTATATATATACATCTCATATATACTAAATATATATATGCATATCTTCACTAGTATTGACTCGTAGTGTTATCCGACTGAAGCTACAAAACATCAACAATTAGGAGATTAGTTTAATCCATATGCTCTGAACCAAAAATCTAAAACCAAAAGAGGTTATTACAATTTTGTTATCGGCAATATAGAAGGCTACAAATAATTATTGGAATACCTAGACTGGAGTCGTTAAAGCACTGCGTTATGTCCACCTATCCCTTTATATCCTAGAAATTGATGGCAACAGAGGTACGTTATAGATTTGCATGCGTAAATCACATCTTCTATGGTAAAAGTACGTTATTTCCAGCCTCAAAATTGAACTTCAGTTCTGAAATCACAGGATTCTAGCTCCCAAACATAATTTTACATCCTTGGAAACCCAAGCTGGCCATAAGGCACATTCAGTAGCTCACTTGTGCATAACACTTCCTGACTTGAAAATACTTTCATTCAAATTCCTTGTAATCCATACAGCCAATAAGATTCAAGATGCTATAAGCATATCCAAGTTTCATACCTTTAAATAGATTATTCGATGTTTTCTAGAACACCATGAAGATGTGTTCTTAGTTGTTTTAGGGTCGTTAATCTTGGAAGTGATAAATTCCCTAAGATACTACCCCTATGTAATGAATGGTGCCGTAGTTTAATGGCAATTGATTTGTCCTCCTTTTACACTCTAGGGATTGTTCGCTTTGCATGTGAGAGTTTTCCATAGTAATTTGTTTTGCAAATTGAATGCCTTGAGTAATTCTCAATTTTTGCATCTTTTGTTTTATTCAGGCTTGAGTTTTAATTATATATATATAATTTCAGCTTCAAATTATTTCACATTGTGGATCAGCTATAGGTTTGACCGCTGATCCATTATCTATATGCAGTCTAAATTCAGTTGCACTAAATAATTAATCTCACAGAATTCAAGAATGCCAACTTTGATTGCATAGCTTTCAAGATTTCCTCTCAAACATTTGAGACGTTGCCTTTTTGCATCTGAGTTTCTGTTCATAAGTACATACAACTTCTATTTTCAGTTATATTAACAGTTACAGAAATTTATTTGATTGCATCTTGCCATTTTGTTTATCTTAGGATGTTGACCACAATCACTTCCATACCATCGCTCGGGTCTCACTGCATTCTTTTTTCACTCAAAAGGTTGCTTGGAAACACAAGAAACATCACTTTGCATTTGCATATCGTATATTTTGTAACTTTGGTAGGTTCATTAACCATTCCAAATGTCAAACTTAGACAAATTAACCAACTATTAGGATATTCAAGGCATAGGCCTCTAAACCACCTTTGTATAGGGTCCTTTTGTAATATCCCCAACCGGATATTTCCCCCCAAATTCTCTCCAATAATTTTCAAAAATATAAACAGATAAATTATGCAATATATATTTCAAATTAACCAACAAACACCAGAAAATTCCCAGATAATATATACTCAGAAATGTTATAGCATTTAATATTCAGCAGTACAATAACATTATCCAACCTTAAATACAGAAACTACAGCCAGATTGGCTAATAAGAAATGAACCTTAAATGCAATGTGAATTCCATCGTGAATCCACCTCAAGTGATGAACTGGGTTTCTGTCCAATCCACCAAGAAAGCCTGAAAGTTTCCATCCTTAGGTTTCTGAATAGAAAGTTGATAGCTTCCCAAATCTCTCCAAGAGAAATCAGATATCAAAACATATCCAAGCATGCTGAAATGAGCTTCTCTTCCCTCTTTTAAGCACAACTTGGAGACTCTTCACATTCCCTTTCTATTTTTCGTCTTCTTCCTCTTTTGTCACCTTTTAATCCTCTTTTAATATTAAAAATGACATTTAACATTTTGCATTAACTCCAATAAAGTCACTTTTAATATTTTATGAAATTGGCTTTTTAAAATTTCTAATGTCCCAAAAAGGGGACATTACAGTCCTCCCTCCTTGAGATTGCTTGTCCTCAAGTAATCATGAATTTGTAAACCAATACCAGGATCCCATATCAACCTGCAAGTTGCTCTATAGCTCATTCTGGAATCTCTAAAATCAAGACATGCCACACCGTGAAGCCAAATGTTAGGATGCATCTCATCTATCAATAAGATCCTTGGATCCCAAGTCAGTCTGAAAAACACTGCTTCACTTGTCTGTTGCGTCACTCTTAAAATAATAGCACCAAGCCTCAAGTTGAAAAGCAACTCATCATGATCCACAAGAAGCAAAGCATTCCTCCTGTCAACACCTAGATCCCAAATCAGTCTATCCATCTGATCCTGGGCGTAGAAATAGATTTTTATCATCCTACCATCTTCCTATAGCAGCCATCTAAATAAATAGTCCACCCAACAAATGCTAAAAACACCTCCAATATGCACGAGGATCAACCCATTAGGCCACCAAATGTCGCTTCTATAAGATATGCTAGCATTAAGAATGATACTAAAGGTGTCACCGTTCCCATCTACAAGGAAGAAATCCATCTTCGGTGCAATATCTAACACATGGTCATGTCTCCACAAATGCCCATGCAACTCAATAACTCCTATAGACCAAGCCAAATCTAAAAATGCAATAAGAGACCAAGCAGGGCAGCCACTAATAACTAAAGTATGGATGAATAAAAAATCACCAACCAATAAGTAGACAACTGCCATATCATAAGAACTCAGTGGCAGATCTATACATGAGCTGTAGGAGCCTTCATAACTCCTCAAAGACAACTCAGAAAAATCTGATTCACTATAAGTGCCACCAATTAAACCAGCATCTCCACTAAAGAAAAGATCACCATCAAGTGGAATTCTAGAACTAGTTTCAACTAGTTCATCTTTATCCTCATGACATTGTGAAGGCATATAACTGTTGATGTAAAAATCAGTATTTTGGTAGTTCCCTTGTATCATATCTTCACTTATTTCAAGCACCTTTTCATTGAAAATATTATGCCCACTACTTGTACTAAGGTTACCAACACTTGTAAACCCCTGATCATATTCATTTCCATGTGTTAAAGCTACAATTTCATGTGAATGTGAAGATAAACCTTTTTTAATGTCCCCTTTTGAGGGCACATTATTTTGTGCCGTGTCGTTAGCCTTTTTACCATGGTCCAATGGGCTAACCGAGGCTTGGCAGTGTTCAGGGAGATATTTGGCCTAGGTGATTTCAATTTCAGGCCAATCGGAGTAGTTTCCACAAGTTTCCAGGGTACTTACGATTTATAGTAAGTCAATAAGGTTCAGAATTCTTGGCATTTCAGTATTGGACTTGGAGCGTCTCGGCAAGAGCTTTCTGGCAAGCTATCACACATCGTTATCCGAGTTCGTTTGGTCCTCCGTTTTAATGCCAAATGATTCCTCTATTTATTATGTCACTTTATTACTTAACAGTCATATTTATTTAAAATTGACTTAAGGTGGAAACATAAAGAGACAGAGTGGGAACATGAAGAGACAGAATGGGGAAACTGAAGAGTCGCAGCTGTAGCCTTAAAAGAAGGCTTGGGGTCTCATTGAGTTATGCTTCAGTTTATGGATTTTATTTCTCATTGAGAATTCGGGAAGCTTCAGCATTCAAATCTGAACCCTGAGGACGAAAACCTTCAGGCTTTCTCGGTGGATTGGACGGAAACCCAGTTCATCTCCGGTGCGGATTCACATCAGAGTTCGCCATTGTTTTACAAGTTCTTTATCATCCAGTCTTACTGTATTTCTGTATTTCAGATTGGGATGTTGTAATTCATGGTTATTATATTGTTGTATAATACAAAACCATTTTCTGAGAGTTTTATAAGAATGTATTTGCTGGTTATTTGAATATATCTACTGGTTATTGTTGTTGGATCAAACAGTTATTTGCATGTTTCTATTTGTTTCAATCTGCCTGAGATATATTTGTGGAAGTTCAGAGAATGGCCGGTTAGGGTCATTTCAGTGGTATCAGAACCTCGCATCTTACCAGCTTGTGAGGTCCCCTTTTAGTTACAACATTTCTTTGAAAAGAGCTAACCATCTAGAAGGTTTCGATTGGTAAGAAAGAAAACTTTTTTGTTGCAGCACTATTTACAGAGAGAAACAGTTGGTTGTGGAATTCGAAATAAATCTGGTTATACAAGGATTTGAAGAGAGATTATTTTATTTTTTTTCTCTGAATATTAATTGTCACGAGAGTTTTTAGCAATGTTTTAAGTTTCCTTCAGAAACAAGTCGTACAAAGCCAAACGTTTGTTAAGAGTGGAATTTTACAGTTACGGTATTAATCTCAGAAAATTTAGTGATTGGCAAAAAGACTAGTGATATCAATCAGCCGCCTCTGAATAGTGGAAGAGAGGGCGTGACTAAGGAGCCACAGTCACTAGTGCGGGGTGTAGAAGGCGCCACTGGCAGCACACGCGCGAGCAAGGAAGTTCATGCCTAAGGCACCGAACAAGTAACAGCTCCAGCGTGGATAGTTCGAGGGTTGGGAGGATGGTTAAACCCGCACCAAATAATACAGCCTCCCACGCACTCACATACAGAGCCGTGTCCAAGAGTGTTTGCGGTTCGGTAGAAGGGAGTCTGACTTTGCCAGCAACGAGTGGTATCTGGTATCATAGGCCAGTGTGGAAGTGATGTTGGGGAACTAGGGCCATTGAAGGAAAGCACGTGCCTTACTTTCGCTCCCAGTGAATACACGGATAATGCCAGCACGACTCACGAGCCCGCACGTGAGTGTCACAGGAGGCACGGTGGGTTGTAGAAGCCCGCACTCTTTACGCTGGTAAATGCATACACAGTCGGTGCGCGCGCGAAGATAGGAGGTTTGGAACGGAACGCGTTCCACACACACACAGTGTGTGGTTGTTACAAGGAGTTGGATGGAGAGACGGCTATGGCCTATTTCGCGTGGAGAAGACTGCATCACTAGCAAAGACACTTGTGACTGCAACCTTTAGCATTGTATGTGCTCGGTCCACATTATTGACAGGCTGGAGAATATGTGCATTAAGAAGTATATATTTTGGTAGTCGAATTGGAACGTCAACGTGGTGCCAGGGGTTGTTACTTGTGTTGAATACACTATATGCCGAGATTTGGGGAAGCACAAATACATAAGCAGCTGACCAGCAATGATCTTGAAAAACAAATAAACTCTATTATCATTTGAATCAATTAAACAAGCATATTCTGTAATCAATCCAGTCAGCCCAAAGTGCAGTTGCCATCATATACTCCTTGCAAATCAGAAACTTATAGAGAATCATACGCAGGATATTACATAACATTAGCCTTGAGTAGAAAGGTTTATTGAAATCTAACTATCACCACTACACTTGAAAAGGAAATTGCACATTCTTGGTGCCATTTCAATAAGTCCGAACCAGTAGACTCCAACATTTACATACATTCGGAATCTCAGTTGGGTGTGGGTTGGGACTCTATAGAGAGTTATCACTATTGTTTGGAACCTTGTAATGTATGAACATATACCCCAATTGAAACAATGAATAAACTATAATCAGAAATAAACTCAGGGAAATCATTACAGTCAGTGTTAATCAATAAATTTCCAGTTGAGGCTGAGGCAGGTCATTACATTATTTCCAAAATTTTAAGGAAGATAGCACCAGATACACAGTCATTTGACTTCTTGTGAGATCAAGAGGAGTATTTCTAGATTTAAATACAGTGGATTGTCTATGTTTTGCTCTTGCTCTCTTTAATTAAATTGTATGTGAAGAAATCTGGAACACGCAAATATCTCAAGTTCTGGACAGCAGTATATTAGAAATGACAACCTCTCGACACACTTACAGCCAGCGCAAATCAGAAATTATTTTTATGATGATAGCAATTCTCAGTTACAGGATTTGATTCAATCCTTGGTGCGAAACTTGGAGAAAAATTAAATCATGGAGTCTTTGGAAAGCCCAATATTCTCTAAGGAATTCAATGGCACATTTTACGGTGTGCAGCTAAGATGTTAGGAAGGAAATGGAAATCGAAAATGAATTATGTTGCCTAGGATGGCAATTGGAGGAGCAGAAAATTACGAGAAGTATGCTTTGCCAAACTAGATGAAATAAATTCGTATCTATCTAGGATAGATCAATCTAATTGCAGGCTTTTCAATTGGGCCATGCATCCCTCAATGGTTGCCTTGGTGCAACGCAGATTTATGAATCATCCACATCGAGATGTTAGGCTTGCAGTTGCCTCATGTCTCAGTGAGATCACTCGGATTACAGCCCCTATTATTCCTTACACCAAGCACATTTGGAGACAGGTGTTACAGCTACTTGCAGACAGTTTAGATGCACTAAGATATGACAGAGATTCTACCTTTGGTACACAGGTACAAATCTTGAAGTTAATGGCAAGCACTAGAGTTTCCAGTCACATGTTGAATCTAGGTTATGATAAAATGATTCAGCAATTATTTCCGTGTCTCCTAAACAATTTTATGGAGTGTCATCCAGATGAGGTGAAGACATGCATTAAAACTATCTTATCTTTGATCTTAGATGAGAACTTTGACATATGCAAACAATTGCAATCAAAATTGTTGGCAATATGGAGAGGAGGAATAACGTATGCATCCATGGCATGTGAACTCTCGGCTGAATTAATTAAGTTTCAGACTGAAAAATTCATGACTTCATTGACTGAAAATGAGCGAGCATCATTAGGCTTATAGGTTGCAGGATCTCCAGTGATGGGCTAGGACCTAGTGAGTACAGGGCAGATTTGTTTCTTATGCCAAGAGGGCTGGTCACAGGGGGCATGTTTGCAATTTTAATCAAGGGGAAGATAAATTGCAGCCTAGTGATAGAGACATTACAATTGTGACTACCACACTTTCGGGACATAGTGGACAGTGTTCAGAACTTTACTTTGGTGACTTGGTGGCTGAGTTTGATAAATCCATGGTTATAGGTTGTGGTAAGCAGTTGGAGACCTTCAGCGATTCAGGTAATGAGGAATCATGTGACTTCTTTAGAAGCACCTCATTCATACATCATACCGATATGGATGACCCATTTTGCAGTACATCCCAGGGTAACATTGATGAGAAGTATGCCATGAAAAGTCAGCTGAAAGTCAGTGACGATGCCATTATTGCAGCTCTTGTTCACCATGATAGCACTCACCAGATTATTGATAATCTATACAAGACAGCTCAGAGGGATAGAGGGCAAGACGGCATAAGGATTGGATCCTATGTTGCAAATTTACAGGGGGTCAGAACAACATTTGAAGATTGGAAATTAGAATACCTGAATTTACTTATAGACCGCAACCACCTGTTACAGATTGTCGAGAAGTATGTTGAGCAGTTGAGGGAAAAGAAGAATGAGGTCGATAAGCTCAATAGGGAGCTTAGTGCTACTCTTGGCACTTTGGAGCATACACGTATTGCTCTCCAGGAGGCAAGAAATCAAATTGTGGTCTCTAGCCAGCAGAGGGAGCAGGATGACAAGGATAGGTCTGAATTCTTTCAGGAGGTGATTCAAGAGCTTGACAACATACAACAAACCTATGATTTGGACAATTGTCCAAAAAGATCTTTGGGTCACCGAGAGTTTCTTGATGAGTTAGACCACTTTCAGACGATGGATAGCTCCTTGTTTGAGATGGGTGCCGAGTTGACATTTGATAATCCCCTCTTTGAGATAAATGAGTGAGATACTTCCTATTCCCAGGATGAGGATGAGGTTGGTTGCAGGATTTGGGACCCAGGTTCAGTTGTTAGAGGTGAGTCTTGGTCACCAGGTTGGAGTAGCAGAATGAGCTCAGTTGCTGAGCAATGTGGTTTATACACCGGCAGACCAGGATGGGCAGTTATGTCTTGTGGCATGATGGGTGATATGCCTTTCCTTGCACTACCTCTCACAGTTGGTGAGATGTCTCGTGTTGGTGAACATCCCTTGGTTCACTCCTCTTTTCACGCAGCTGCGACTCCTCTACATTATCACACCGATTCATCCAGAGCCTGTGGTAATTCTATCACCACATATTTTAGGCATGATGACGATGATTGGGTAGAGCTTCTTCAATACGGGGTTATCGAGCTTGGTATGATGGTTATGCTGGTTGGTGTGAATTTTTCACACAATTGTATACATTGTATGACTCCAGGTATTGAGAGACATTCATGGAATCCTTATGCTAATTTAGGATGTCCAGTAGAGTTGCTCAGTGCATCGCATGTTGGCCTTATTGCATGGGATGCATTTTGTTTTCCATTTAGCCCACCTACGGGGAACTTTCTTTTCCAATTATTGGATAGGAGTGGGATGAGTGATTGGTTGAGCACGCTTCCCTACTTACAGGTGGAGGCCTTGTCCGGCAATCTTGGTAGCTTGCCTCTTCAGTATAGTTACCGGTTCGGGCTACAGATCTGAGGGGCAGTGTTATGGCAGTTGGACACTTCTGGTATTTCACTCAGTGTGGGCATAGAGCGTCAAGATATTTCAGTCGGCTGGGGAGAGGGGTGGCCCTTTTGCTTATGGGATCCAGGAGGGACATACTCGCAGTTGGTTTTCATTTTGGGAGCCGATCGGTATGAGGTTTGGTTTTCCCCTGCATATGATCGTAGAGGCGCTGGTGATCCCAGTTGAAGTGAGGTTCTCAGTTGGGTTGAGGACTTTCTCACAGATGATGGCAGCACAGGGCAGATTGGTACGATTGATCCTGTAGTGATTTGGGATCCTGACATTAGACGGGTTGTTGTTTTGCTACTGTGTGAGTGGCTTCACGGGTTAGGGCATAATGTTTGTTTCAGTTTCACACGACAAACTGGTGGAGCAGTTTCCCTGAGGTTGGTTTGCGATCCAGGTAATATGATCCCAGCATGCAGATACCGATTGCTTGAGGGCAAGCAATCTCCAGGAAGGGATGATTTGTAATGTCCCCTTTTGAGGGCACATTATTTCATGTTGTGTCGTTAGCCTTTTTACCATGGTCCACTGGGCTAACCGAGGCTTGGCAGTGTTCAGGGAGATATTTGGCCTAGGTGATTTCAGTTTCAGGCCAATTGGAGCAGTTTCCACAAGTTTCCAGGGTACTTACTATTTATAGTAAGCCGACAGGGTTCAGTGTAATGTCCCCGTTTTTAGACTTAAGGGATTAGCTTGGTTTGGCGACCCTCACAGGCTAATCAGGCGATCAGAGGGGGGTCAGATGGTGGAGCCAGCATTGGGATTCCATTTTGGAGGTTCGACTTATCAAGTCTGCTCTTCGTTCGGATCATTTTGGCCAACTTACAATTTTTAGTAAGTGGTATTTTGGGTATGGCCAGGATTAGCAGGGTGTCTGCACAGAGCGTCAAATATCTCAGGATCAAGTTTCAGAGAATCCCCAGTTTGAGAGACTTACTATTTATAGTAAGTCTATTTTTAGTAGTGGCTATTTCTGGCAGGGCAATGCCTATTCCTAGCTGGGCAGTTGGACTTGGTGCTTTGTCAGAAGTTCATTGATTGCAATCAGATAGTTCAGTGGCTTATATTTTAAATGTGTTATTAAATTAAATTATTTTGATTTAATTTAATAACTTATGACTTTATAACTTTATGTTATAAAGTGAGATTATTTTTAAAGCCAATTAAGTGAAAATATTAAAAAAGTGTTTTTTCCAAAAAGCCTATATATTCTACTCGAAAAAGCACTTTTCTCATCTTTGGCAATCATTATTTTTCTTGGAATTTGGGAAGAAGACAAATCCTGGGTAGGGTTTCGAGGACTAATTCCTCATTTCGTAATTTGAGCCATTATTTGATGATGGTGAATTTTACATGCTGATTATCTCTGAGATCACAATTCGGTGCTGTTGTATATCGGATGTGTGAGAGTTCTAAATCTGGAGTTTGGAGTTTAGCTGTGGAATTGTGTTATTGAATTCAACAATTGAATTCTGTTATTATTTTGTGGATGCTATTGATTTATTTTCTGGTTATCAAAAGAGCTGAGACAGAGAAGATTTTCGTAATTCATATGTGGTCCTGTATTTGAGAGCTACGATTCATATTTATTTGGAGACGCCATTGTTTACAGCAAAACAATATTGCAAATTTGTCCACGTTAATGCAGAAGTGTTGGCATGTGTGGTGGAGACCATTTGCGGCTGTAGATTTCTGGGCATGATTCATATCCAGCAGGTCCGTGAGTATATTCCTTGGGCGGCGTTCCAGTTTCAGTCAATTTCGTATTGCATATTGCAGTGACGTGATCACTTTGTAAGGTGGCGGCTGTATTTTGCAAAAACGTGAATACAAGAGGGGAAATTGCGCAAGCACAGGTGCAATCCAAGAATTAATATATATGTTTGTTTCATCATTTGCTGAATATTGGAAGTCAAATAAAGATAGTTAATTCTGAATGAAATTCCTCTGAATTAGTTAATTAAAATTGCCGATTGTGTTATCAGAATTAGCTTTGCATAAATTTGTTAAAAAAGTTGTAGTTGTATTCAATTTATATATATATATATATATATCCAAGAAGAGCCAATTCAGTTCTTTACATTCAGAATTCTTGGCATTTCAATATTGGACTTGGAATGTCTCACCGAGAGCTTTCTGGCAAGCTATCACACATCGTTATCCGAGTTCGTTTGGTCCTCCGTATTAATGCCAAATGATTCCTCACTTTATTTATTATGTCACTTTATTACTTAACGGTCATATTTATTTAAAAGTGACTTAAGGTGGAAATATAAAGAGACAGAGTGGGAAAATGAAGAGACGGAATGGGGAAACTGAAGTCACAACTGCAGCCTTAAAAGAAGGCTTGGGGTCCCATTGAGTTATGCTTCAGTTTATGGATTTTATTTCTCATTGAGAATTCGTGAAGCTTCAACTTTCAAATCTGAAACCTGAGGACAGAAACCTTCAAGCTTTCTCGATGGATTGGACGGAAACCCAGTTCATCTCCGGTGTAGATTCACATCAGAGTTCGCCATTGTTTTACAGGTTCTTTATTATCCAGTCTTACTGTATTTCTATATTTCAGATTGGGATGTTGTAATTCATGGTTATTGTATTGCTGTTGTATAATACAAAACCATTTTCTGAGAGTTTTATAAGAATGTATTTGCTGGTTATTTGAATATATCTGCTGGTTATTGTTGTTGGATCAAATGGTTGTTTGCATGTTTCTATTTGTTTCAATCTGCCTGAGATATATTTGTGGAAGTTCGGAGAATGGCCGGTTAGGGTCATTTCACCTTTGCTGTCCCAATCAGAAGTTTAGACTCCTCTTGTAAACTTTCTTTGGACTCATCACAAATGACCATATCTTGGCTTGCCATATGTCTTTCCTGAGCGATCAAAGGTGGTGATGCATCACTTAAATCTCCTTCGTAAGATGTCACAAGGCTGCAAGGTGTTTCTTTGTTGAAGTTTTTAGTCCATTCGTCAACATTTTGGGTGTCTGTAGTATGTAGTTTGCTGATAACATTGTCTCCCATTTTGGGTGTCTGTCATAAAAATCATATTCAAGTTATGTCTTCAAGATTTCTAAATGTGCCATTATTAAAGATTTCATGCCCAACACTTGTACTTTGGGTGCTTACACTTGTAGACTCTTCTTCATTCATCCCTCCATGTGTAAGGGTTGTAGTGTCACGAAAATGAGAAGGCACACTAACACTACCCCAAATCAGGCTTTTGGGATCTTCTTCTATGCTTTCTTTGGAGTCAACAAACACCACCAATTCTTGATTGCTCTCATGTTCCTCCCAAGTGTTTAGGGTGGGAATGGCTCAAAGAAGTCTTCATAAATAGATGTCCCAAGGCTGCAAGGTATTTCCTTGTGAAGCTCTTCAACTTGTTCAACCCATTTGCTTTGTCATCTTGTATTGTAGAAGTAACTACTATAAAGGACTAATTTTCTTCAAAATATCATCATCAATATATGGAGGGTCAATATCATTTTCCATTTCAGGAGTATATATCGCTAACTCATGAATATAAGGAGACATAGTGTTGTTGTCCTTAATTAGGGATTTAGAAGTGACTATACCTCCTCTTCCATTACCTTGGTAGACCCCACAAACTGATTTGTTTTCTGATCCTATCTGTTGGTGTGTGTTTTATGACACAAACAACACAAAATAAAATACCAGGGGTACTCTATCCTCTCTTGAACAAAATCCTCAAAAGCGCTAAACAGACGAGTTGTGTGATCACATACACGACTCCAAGGTTCCAAATGTCTTTGATTTCGTTGCTCAGGATAGACTCTCATGGTAGGATGATTTGCTGAAAACCTCCAATAATCCTATGAACTTGGGAGACAAGATTACAGAAGTGGAGTCCAAAACCTATCCCTACTATGCCAAATTCAACAACTCCACAAGGACGTTGCTATCTTCTGAGGTATTTCGAAAGGTTTTTCACAATAGAAGTTAAGTATATTTCACGCATTCAAACTAACCTTGCAAAATAATTGAAAATCATCCAACTATAAAAGGTATGAACATATTCATCCCACACAAAGCTTTCCCATCAAATCCTTCATTCAATTTAACAACTTGAAAATAAAATCTACTTAAGTGAGACATAAACCATGCAACTTGCAAAAGTTATTTAGATTCACCAACAATTGAACAATGACTTTACTTAAGCAGTTTTTATGCAACAATCTTTGAATCTCCCTTTACGAATGAGAGGAGTGGGGTTTATATAGGAGTTCAAAAACAAATGAAGGGCCCAAATCAATTTAAGATTGACGGCCAAGATTATGACAACTATACCCTAATTAGGGTTTACAATGCTTATCTAATGAGAACCATTGAAAAACAAACAACTCATCAATTACTTTCTTCAAGAAGAAAGAATCCCTTATCCTGATGGAAGAAAAGATTAGGTTCATTGAACTTGGATGCCTTGTCATGAAATTATCTAATTAGTGGAGACAAGTGGTTGCCACCTCGGTATGCTTAGCTCTTTGGCTTTGAACAATTCTTCTTCAATTTTGGGAAATTAAGATTTTGGAAAAATATTCCCAAATATATCATCTTTGAACCTTCTTGAACTTGGAATTTTCTTCTTTTTGAATGTTCTTCTTCGATGCAAAATTTTGGACTTAATAATGTGAACTTTGAAATTTGGAAGATGTCTTTGAAATCTTCCCTTGTCCATCCATACTTCTTTCTGTCTTGAAATTCTTCGTAGGTAATGAAGTCCTTGGTTGTGTTTGTTTTTTATCATCTGTGAATGTCATTTTTTCTCATACCATTTGAATTCCTTCCTTTGATCTTCATCTTTGGAAATCTAGGGTTGTAGCATCTCCTTCACCTTTGTCTTTAATCTAGAAATGGTCTTATGAATTTTGCAAATGATGAAGTCTCATCCTTGGAAATACACTTGCAGGTCTAATTTTCAAGAAATTTCCCGTACTTAGGCAATTTGAAGTCATCCTAAGATGGGAGGACTTTGGTTGTGCTTGTGCATTTTCTCTCAACTTTACTTGGCAGATTTCACTTGGAAATAGGAATTTTTAATTTTTTATGCTTCTTGAGCAGACTTCATGCTCACTTATCAATTTTGAAGCACTTAACCGAATTTGCAATGCCTTCTTGACTTGATCAGACTTGATGGTGGATTGAGAATTTTCTTGACACTTAGCCAATTTCAAAGCTCCTTAGTTTGAGCAGACTTCAGCTTGGAACAAGGAATGTTATTGATTGGGGCGGCCTTCATATGAGTTTGTGGAAATTCCACACTTGGACAAATTTCTCATCCTCCTTTCAAGGCAGACTTCATAATGATTTAGGAATTCTTCCATGTTGAGATGGTGGACTTCAGGTTTATTCAAGGAACTTCAAACACTTAGCTATTTTCTAAGCCTTCCAAAATTGACTGGACTTCATGTGTGTTTGTGGAATTAGCCATGCCTTAAACATATTTTCTTTGTGCAGAACTATGGAATTTCCATCTCCCAATCGAACTTCATCATTTCTCTCTTGATACTCAGAAAATTTGCAATTCTTCACTAGATTCGAACTTATTGTGGATTTCCTTCATGTGAGGTCAGACTTCGTGATGCTTTAAGGATTTTGCCATGCCTTAGACAAATTTCTCATCTTTTAAAGGCGGAATTTCTGTTGAAATAAGGATTTTCAATTACTTAGACAAATTTATCAAATCTGTCCTAATTCTGAAATTTTCAGACTGAAATTTTGAAACTTCATGAAGAATTGCTCTTGAAACCTACATGAAAACTCTCTTAAATCTGTTCAAGTTAGAAAACCTTGAAAATCATCAAAAAACTTGAAAGAATTGGAGTTGTGAATGAAAATCATTCTTCAAACTGGTGAAAAATCCTTTCTTGACCTGTCAACATGTTAGTCTATGCTCAAAAACTCTCAAGAAATCCTCTAAAAATCAGAAAATTGCCTAAAAAAACCTTGAAAGAAAACTGATTAAGCTTGAAGAACATAAACAAAACTGATTGAAACCCTCTATGGAAACCATTAAAATCACCTTGAACTCTCACTCTTGCTCTTGCAATCAGAAAGATTCTCAAGACTTGAGCTCCAAATTTTTTGCTCTCCAACTTAAGAATGAGAATGGCAAGCTTGTTGTTTATATAGGCAATTACATGCCCTTAAAGAAGAAGTCGATCCCTAGATTGTAGGCTTTTTTTTCCTTTTTCCTAAATTGAAGGAACTTGAACTCCAAGAAAGAGATCGAATTCTCTTGAAAAGAGCTCCTTGTTTTTCTTTTTTGATACTTGCTAATTACAGCACCCATAATATCCATGAGTGAGGTCAAATTCCTTCGGATAAGACCTTCCTTTGTTTTGATCTTGCTTTTTCTCTCTTTATTGCAACCTTTCCTTGAAATAGAAACTGATTTCTTCTAAAAGCCTTATCCTTATCGATTGACTTGTTGTTTTCTAGAATTTTTTGTTTTCTTTTTCATTCTTTCCTCATGGATCGACTTGTTTTTTATTCTAGAATTTTCATGTGTGAACAGACTTTGAGCAATTTCACTCTTTGGGTGAATTTTTTTTGTATAAAGCGCTTCCATTGGTGTTATTTCCATGGCTTTTCCTGACTTTTCCAAGATAAATTTGATACTAGAACAAGGATTTTCCAAGAATTTTCTCAATTATGAAATCTTTTCCTCATATTGAAATCCAAAAATTTTCAACACTTGTCATGCTTTTTTCATGAAATCCGAGACAAATTTGAAGTTGAAAACAAGAATTTTACATTTGGGCATTTTCACAACTTTTGGCCTTCCCAAAATAGAAACTTCTAAAATAAAAATTTCAAGAAAAAACAAAAAAAAAAGTAACTTTCTAAATTAAGGAAAAAGCAGGCTCTTGAATTGGCCCCAAGTTCCCAAAAAAGAAAACTTTTGAAAAAGCAAAAAAAGAAACTTTTCCTAAAAGGTAGGAATTGTCAGAATTGACCTCAAACAATGTCGATATTCATCCCTTGGCCTTTCTGAACACTTTTGTGATATCAAAATTCATTTTGGCTATGCTTTCTCTTTTTCACTTTTGATGACACTCTTAAACTTGGAATGAAATCCTAAATTTTCACTAGTAAAAAGACTAGAGATTGAAATAAAAACACTAAAACAACACCCTAAAAAGCGAAAAATTGGGGGTCCCCATTTGCAATGGGACGATGTGTGATAATGTCACAACACTACCCTAATCCAAGGTGTAACCATGTCAAGACTTAAAAGATAGACCCCAGTAAAATGGACTCCTATAGTGTGGTAGATATGAAACAACTCGGAAATACTGTTGCCCATAACTGGGATCTGTGAAAAACAATCTGATATCACCAGGTTCAGCACTCTACTCCAAGCATAAGAGCGGCCCACAGTCTTAGCATGAATGTTGAGCACTACTATACTCAAAATTTCCTCAAAAGCAGTTGGGAAAAACCTCCATGAAATCTGAAAACTGTGAACTCTTACTACCTTGACCAAAACGAACTTACCAACTCTCCAGTATAAAGGCAAACCACAAAGTGATGTAGCCGGACTGCAACCAACCAGCAAGTTCACAATTAAAAAAACAAGAGCCTTCCTTTGCCAAGGAGCAATCTAAAGTATACCAATCTGATCAATGCTCCAATCCATATTGAGAATCTTGCCTCAATCCACCTGTACATGAAACAATGGGGACACATAATGGCTATTAAGAAGATGAGTAGCACCTGTAAGTCTGAAACTTTCATCCTTATATCTTCCAAGGTCACTCCTATGACTCCCAATCACCTCCATTACTTCTTGTTAAGAATCCCAAGTATGGACACCCAACCAAGATTGATCTCCAAGGACCAATGCATCACATGAAGAAACCACAATTCCAAGTCCCATAACATGTCCTATGCACTTTGTTGGCTAAATATTTTGCAAGCAAGCATAGACACACTACTTACAAAATGGAGTATTTAGACACAATATGTGAGATATAATCACTCCTCTCAACTTAGGGGAGGTGCCCCTCTTATTGCTACTGAATAAACTAAAACTTAACAAGAATTTCAAACTAATCTAAGATTAGGTGTTGCACGTATCACTTCCTCTTTTTTTAGGAAGTATTCCCACTTTCACAAATATGCACTTTACAAACTTGAGACCTTCGACAACTTCACTTTTAAACACTCGTCGGAGCAATAATGTCAATTATCGTAAAATTAACCGAAAGATTAATTTTTAAGCGTACCAATTAACTATTAATTAAGGAATGTACATAAGCCCAAAGACTCATACACTATTCTACAACGATTTAAGGCATGAGACAGCAGTATGTTTAGCACAAAGACTTCATACATAAAACTTCCTTTCTAATTTCTATATAACAAAGAATTACAGCTCAAAGACTATGAATTCGTTTCTACGATTATTGTTCTTTCCATGGCTTTTGCTGACTTTTCCAAAATAAAATTTGATACTACAACAAGGATTTTCCAAGAATTTTCACAATTATGGATGCTTTTCCCCATTTTGAAATCCGAGATTTTTCACCACTTACCATGTTTTTTTCATGAAATCTGAGACGAATTTGAAGTTGAAAACAAAAATTTTACATTTGGGCATTTTCACAACTTTTGGCCATCCCAAAATAGAAACTTCTAAAAAGAAGAAATTTCAAAAAAATAGCAAAAAAAAGGCAACTTTCTAAATTTACGGAAAAGCAAACAAAAAAGAAAGCTCCCAAATTGGCCCCAAATTCCCAAAAAAGGAAACTTCCAAAAAAGCAAAAAGCAGAAAAAGCAGCTTTTCCTAAAAAGTAGGAATTGTCAGAATTGACCTCAAACAATGTCAATACTCGTCGCTTGGCCTTTCCAAACACTTTCATAATATCAAACTTCATTTTTGGTTCTACTTTCTCTTTATCACTTTTGATGACACTCTTGAACTTGCAATGAAATCCTAAATTTTCACTGGCAAAAGACCGGAGATTGAAAAAAAAACACTAAAACAACACCCTAAAAAGCGAAAAATTGGGGTTCACCATTTGCAATGAGGCGTCATCTGATAAAGTTACAACACTAACCTACTCCAAGGTGTAACCCTGTCAAGACTTATAGGACAGACTCCTGTAGTGTGATAAGTCTGAAACAACTCGGGACTATTGCTGCCCATAACTAGGATCTGTAAATAACAGACTGATATCACCAGGTTCAGCACTATACTCCAAGCATAAGAACAGCCCGCAGTCTTAGCATGAATATTGAGCACTGCTATGCTCAAAATTTCCTTAGAAGCGGTTGGGAAAAACCTCCATGAAATCTGAAAACTGTGAACTCTCACTACCTTGACCAAGAAGAAATTACCAACTCTCCAGTACAAAGGCAAACCACAAAGTGATGTAGCTGGTCTGCAACCAACCAACAAGTTCACAATTAAAAAAATGAGCCTTCCTTTGCCAAGGAGCAGTCTCAAGTATACCAATCTGATCAATGCTCCAATCCTTATTGAGAATCTTTCCTCAATCCACCTGTACATGAAACGATGTGAACACAGTGGCTGTTAAGAAGATGAGCAGCACCTGTAAGTCTGAAACTTTCATCCTTATATCTTCCAAGGTCACTCCTATGACTCCCAACCACCTCCATTACTACTTGTTAAGAATCCCCAATATGGACACCTAACCAAGATTGATCCCCGAGGACCAATGCATCACATAAAAAAAACCATATTCCCAAGTGCCATAGCATGCCCTATGCACTCTATTGGCTAAATATTTTGCAAGCAGTCATAGACACACTACTTACAAAATGGAGTATTTAGACACAATATGTGAGATATAATCTCTCCTCTCAACTTAGGGGAGGTGCCCCTCTTATTGCTGCTGAATAATCTAAAACTTAACAAGAATTTCAAACTAATCTAAGATTAGATGATGCAAGTATCACTTCCTCTTTCTTCAGGAAGGATTTCCACTTTCATAAATATGCACTTTACAAACTTGAGACCTTCGACAACTTCACTTTTAAGGACTAGTTGGAGCAATAATGTCAATAATCATAAAATTAATAGAAAGATTAATTTTTAAGCGTACCAGTTAACCATTAATTAAAGAATGTACATAAGCTTAAAGACTCATACACTATCCTACAATGAGTTAAGGGATGAGAGAGCAATATGTTTAGCCCAGACATAATACATAAAACTTCCTTTCTAATTTCTATAGACCAAAGAATAACGGCTCAAAGTCTATGAATCCATTTCTACAATCAGTGTTCTTTTCATGGATTTTCCTTACTTTTCCAAGATAAATTCAATAGGAACAAGGATTTTCCAAGAATTTTCACAATTATTAATGCTTTTCCTCATTTTGAAATCCAAAATTTTCACCACTTTTCATGCTTTTTTCATCAAATCCGAGACGAATTTGAAGTTGAAAACAAGAATTTTACATTTGGGCATTTTCACAACATTTGGCCTTCACAAAATAGAAACTTCTAAAAATAGAGATTTCAAAAAAAGCAACTTTCTAAATATAGGAAAAAGCAAACCAAAAACCAGGCTCCCGAATTGGCCCCTAATTACCAAAAAAGGAAACTTTCAAAAAAGCAAAAAGTAGAAAAAGCAACTTTTTCCTAAAAAGTAGGAATTGTCAGAATTGACCTCAAACAATGTCGATATTCATCCCTTGGACTTTCTAAACACTTTCGTGATATCAAAATTCATTTTTGGCTATGCTTTCTCTTTTTCACTTTTGATAACACTCCTAAACTTGGAATGAAATCAGAAATTTTCACTGGCAAAAGATAGCAGATTGAAACAAAAACATTAAAACAACACCCTAAAAAGTGAAAAACTAGTGGTCACCATTTGCCATGGGGCGATGTGTGATAACGTCACAACACTAACCTACTCCAAGGTGTAACCCTATCAAGACTTACATGATAGACCCCAATAAAATAGACTCCTGGAGCATGGTAGGTCTGAAACAACTCAGGACTATTGCTGCCCAACTAGGATCTGTGAAAAACAGTCTTATATCACCAAGTTCAACACTCTACTCCAAGAATAAGAGCGGCCCGCAATCTTAGCATGAATGTTGAGCACTATAATGCTCAAAATTTCCTCAAAAGCGGTTGGGAAAAACCTCCATGAAATCTGAAAACTGTGAACTCTCACCACCTTGACCAAGAAGAACTTGCCAACTCTCCAGTATAAAGGCAAACCACGAAGTGATATGGCTGGTATGCAACCAACTAGCAAGTTCACAATTAAAAAATGAGTCTTCCTTTACCAAGAAGCAATCTCAAGTATACCAATCCGATCAATGCTCGAATCCTTATTGAGAATATTGCCTCAATCCACTTGTACATGAAACAATGAGGACGCATAGTGGCTCTTAAGAAGATAAGCAGCACCTATAAGTCTGAAACTTTCATCCTTATATCGTCCAAGGTCACACCTGTTGGTTCCCAAAACCACAGATTGGAAATCCAAGAGCCTATCAATTCTCCAATAGGATTTCAAATTAGTTCTGGCCAGCGAATGGGAATAATCCAAATTCCCCTACACTTTAGGCTTCACTACACCTAAGCGGGTAAACCTTCAACTCGAACCTGATCACTTTGTTCAAGGCTTTTCTATAGCAAATTTAGACTTGGTGAGTTCTTTGGTTGGCAAAATCCACAAACTCGATCAATATAAAGTTATGTGATTGCTTGAAATGATTTGAATGTTTGTGTAAGGTTTACCAATAATTGATTAGATACTTGCAAGAAGGAAGTATATAGATTTATGACTTCAATTAATAACTCCAATAATTATATTCTAATGATTTTAAATGACCAGTGCCTTTGTTTATCTGAGCGATAGAGTCAACTATAACAAGGATTATTATGTACAACTTTATGAGACAATATTTAAAAAAATATCATCAATTACTCCTAAGCTCTACAAAAGACAAATCTTATATGCAATTCTCCGTTAGTCCAAAAGGAATTTAACTTCTCCAGCTGGAAGTCCGATTAGACAGAGATAAGGAAACACATATATTTCACACTATCCTGATTGTCGAACAAAGAATGCAGGAAAATATCCAATGCAAAAATAAAACTCTGTCAGAATAATTCGATAATCTATTTATTGGTCACAAAGGACGAATCCACATTTTTATTGCAATCTCTTTGCCTTGAAAAAAGGACCTTTTATTTATTATTAAAATATAATATTGAAATTTATATTAAAGTCATGCTTTAATATTTACATTTTCCCTTACAAATATTCTTCTTCTAATTGCTTATTTGAATGTGTCCCTCTCTCTACATTTTACATTATGTATATATACATATATATATATATATATATATATATATATATATCTGTGTTTGAGTGGCTTTCACACCTCTTTAGGGTGAAAAGACACAACCCTTATTACAAATTATTTTGAAAAACAATAAACTAACTAAAAAATAACTACCTAATTTTTGGATTTGGGTCTGGTCGAAAAACCAAACCACCTCGTGGAAAGCTAAGATTTTTATTGGAGATAGGAAATTTGATTTCCAGAACTGAGTCGTTTTTAGATTTTTAAAATGCAGTCATTTTCAGGCTCTGTCGGCGTCATCGCTTTGATTAGTTAGTTCTATTTATTTGTGTCATAAAGCTTCCTTCCTTTGATTCTTTTAGTATGGAGAAACTTGCTTATTGATAATGGATTTGGACTCTCAAAATTTAGGGTACCACCAACACCTATGACTCTCAACCACCTCCATTACTTCTTGTTAGGAATCCCTAGTATGGACACCCAACCAAGATTGCTCCCCAAGGACCAATGCATCACATGAAGAAACAACATTCCCAAATGCCATAACATGCCCTATGCACTCTATTGGCTAAATATTTTGTAAGCAGTCATAAACACACCACTTACAAAATGGAGTATTTACACACAATATGTGAGATATAATCTCTCCTCTCAACTTAGGGGAGGCACCCCTCTTATTGTTGCTCAATAAACTAAAACTTAACAAGAATTTCAAACTAATCTAAGATTAGGTGTTGCATGTATCACTTCCTCTTTCTTCAGGAAGGTTTTCCACTTTCATAAATATTCACTTTACAAACTTGAAACCTTCAACTTCACTTTTAAGCACTAGTTGGAGCAATAATGTCAATAATCGTAAAATTAACCGAAAGATTAATTTTTAAGTGTACTGGTTGACTATTAATTAAGGAATGTACATAAGCTAAAAGACTCATACACTATCCTACAATGATTTAAGGGATGAGACAGCAATATGTTTAGCACAAAGACTTAATACATAAAACTTCCTTTCTAATTTCTATATAACAAAGAATCAAAGCTCAAAGACTATGGATTCGTTTCTACGAACAGTGTTCTTTCCATGGCTTTTCCTGACTTTTCCAAGATAAATTTGATACTCGACCAAGAATTTTCACAATTATGAATGCTTTTCCTCATTTTGAAATCTGAAATTTTTCACTACTTTTCATGCTTTTTTCATAAAATCCAAGACGAACTTGAAGTTGAAAACAAAAATTTTACATTTGGACGTTTTCCCAACTTTTGGCCCAGAGTTCCAAAACTCGGACTCGGTAAGGCCGACTCGACTCGTGACTCAGCTACAACTCGACAACGACTCGACAATGACTCGGAAAAATGAAAAAACCCTTGAAATTATATACTTTTATAATTATATATATAAAATCATGTATCATATTCCATGACTCGAACTGAGTTATAAAAACTCAATGAGTTTTGCTCAACTCGGCGACCCGGACTGCCCGCACGACTCGCAACAAGGCATGGAACTTTGTTTTGGCCTTCCTAAAATAGAAACTTCTAATAATAGAAATTTCAAAAAAACAAAAATAAAGCAACTTTTTAAATTTAGGAAAATACAAACAAAAAAGCAAGCTTCCGAATTGGCCCCAAATTCCAAAAGAAAGAAACTTCCGAAAAAGCAAAAAGGAGAAAAAGAAACTTTTCCTAAAATGTAGGAATTGTCAGAATTGACCTCAAACAATGTCAATATTTATCCCTTGGCCTTTCTAAACACTTTCATGATATCAAAATTCATTTTTGGTTATCCTTTCTCTTTTTCACTTTTTATGACACTCCTAAACTTGGAATGAAATCATAAATTTTCAATGGCAAAAGACCGGAGATTGAGTCAAAAACACTGAAACAACACCCTAAAACATGAAAAACTAAGGGTCCCCATTTGCAATGGGGCAATGTGTGATAACATCACAACACTATCCTACTCCAAGGTGTAACCCTGTCAAGACATACAGGATAGACCCCGGTAAAACGGACTCTGGTAGTGTGGTAGGTCTGAAGCAGCTTGGGACTACTGTTGTCCATAACTGGGATCTGTGATAAACAGTCTGATATTACCAAGTTCAGCACTCTACTCCAAGCAAAAGAGCGCCCCACAATGTTAGCATGAAGGTTGAGCACTACTATGCTCACAATTTCCTTAGAAGCGGTTGGGAAAAACCTTAATGAAATCTGCAATCTGTGATCACAACCTTGACCAAGAAGAACTTGCCAACTCTCCAATATAAAGGCAAACCACAAAGTGATGTGGTTGGTCTGCAACCAACCAGCAAGTTCACAATAAAAAAAATGAGCCTTCCTTCGCCAAGGAGCAATCTCAAGTATACCAATCTGATCAATGCTCCAATCCTTATTGAGAATCTTGCCTCAATCCACCTATACATGAAACAATGGGGATACATAGTGGCTGTTAAGAAGATGAGCAGCACCTCTAAGTCTGAAACTTTCATCCTTATTCTTCCAAGGTCACTCCTATGACTTCCTACAACCTCCATTACTTCTTGTTAAGAATTCCCAGTATGGACACCCAACAAAGATTGATCCCCAAGGACCAATGCATCACATGAAGAAACTGCATTCCCAAGTGCCATAACATGCCCTATGCACTCTGTTGACTAAATATTTTGTAAGCAATCGTAGACACGCTACTTACAAAAAAGAGAATTTAGACACAATATTTTATATATAATCTCTCCTCTCAAGTTAGGGGAGGCGCCCTTATTGCTCCTGAATCAACTAAAACTTAACAAGAATTTCAAACTAATCTAAGATTAGGTGTTGCTCATATCACATTCTCTTTCTTCAGGAAGGATTTCCACTTTCATAAATATGCACTTTACAACCTTGAGACCTTCGACAACTTCACTTTTAAGCACTAGTTGGTGCAATAATGTCAATAATCATAAAATTGACCAAAAATTTTTAAGCGTACCGGTTAACTATTAATTAAGGAATGTACATAAGCTCAAAGAATCATACACTATCCTACAATGATTTAAGGGATGAGACAGCAATATGTTTAGCACAAAGACTTAATACATAAAACTTCCTTTCTAATTTCTATATAACAAAGAATCACTGCTCAAAGACTATGAATTTGTTTCTACGTAACTCAAACTGAAAGCTACAACACAAAGTCTGTATGAAATAAGATTTAAAGTTGTCCTTATAGTAGCACAAATAACTCATACTATTTTCTCAATCAATTCAAGGTAACACCACTATTGTGACATAAGAACAAAACAATGATATAACAAGTTCTTTCAACACAGAGATTGAAAACACCTGCTCTTTTATTTACATTGAAATCAACTTGCACAAATAAAAGCAAAGTTTGTATCTTGCACAACTCCAGCAGAGTTTTCTTGCAATGCATAAAGATGTGTATTTACAATGAGCCCTTTGTATTTATAGAAGACAGGCTCTGAGAAAAAGATGGAAAACTAACTACCTAAAGTTGACTTATTCAACATTACAGACGTATGTAATATGATTACATGTAATGAGACTGTGTAATTGCAATTTTCTGCTTTACATGTGACATTACATATGCAATTGCAATCTTATGCTTTACATGTAACTTGTCAAAACTAAAATACTAAATACATGATGCAAACTAAACTAAGTGTCTGACAAGACACAACTCCTATTACATTCATGTCACCATATTGCCAAGTGCTTGAAATCTTCAAATTTGTACATAGGTGGGAACATCTACAGAAAATAACACTTTGACCTTTGCATTTTGTGGCATCAACAAATCACTAACCCATGACTAAAAAATGTTCATGATCCCTCTTATTGGTTTGCTTCCACCTGCTTGAATTAGTCTTGAAAGCATTCTAATATTTATGAAACTTGAATTTCATCTTTTTCTAATGTGTGATGGTTGGCCCTTCTAAATTTCGAAGAGCACCTGTAGCACTAAGATGAAAGACCAAAACACCATAATGTTAGAATGTGATCATGTGTGCAAACTAGGCTTCAAACAAGGGTGAAGTGAAAAAGTTGGTTTTTGTGGGCCATAGTTGCAATTCAGGGATTTTGGAGTGCGTTACACGTGAAGGTGCGTGTGTAGTTCAACTTGTAATAGTTTATGCAGTTGGAACAAAATGTTCCTACTACAAGTGAAAAACATAAGTTTAAGTGAAATCGAGGTTTTTGGACCCAACTGCACTTAAGATTGCATGTATAACTGCATGTGCAGTTCAACTTGCAATTGGATAAAAAATCCCTGATTGCACTTGTATTTGAAATTTTCAAAAGGCTAAACTTGGGTATTGACAGGGTTTTTTGATGTGATTGCATATTTGAAATGTAACAAAACATGCAGTTGGTGTAAAAATCCCCAAACAAATGATAGGTATGGAGATTTTGGAGGTAATTGTACTTAAGATTACATGTAACAATACATGTAATGGGTCTCAAAGTTCCCGATTTAAGAATATGGTAGATCTAAAACAAACTCCAATCAGGGATTTTGGAAATGATTGCATGTTACATTGCACTTAAAGTGACATGTAGTGGGATGTGCAAAGGGTATGAAAATTCCCAATATTCATGGTATGTAGATATCTAGTTGGAATTTTTAGAGGGTACTGCACTTTGTGTTTCATGTATGACTGCATGTAATTGCACATGCAATCAGGGTCAAAACCCCCAATTACATATACTAATACACGTATTTCAACTTTCAACTTCCAAAGAGTTATATAAACTCAAGGAAAAGCTTTGACCTGTTGTGGGAAAAGTATGGATTGCAAATGCAATGAAGGAAAAAACCATAAAAACCAATCAGTGTTGACCACTCATATAAATCTTACCAAAATTGCAGTTTATATAAGAGAATAGAGATATATGAAAGATTTTTAAATTCAAAAACTAAAGATAGATCTTAAAATGTTTAATGAAAAATGTTTTAAGAAAGAAATGAGCATATTACAAACCAAAACAGCCCTAAAAAAGATTATATAATCCATTTTTTAACAAGATATCACCATACAAACCCTAGACGCTTAGAAAAATGATGAAAAATTACAAAAACGACTATGATTTAAGCATATACGACTACGAATTTAATCAAAAACAACCATGAATAGTCACGTACCTGCTTCTAGGGCAAGAAAAATGAAGGAAAAACTTGAAATGCTTGTGAAGTAAGAAAAAATGTAAAGACCAACGATTAAGTCAATAAATGCTTTGCATAGGAACCAAACGCATCATAGTGATCAATCACAATGATAGGTTAAACGCAAAGGCTAAGTTATATAGATAAGCAGTGAAACTCAGGGTTTACATGCAATGAAGCTTGGTTTTTATTAAACTCCAAGTTTCATCATTAACTTGCGATTTTGGGAACTCAAGTTTCATTTATCACACTACTACAAGTGGTCGGGATTAAAAATTCAGATCACGTGTAATATGTGATATAATTCATATCACTATAATATGTATTCAAAAATGTAATGTTATTTGGAAAGACCAATAATCTTGCAATATCGGGGCATTTTGGACGTTTTACACATAAGAATACATATAATATGCGATATTATATGCAATACTATGGAAAAAGCTCAACTTCTTAAGTTATCAGAATGTTAAATTTGCATTACATATGCATTCACCTATTCCATGAAATACGAAGACCTTAAAAAGGTGAGACTTCGGGATTTTCATGACTAATCGCACATATATTATGTCATATAATATGCAACGTTAAATGAAATGTCCGACCATTATGTATTTTGGGGGATTTGAAAACACATTACATCTATTACATGCAATGTAATATAAAATGCAATTAACGCAAAAACATTGGACTCCAAAAGGAAAAATTAAAACGACTCAAATAAGAACCTATAAAAATCAAATAAATATAAAAGGAACCATAAATGAAAAACAATAAATTTAAAGAACAAAAAGACTTTTAAATGAAAATAAATAATTAAGATTTATTATATTTTCGAGAACATTTTAAAAATACCTAGAGTTTAAAACCATGATTTTAATTCAAATCTCAATTAAATTTCGTGGGGTTGTCATTAATTTCAATAAAACATCATTACGACAACAACAGGCTCTAACTGGGGAATGTCTTTTGTTCATCCTTAGAAACGACAAAAGAAGTAGAATCCAGTTCTCTAAGCGCCTTCCTCCATTTCATTGGGCTATAGAGTTAGGCGACCAAAACAACAAAAAGATGAAAAGACACAAAGACTCAAAAACTAAAAGGCCTAGACTTTTATGTACAAAACTTATCTGGAGCGTCATGCATTATAATGCTTCAGACGTTGCCTACTGTGAGGAAATGAGAATGGAGTTCCATCTTAATACGCCAACAAGAAGCTATTTTCACCAGACACTTGATGAATAGTGAATAGTCCGCTCCACAGGGAATCAAATTTGCCATGCATGCCCTTTGGTTCTCCCCTCTTGTTCCAGAGTAGAACAAGATCGCCAACCTTGTAATCATGCCTCTCTTGAACAAAGTCATCTCCCATGCTAAGCTTTGCAATGAAGATCATGGAATGACTCCAAGGTTCCTTACACCTGTGGATATCTAACTTAGTTGAAATGATGTGATTTGCTAGTTAATCACTTAGGCAAGCTTACGTGATTCATTCAAGGGTGTCAACTTACTTGTATTGCTAAAGATTTGGCTTCACAGTGTGCAATAAAAATATATCTGTGATTTATATCACTTCCAACTTTGCTCTTCAACTCCTACTATCTAGACTACTTCTGTTTCTAACTATGGATGGGAAGACTAATGGATGGACTAGGACTCCTACCAAATGGAGGCTTGCTTGCGACTTCAACTCCACCAAGTGCAAAGCTTGAAAGGATCTCAAATGGTTTTCATATCAACACCTTCCCCTCAATCCAACTTGGAGTACAAATTAAGATCTAATGCCAATTGAACTTGAGCACAATTACTAGATTACCACACAAGGCACCCTTGCATCTACAAGGAGCTAGTGGCCTAGTTTTATAGAGTCAAATCAAACATCCACCAATATCACCACACAATCTATCTACTTTTACTTCTTACTTTAACAACTTTGAAATAAAATCCTATTTTAATTGTGGAAGTAGAAACCATGCAATAACACCAAGTGTTCCAACTCAATCACCATGAAAAACACAACAATGATAAGAAGAGCAATTTTGGCATTACTTAAGCAACAATTTTCTTCAATCTTCCCCCTTTTACAAATGAGAGCAAATGGCCTTATATAGAGGCTCAAGTACAATGAGTGGCCAAGATTAAGAGGCAAAAATCTGAAATCAAAGGCCGAGATCAATCCACATGAACCCTAATTAGGGTTTCCATAACCGCCTGCTACAAATATTTAATACCCACCCAATTACGATTAAGCACCACCATGTGGGCCAATAGAAAAATTACATTACCTTCATGGGCCAATAAGAAAATTCAAATCCATAACCAGATAAGGATCAATGAGAAGAGAGCACATGTAGAAGAAGTCAGCTCATCACCTTGGGAAATGTGTTCCTTATCCTCATCCTCCTTCACATTCAATGAACCTGGACATAATCTCATCAAATCATCACTATGTGACACTTGGCATGCTTTTATTGAATGAGGATATGGCTTCCACCTCAGTAGACTTATCCTTTAAACTTGATAAATACCCTTTAATAGTTGAGGAGAGATCATTTGTTACTCTTTTATTGGCGGCTCATCCTTCCAATTGCTCCATCTCTTGAAATTTCTTCATCCTTTTTTTTTTTGCATTAGAGTTTCTTCTTGTCTTAGCCTTTTAAGTTGTTCCAAGGAATGAGTCTCAGCCCAGCCTTCCTTCATTACTAAATCTTTGTTGGTGTAGATAGAGGGTTGACATACCACCAATGCCTTGGTTTTCCAAGTTGCCTCCTTGGATGCCTGATCTCTTCTTTCATGTCTTAATGTCTTGGAGATCTTCTCCATCCTTGATCATGAACCGAATCTCATCCATGGCTTCGTATCATCTTCTTTTTGACAACTTGGGACCACTTGTGATCTTCTTGGCTTTGACATCCTTTGATCTGTCTTATACCTGCTGCCCAGATTTATCTTGGGAACATCTTTCTTGCATTTGGACCATCCAACTCCTAGCCACCTCCCGTCTTGGCTTGAGGTCCCATCTTTGGAATGCTTTCAGCTCCTCCTTCCATGCTCAGCCCTACAACAAACAACACAATTAGGACTGTATTTTGCCTTAATTAAAATCAGAGATTAGTAGAAGTCAAGCCATTAAAATCAGAATCTCTGTCATTCATATCAGACTTAGAAATGGACTGATCTTGACTCCATATGCCTTTAAAAACTCTACAAACTGATTTTCTTAATGCTAGGAGTTCTACTACAAGTAATGCTAACTTCAACTTATCTAGGCTTAGTCAAAAGATGTGATTAAGATGTTAGACCAGATCTGATATACATGCCCAAATCTGAAGATAGCAGCTATGTTCAATTTATGTGTCTGTCTAATGTCTGAGACACAAATTAAATGGCCCATCATTGGATCCTAACTTGTAATTGGGTTCAAAATCATGTGACAATGAGGCTGCTAACAGACCTGCAGCAAATCAAAGTGTTCCGAGATGAAGTTCAGACCTGTAGATGATAGGAAAATAGTCTTTTTTGATAATGATGACTGTTGTTGCTTCATAGTGACTAATGTAATAGGTGTGGCGGTGCTCTTCAATGCCAAGGTGTGCTAAAATGAGGCGAATCTGATCTCTGCTCTTCCACAGTTGCAAACAACCTCTTATATCTGCCCTGTAAATTCGAAATCCAGCACTTGTTTGTATTTGGAATGGATAAAATGAAGGTTGGGCTGTTTTACTTATATAGTGGCATCTAGATTTGGGGCCTCTATTTCTCATTAAGTGCATTACCTTGAGCTTTGTGTACAAAAGGCCCTTGATTTAATTGACTTGCTGCCTTTGGATATTAATTTTAATGTTTAAGTTGCAAAGTTCGAGGTAGTGTTGTAAAATCAAGCCCTGCATTAATCTTTGCACCCAGATCTGCATTAAATCACCCTTCATATCCTTAAATATCATTGAGTTTTGCACCTTGCATTTAGCATTTAAATTTCAATTTGTGATCTCACCTCGATTTTAGTGCCCAACATTTAGTATTTAAATTTCAATTAGAGATCTCACCTCGAGTTTAGTGCCCAATATTTAATTGCTTAGGTCGGATTTGGGCTTGAGTGCTTTGATGTAGAGGCCTTATGAGGCCACATGCTTCATTATGTGGGGCCCAAATCAGGTCTGACCCAATCCCCAACCCATACGCTATTTTCCAAGGTTGTTTTGCCTAGAATTTTGGGCCCAAACCATTAAAAAAGGCCACACGTTACATTTAAAATTTGATTGAATTGGGGCCTTGCATAGGCCCACACGTTTCAGTTATGGGGTTTGATTCATTCCCCAAGGCCACACGCTACATATTGGGCAAGGTTTAATTTGGTTTGGATCTGTTTTAAGGGGCCCATACGTTTCATATATTTGGGGTTGCATGCTTCCACTTTTGTAACAAATTACGAGGCTTCATTTCTCCATTTCAAAGTGCAAGGCTCATCCTTTAAGATTCGAGTTGCAATTCCTAGGCTTAAGATGAGACACAAATTTCATAGGTAGCAAAAGGAGGCTCAACCCCAAGATGAGACGCAAAAATAGAGGCAAGAAAAGAGGGCTCAACTCTAAGATGAGACGAAAATCACATGGGTAGTAAATCATGTCTCAGTTCAAGATGGGACAAAATTCACATGGGTAGCAAATCATGTCTCATCCAAGATGGGACAAAATTCACATGGGTAGTAAATCATGTCTCAGCTCAAGATGGGACAAAATTCACATGGGTAGCAAATCTTGTCTCATCTCTAAAAAAAAAAATTTATACTTAGCCAGATTTTATCTCTTCCTAGCCCAACTTCTATTTTCCGTTCCATCTCCTAGACTTAGCCAAATTTTCTCAATTTTACTCAATTGCAGCCTTTCACATCTCAGCCAAATGCCAAATTACTCAAAGCAGAACTGCCGACAACGGTAAGGTAACAAAAGGGGGGGTCGTCATCTACGATGGGGTGGTGTTGTGAAAACCTCACAACATTTGGCGACTCCACTAAAGAAATGTTCCTAAACATTTCAAGAACATAATAACTTAGAACCTGGAATCTTGGGGTAACCTATCCGACAATCTTGTGATAAGGACAAGCACTCAACAAAGGAAAGAACTCTCAAGTTAGACCTAAGAACCTTGACCATAAGTTATTCACGTATGTGCAAGTGTATTCATTCCCCTCTCGACAAGAGCTCAGTAATCTCTCAGATTCATCAAACTTAGTTATTTCAATATCCAGACTTCAAAAGCATCCTAGATAGAGCCTCACTGCCAATCAGGTGTCCATAGCCTCGACGAGGTTATCGTTGTGGCACCACAAACATGATTCTACCTTTAGTGATTATTTTTATAGCACCAGTAGAAATGCTTGCACACCCTTGAGCCAAATTCTACTTTTCACTTTCGCTTTGATATTTCACTTTTTCATCATTTTTTTCATTTTTCTCTCTTTTCTCATGATATTTCTTTTCTTCTCACTTTCAATCTTTTGCTTGGCTTGCAGGCAATGAAGCCCGCCGAGGGTTTGGAAGACCACGTTAGCACTGAAGCAGGTGTATGATTTTCACTAAATCCAACTTCACTTTGAAACTACGGAAGATCTCGGAGCAATTAAGTGTGAATAAAATGTTGTAACTCCTATCAAAGGTGACTTAAGAACAACAATTGAGTCTGACCCAAATTTAGTACCAATCCTATCAATAGACCAACGACTAGGCACAACCCTTAATCCTCTGAACCTCGTCAAATATATCCAAGAAATGACCAAGACAAACTCCAATTTTGACACCTGAAGTGCGAAATCTACACGCCTTACCCATTCAAATCTGGATCCCTTTGAACTTGTAAAGCCAAAACGCTCCAACCAACCAGAGGGAAGCACAAAAGATCTCAAGTCAAAAGACTTGATGCAAATTAACCGCCAAGCTTCGCCAAAACCTCTAAACTAAGCAACCGAAAAGAAACTACCCTAACCAACAGGAAGAAAACCTACTCTAACCTCTTGAACCAAGGGGTTCAAGACAAACTCTAAACTAACTATGTACAAAAGGACTTTGAAAGGAGGCCTAAGCTTGGAAGTAATGTTTGAGGAACTGTCCGTTGACAGGCAACGGGACATCCCTGCCAATAAGTTTCTTCAATCTAAATGCATTGTCTCCCAAAATCTCAAAAATCTGAAAGGGACCTTTCCATAATCTGTCAAATTTGTCATGATCTCCACGCCTTTCATGGGCCTTATCCCAATATAAAACTAGGTCCGAGATTCTAAAGGCCCTCACCTTCACTCTCTTATCAAACCATCATTTCACAACCCCTTTGATGTTTTGCAAATTTATCTAGGGCTTCATCTCTCTTTTCATCCAGCTGCATCAGTTGAGACAATCTAGCCTGGACTCTGTCTTCGTTGTCATAGAACTCTTGTATGAATTGCAATGTTGGGATTTTCAACTGGACTGGGAAGTCTGGGTCCTATCCATATACCAAATGGTACAGGGAAGTTCCTAAAGACTCTTTAGATCTTGTCATGTCCGCCCACAAAGCGTATTTCAGCAGAGTGTGCCAATCTCTCGGGTTCTTATCCAACAGTGTTCTAATTACAGTCAAAAGGTTTTTGTTTGTGGACTCTGCTAAGCCATTCCCCTGGGGATAATAGTTAGATGAAAATTTTAAAACAATCCCATGATCAAATGCCCAGTTATGAAATCTCAGAGAAGCAAAAGCAGAACCATTATTGCATACCAATGCATAAGGACCCAAACTTGGTAACAATTTTCTCTTCCAAAAATTTGATAACGATTTCAGCAATGCAATTCTTGAAAGTTTGAGCTTCTGACCATTGAGTACAGTAGTCAATTGCGGTTAGTATATACCTGTGTTGCGCCGAGGATTGTGGGTTGATTGGACCGATAAAGCCGAGCCCCCACTTTGCAAAAGGTCTCACCTCAATCACTAGCTGTAGTGGCATCGCTGGGTTCCTCTCTCTCGTGGCTATTGTCTAACAAACATGGCAAGTCTTCACATGCTTGTGAGTGTCTTTGAATAAAGTTGGCCAATAATAGCCTGCTCTCAATATCTTGTGCGTCGTGGCCAAACTTGCTTCGTGCCCAGTTCCCCATTTGTCATGAAAGTGCTCCAAAATTCTATGCGCTTCTTCCCTACCAACACATCTCAAGTATAAGCCCTCATGGTTTTGCTTATAAAGCACTGATCCTTGTAACATGTATCTCTTGCTTCTCAACTTTAATGCCTTCTTCTACACTGGATTCAAATGTGAAGGGCACCGATGATTCAAGGGTTTTGAAAGAATATTTGATTTATTGGCCTTATTAATCTATTAAATGTTGTTTTTTAAGTCTCTTGGAAAAGGACCCAATATCCTAATCAGACAACATTGTTTTAAAAAGGGGGCCAATATATTTCCTAGACATAAAGCTAATATCATGCCTTAAAAGTGACGCCTAAGGTAAAAGGAAAAAATTGTTTTAAAAATGCAATTTAAAATGCAAGGAGGGTGGACCCCTAGGAAGGGAGATATAAGGAGCTTAAAATAAAATTAAAAGAAACCTAAAAAGGGGCATGGAGTTTTGGAGGGGAAATGATTTTTAAACTTGTGTTGCTCTAACCCTCTCCCTTTCTTCTTTAAAAGAACATTTTGGCTCTCATTTGAACATCTTGTTTTTGGCAACATAACGAAGTGTTGCTGGACTGTTTCTAGGAAGCACAATATGTTGGTTTGAGGACTAAACCCTTAGCTTGGACACCAATTTTGGTTGTAAAAGTCCCCACTCAAGCTGGTTATTATTAGAAGATCAGAGTTTTGAGTTTGTTTGGTGTGTGAAGATGAAGATTTTCAGTGGGTTTTGATGTGGGTTTTCAGTTTACAGTTTGGTGTGTGTGGTTTTCAGTGTGTTAGTGATCGTTCTTCATTTTGGAGTGAGTTAAGGTCTGTTTGGCTTCAATTTTAGTGTGCTAGAGTTTATTAACAGATTTCTGGAAGTGATTATTCAAATTGGTTGAAGCGCATTTTTTTATCATAACTCTTAGAGAAGTTTAAATCCGCTTCTAGGTATTTTCTAAATGGATTCCTTGCTACTAGGCAATGAGGATTGATACATCGCATGAGAGTTTTGCAAAGCATTGAATTTTTTGGCTCTAAATCGGTCCTAAGAGGTAGCGCCCAGCTTGTTAGTGCTGAATCTGCATCTCTGAGCGTTGGAAAGGGGTTGGCATTGGACTTTGATATTGTTGATTGCAAACAAAGATTTCTGGAGTAGGTGTGGAGCTGTTGGACACATATAATACCACCTCAAAGAAATCACTCTTGTCATACTTGAAGTCTAGGTGGTGTTGGGTCTAACTTCTGAGTTTTATCTTTCACACTTGGAAGTCTGTAGCAGGTCTACAATTAAAATGCAAGGAGGGTGGACACCTAGGAAGGGAGATATAAGGAGTTTAAATTCAATTAAAAGAAACCTAATAAGGGGCATGAAGTTTTGGAGGGAAAATGATTCTTAAACTTGTGGTGCCCTAATCCTCTCCCTTTCTTCTTTAAAAGAACATTTTGGCTCTCATTTGATCATCTTGTTTTTGACAACATAACGAAGTGTTGCTGGAGTGTTTCCAGGAAGGACAATCTGCTAGTTTGAGGATGAATACCCTTAGCTGGGACACCGGTTTCAGTGGTGAAAGACCCACTCAAGCCAGTTATTGTTAGAAGATCAAAGTTTTTAAGTTTTCTGGTGTGAGTTTTGGGGTGTGCGGATGAAGATTTTCAGCATGTTTTGATGTGGGTTTGCAGTCTACGGTTTGGTGTGCATGGTTTTCAGTGTGTTGGTGATCGTTCCTCATTTTGGAGTGAGTTAGGGTGTGTTTGGTTTCAACTTCAATGTGCTGGAGTTTATTAGCAAAATTCTAGAAGTGATTATTCAAGGTGGCAGAAGCACGTTTTTTATCATAGCTCCTGGAGAGATTTTAATATGCTTTTGGGTACTCTGCCATTGTGCTTCTCTTGGTTGGGTGCCATCTTTTGAGCTATCATTTGTACATTTTGATGAGGGTTTGATTTGATAATGCAAATCACCCTATTCTAGAGGGTCATACATTGGCTCTTTGGCAAGTGGGGTTTGGTGAATGGTAAAATCTGCTTATTGTGCAGCTGGTAATCACTAAGCTTGAGCATATATTGCTCCTAATGAAGATTTATTGAACCTGGAAACTTTCTGGACATATCTCAACAAGATAGCAGACATTCTCATGTCTGACATATTGTAACATAAGTCTGATTTTAGTTTGTAGTTGAATGTTGATTTAATTTGTAAAGGTTTTCAATATGAGTTGATGCAAGGAATGTTTATTCTCTTCATTGTAATGTTATGTCTATGTATGCAATAACCTATGAATGAAATTTGAAGTAAACAATCATCAAACTATTTGTTTGGTTCACATCTAGCAAACACATACCTCAAAAAAAATCAGGGATGGTCATTACAATTAATCTCTCAAGAAATCAAGCAAACAATCATCAAATTCAGATCAATCATTACTTCATCTTGGGATAAAGAAAACAAACAATTCAGCAATCAAGCATCACTCTATCAAATCAACATTCATTCAATCATGATCCACTAATATACCAAACTAGCATTCATTATATTGTCATTCTTCAATCATCTAATCACAATTACTTAATTATAGCTCACCCATACCTTGAATCATTAAATCAAAGGAATTCATTCAATCAATCTATCATTCAACAACAATCAAATGACCAATGAAGTTAGAACATCGATAAGCATCAGCGATTGCATAACACCAAACAAATCAGATCTGACTTACAGCAATATTATGCAGACATATAGAATCTGAATATTATATCTGTAAATTGGTATGAATGATTAATACTTTATACAATCAATCTGCCTATTTTCATTAATAAATTATAGATATTGATCTCTAAGTACTTAATGCAATCTGCTTATATAAATATTGTTTACAATACGATTGTTACTTATGCTATATTCCCGCATGTGTGTGTGTGTGTAAAAACATGTATGTATCCCATAATCAATCAAATGTAAAGTTGGAGGAAGGGAGATGCAGTTTACCGGCTCCCCCAAACTAAGTACGCCACCCCAAGGGATGGTATTGGTCATAGTTGAACAACCCTGCCTCTTGTGGGCCGAGAGGCGAATTGATACCCCAAGGGATGGAACTGGTCATAGTTGGACGTTCCTGCCGCTTGTGAGATAAGGGGCAAGTTGCCATGATATGAATGTTGCATGCTCTCAGGCTTAGTTGGGCTGGGTGATTTACTGGCACCTTTTCGAGTTTCCTACCAAGACTAATTTATAATTGGTTATGAGATGGTCAGCCAGACATAATCCCTATCTTAATCTCCTTACTCATTAGGATATATTTGTTCATTATTTCTCAAAATTGTTAATGGCTAACAAAGTTCACTTTAGCGTGTTATTGTTGGAATTATTGTTTAAGAGTAAAAACAGATAAACTCCAATTTGGGGACATTACAATTTTTTTATTGCTGAGTCCCAACTGTTAACACTGAACAATCAAATCTATCTGCATTTACAGAGTTCATCACTGATTAACACTGATACAGAATCAAGAATTTTCAAGTATCTCAGCAGATACAATAATCAATGAGAATGACTCATATATGCAGTTTTATTACACATGAATAGAATATCTCCTAATGAATGTAAAAGGTCATTGCTGTTACACCTCAAGAATCGACGACAGTTACAAATAATAGGCAAATTGAATCCTCCAGCATTATCTGTCCACTCGATCCTCCAGAGATGACCTGTCACGAAAGTCACAAGTCGGTGACTCTTTATTGTCCAATTCAATAAAGCATCGTGTCCCTTTAATGATGACAGTTACACAGCTCGAAGCACCAAAAAATAAACTGGTCTGACATAAGCCGAAGGTCTCTACATACTCAAGGACGGTGAAGATCTGAGCCCTTTCAGCCATGATAGCCACATACACAGTGGTTACAGGAGACTCTTTGAATCTCCACTGCTACGCAAGAATGATACTCTTCCATTTTCTTTTATTGTCGACTTAATGAGAAGACAATAAGAAGCATGACTGCCACAGCATACAGCCTGACAATGGATACAAATAAAGTCCATCCATATACCAATGAGAAGACGCTTCTTGCTCTCGAGAGATGGATACCATGAAAACAAACACGTCAATGCAAACTCATGAAGGTAACAGAAATATGAAGAGATGGCTCAGAATAGCCAAAGTCTGAAAGCAAAGCTATCAACTAGAAGGAAGATCACACAACCGTCACAGGTAAAATGATCTCTATCGCAGCTACCCAGAACATTAACACCAACCCCCAATCAAAACTTTGGGCTAGTTTTTGCCAAGTCCCAACTATCAGTCAAAATTTTGGGCTGTCGAGATTTTGTGGTGTCCAAGTGTTTGAATTATGATACTAATTCTGCTTCAAAATTAATCTTCCCCTTGTCAACGTGAAATGTGATTTGTAGTGGATGGTTATATTCTTGTTTTATTTCATGGAAAGTGAAAGTGTGAGTTGTTTTGTTGAGTCATTTATCAGATGGCTTCATTGAGTTTCGGCTTGCAGCAAATAGATGAAGATACCCTAAAATGCCTCCTTTAAATGCCATCGGCTGTAAGGATTCTGGAGTGGTTTTAGAAGCTTGGATTTAAGCCTACTTGCTGATATTTGCTTTGGTTTGATATAATCCAGGGCCTTCTGTAAATCTGTTTTCTTATCCATGCATCTCATCTGGTTATAGGCAAAACAGCTTCACCCAAAGAACACCTCTTTTCAAGGGAATAGTTCTTTAAGACATTTTGTTAAACAGTTGATGCCTCTGCTCTGACGTCCTTGTGCCATCCACCAGAATAGCATATCTGCACCTTAAAAAAAACCTAACAAAACTCCCGTGATCAAGGTATGTTGAGGAGTACTCCATTAACTCAAAGAGTTGGACAATATCCTTCGCAGAGTTACAAATTGCAAGTGCACACCAGGCAGTAACCTATTAAAAAAAACAGTAGTTCAGTAGCTTATTCGGTGTTTTTATTTGTTCAACTTTCCATGTTTGAATCTTTTATTTTCATTACTAAATTCATGTCTATTCACAAATTTTAATTCTATCAGCATGATAAAAGTTTGATGAATTTCAACAAAAACAAAAAAAGACATATCTATGTATGGAAAATCCATATCCCATATGCATCTTCCAGAACACCGTTTTTCATCCCATTACCGACGCTATTTCTCTCTCTAGTTTCTCATTTTCGGTAACTATCGCATGTTAAAATTGAGGTCATTGCAGGCTTGCAATATAATCTGCATGAGTTTGTATATAAAAGTATCCCATGGATTCATGCGTGTCATGTTGCATATATAATTCGGATTGTTGAATTGCAAATAGAAATGCTTGAATCATTAAAATCTTTCTTTCATTTTTTCACACAATAAAATGGACTTCCAAAACCTCATGATTATCAATGAATTCAATTCTCATTTATAGAAAACAAAAAAGTAATTACAGAAAAAAATACGGACCAAATTCCTTGGGTTGCTTAAGTTCCTTAAGGAGTGCTCTTTTGGCTTGTGCCATTACACGCAGACCCCTTGTCCCAATTTCCCCTTTCCACTTGAGCTGCAAGCGTGATGGCTTCTGCTGCCAGCAAAATCGAGGGAGAGATTTAGAGTTAACCGAGAGCAGAGGTGTGAGAGCAGAGGGAAGGACCAGCGCACGCGCCGAAGGTTTCACATATGTCAGCATTCTTCACCAAAAGCTAAAATCTATTGAATATCAACAGTCACCCATATCAGTTTTTTCGTGCACCATTTTTTTTGGGTTACAGCATTGGCCAGTCATTTCGGGGCTTTAGGTTGACCAGATTTTGCTCCAGGTTACTGTTTAGATTTGAGTTCGTTTTGGACTGAACTGTAATGAATTTACTATGTTTCTGTTATCCTCTCTCTCTTTTCATTTAATTGTTCTTGGAAATTGCTTGTTAAATCCAGAGAATTGAGCAATGGAATGAATTTAAATTTAGCTCAGCCAAACCACACTCATATGTAAGATAATTTAATATGAGAGGAGATATCCTCCATTCATGTTACCCAAAGAAGACATTTGAAAAAAAAACCCCACTTGTTCATTAATTAATATAACAATTAATTTAGATAAAAGGTTGAGTTTTGAAGTAATTTAAAATATGAAAAAGGGGATAATAAAATATATGTTTTTTTAGTTTTAGATATGGTGGTTGAGTGGTATGTTTTTAATATTAATTAGGAGCAAAATTAAGGTGTTGACTCTTACAAAACTACAGTATGAGGGCATACAGACACAACACACTATCACCAAACAAATGTCATAAGTAGATTAAAACAGAACTATTAAAAATAGTAATCATAAACTATAGTCAATATGCCTATAACCCTCGAAATTACCACCACAATACAAAGTAGTATCATTTTTAACAGAAAAAACCAAAATCTTACTCTTACAACCTAAAACACATAACGAAGAACTAGAGTCTAGTAAGAAAACTAGGCTAACAAGAAAAATATTCATAAAAACCCTAGAGGGGTGGGGTGTCACAACCCCAACCAACTAATGATTAAGCATTACAAGAGGGTTTGATGTCGCAACTGGATTGGTACAACACATGTGTCCAATCTTTTGTAAGGAATTTGAACTAATCCTTATAATTGCCTTCATCCTACTCATCATCACCAAGCATCTTATGTTGCAATAGACACAAGGAAGTTGTCAAGTGATGCATCACCCTAAGGCTAAATCTAGAAATGCTTCCCAATTTTAATTTCACTTCACTCAGTCTTTTTTTCAGGTTGCCCACCTCACTCTGTAGGTTAGCCAAATCTAATGCAGAAGTCACATTGGAGTTAGGTGGAATGAGGTTATCCTCATTTGGCAGCATGTCCAGACCAAGATCAATGGGTCACTCCTTTACCCTATCAAAAGTGTGGGTCGAGTTGTTAGAGGTAGACTTATTTGAATTATCAATAGCATCAATATCAATATCTTCGCACTTCTTGGCCTTGTCACTTTCCTTCAAATTTTTTATTCTCCTGCTCAATGTTATCCTCTGTGTCAATCATTTATTTTTCCTTTCTTCACAGACATAGTGGCCAACCTATTGGATCTATGAGGTGAGTTATGTTCCTCCTTCATGTCATCATCATCTTCGTTATTTACCTCCTAAACAAATTAGCTTTCTTGGTGGGGGGTGGGGATTCTTTCCTTTCCTCTTAGAGGTGGACAACATGGATTATTTCTCTTGCGCGCTACCCTTAGGGGTTGAGGTATCAAAGTTCAATATGTCTGGATTGCCAGGGCATGAGGCAATTTTAAGGGCTCCTAGGTGCCTAATACCCCCCTTCTTACTTTGTCCTGGCAAATCCATGATGCTAATAGGTTGGGGGGGGGGGGGGGGGATTGTGAAGCAAGGGCCTCATAGACAAAAATGGGTTTGGGGGGGGGCAAAGAGCCAAGTGGAATTTGTATAACCTAAAAAAATACCCTAATACAAGGGAATAGGTTTCTTACCCTAAGTATGTGCACTTTCTTTGGCATCAAGTGCAGAACTCTCAATAGAATTTAACAAGGAAAAAGGAAGCGAGATGATTTCATCATTCCTAAAATGGTTAAGGAGGGGCATATGGTAAAAGTAATAGACTTTAAAGTGCCTTCCAGTGTAAAATAATGCATAAGCATCAGACAAACCTAGTCCCAAGGTGGTGGAAGTTGAGCTCAATCATAGCCTCCCTATTGGGAATTACCATTCACATCTAGGTAATATAAATAAGAGTATATGTGGGTGGTGATAAATGAGTGATAAATAAGTGTCATAATAATATTAAGTTGTTAAACAACTTAATATTATTATTATTCATATAGTTTGTTTAATAGGTTATTGTATTAGTGGTTGTATGTTGAGTTGAGAAAATAACTCAGTCTATTTAAGAATGTTGTTTCCTACAAAATAGGATTTAAAAATCTTATGAATATGTAAGTGTATGGAATGAAAAACATGAAGCATGAATTTCTTGTGTAATATTATATGGCTTCTATTTGAATCTAGTGTCCCATGTTTTCTTATACTCCCTACATTTTGTTCAAGGCCTCACTCCCTTTAAAGATCCTATTCAAGTTGTCATTATCAACTATCTAATTGGTCTTCTTCCATTTCCTCCCATTCGTAGATAACCCAGTAGCCTTAGTAATGACCTCACTGATCTCAAAGGAGATATGTGTTGGAAATATTCAGGAATTAACCAAGTTACTGAGAGGGGAGGGGTGAATCAGTAACTCCAAATTCTCTTCTAATTTTAACATGTATTTTACTTTTAACCTTTGCATACAGAAAGCATGAAACTTAAAATGCATTCACAATAAAGACACATGGATTTGGTTACCCAGAAACCTTCCAAAGGAAAGTAAAACTGGGGTGGGGATGAAACCCACAAAGCTTTAATACTGCAGAATAAAGTTGGCCGGTTAAGGCTTACAATTTGATCACTTCCGATGATCTGCCCTGTTAGGAGCAATAAGGATTGCTAAATCCACCCTGTTAAAGGATTTACAAACATACAGTGAAGTATGCACTCGGTAAAGAGATTTATACAAAGACTGTTAAGTCTACCCGGTTAAAGGATTTAGTACTGATTCACCTGTTAGAATGAAACAGTAGATCTCTGCTTTGCAACTGGATTGCTGAATGAGATTCGCTGATGTACTGATCACCTTCTGTGATGAATTTGTCTTTTCTGTATCTTATACTTCTGAAGCCTTCTGCAATTCACTTATTCTATTCTATATCATATATTTCATTTCTTGTGCATATATCTTTTATTTCTACATCATTGTTTATATATAGGTTTCAAATAATTAATTACAATTACAATTGCACTGTCGGCTTGACAAATAAACATAAGTGCTACTAAGTCGGCCCAAATATGGTTACCCGGTTCCTTCACACTGACTCGGTGACTTTCTGATACTCGGCGTCCACTGCGTTACTCGGCATCGTCATGCACTCGGTAGAAGTGAAGGCACGGTTCATACTGATCACACGGTAGGTATTGAACTCGGTAAGCATTGGTGACTTGGTAGACAAGATGTTACTCGGTTTTCATTGTCCTGATTGTCTGCTCGGTTTGCACTGTCTGCTCGGTTTGCACTGTCTGCTCGGTTTACACTCAGAATGCTAATAAGTGTTGTCACTAGTGGCAATACTGCTTAATGTCAACAATCTCCCCCTTTGGCATTAGTGACAAAAACACTTATTGGCCAAAATTTATATACACCGAATCATGCTGAGTTTTATTTTGATTTTTCAAAATTTGTCTTTGTTATAGGGCTATATACATTGTCTCCCCCTTTCAATGTGCTAACTGTTTCTTATACAAATCTATACAGTATACATCTCTCTCCTTCTATACATATCTCCCCCTTTTTGATGATAATGCCAAAGGTGCATATACAATTTATTTACAGAGAGAATCCAAAATTTGATAAGAAATCAGAATGTACCTTCATTATTAGTGCCAGGGTTCTGTCCCAACTTTCTTGCAGAATCTTACATGTTTGTATGGCAATTTGGATTTCTGCAGAGAGTTCAATCATGTGATCTGCTATGGAGAACTGATTGTCATGAATCAATGTTCTGGAATGTTCAATGTGCTTATACATTGTATTCATGATGGGAAGGAGCATGTGTTGGATGTCTAGCAGTGTGGACCGGATCCTTGAGTCTTCTTTCAATAGATCAGACTGCATATTGGATAGATGTGAAATTTTCATGTGATGAGCAGAGCTTGAACTTGGTTCAAGTTGCAGCTTCTGTATGCTAATCTTCATATCCTCATCCATTTTATTCATTTTATTTTTGACATCCTTTGTAAACTCGGCAAAATTGCATAGTCTGGCCAAAAGAGAGGTAGCATTCGAATAAATGGACTCTGTGTTAGACAAAACTGAAGACAATTCCACTTGGTTAATAGCTATGTGCTGAGCAATGTGCTCAAGCACTTTATTGTTGAATCTCTTTTCGGCTCTTTCAACTAACTTTTCTGTCCCGGATGAGTCTTCATTGTATTTCTCAATTGCTTCTGCCAATTGTAACAAAACATGCTGGGAGGAGTCTACTTTAATGCCTAATGCATCAGACAAAATGTCCTTAGCATCCTTAATGATTTGATACTCCTTGTCTCTCTCCTCCTTAAGCTTCTTTTGTTTTGCTTTCCTTTGGAGGATCTCACCTATATTCTGCATCTGGTCTGCTGAGAGATTTGCAAAATCTAGAGTAGGAATCTCTATCTCTTCGTCTAGGTCTATATCCTCAACTATATTTTTACCCAAAAATTTTATACTCGGTGGAGCCTTAGGCTTATCTGAACTTAATGCTCTTGTAGTAGTGATAGTAGATAAAATAGGGCTGGCTATTGACACTGGTATACTTTCTACTGGAGAACTTACAATATTTACACTTGATGATTCAAAAGCTGGAAAACTTACTGGTACAGGAGACTGCAGCTCGGTAGAAGAAATGGTAGCTGCCTCTGATGTTGCTAGGGATGATTGGACAAATGTGGAAGTTGTCACAACCATGCTTGAAGGTGTCTCTGGGCTGGATGAAGAGACTTTCACTGGAGAGGTAGGAAGGGATGCAATGACTTCTGCTGCTATCCTTATAGTATCATCTACCTCGGTGTCTTCTTCTTGCTCATCGCTGTCATCTTCAATATCCTTTATAATTACAGTTTCAATGCTCGGTTGGTGAAGGTGGTAAATGTTCTTCCATGTGGCTTTTGCAGCCTTCACAACCGATTCAATATTGTTGATCAAAATCAAACAAGTATTGAACTTCAGTGTCATCTTGTTTTCATTTTCTTTTAGTGCCTTCTTCACTTCATCATTGTTCAGGCTCGGCATCAACTGTCTTAGCTTTTGATCAAATATGTCTATTACAGTTTGCCTTGCATTGCTCCATCTCATTCTTATCGGATTCAATAGAACTGCAGGAACCTGTGGGGTAATTTCTTCAGGAGAGTATTTCCACTGTCCCATCTTCTCAACAACAGCATCTTCTATTTCCTTCTGCTCTGCTTCCGATCTGGTTTCATATCTCAAGGATTTTATGTTACTAACTCCAGATCCTGATCCATCTCTGAAGAGTTTGAGCTTTTCTTGAAGGGTTAGAGGAGGCCTTTTGAATACTATGTCCTTATCTGCCTTTTCTACCTTTTCTGCCTTTCCTCTTGTATTTCTCCTTGTGAACACAGCAGTGGGAGGCACAGATGCCTTAGTGATAAAAACTTTTCCTTTCTTCTTTGCAGGTTCTGGTTCCTCTGTTTTCTCATCCTTTTCCTCTTCTTTTTCACCTATTTCTTCTTTTTCCTCGGTTATCATTTGCATTTTAGCTATTCTTTTCTTTCCTTTGTTTACCGCCTGTGGAAGCTTTATGCTTAGTTCAATTCTCATCTTAGCTTCATCATATGTTCCAAAATATGGGGCTTTGGGATTGACAGGCTGATTTAGAAGTGCTTCAATAATGTTCTTGGTTTCATCAATATTTACCTCGTAAGGAAGAGGTTTTGCATACACAGTTCTTGGTTTAACTGCTTGAATATACACATTATCACAATCTACCATAAAATAGATATCATCTTTGTAATCTTCCACCAACTTCTGTGGAATCCGGAATCTGTCATTCATTTTCTCTTTGAAAGACTCAAAGTAATTATCCATGATGCTTTCAAAGTTTTCACCCATTTCTGCGATGTATTCATTAATTTCATAAAGTACAGGCACATCTTTTCTTCATACAACTTTTCCTTTTGAAGGGAAGAATTTCTGAACATAGAAGAATAAACAGACTATCAAAGATCCAAACTTACATGGATTGTTTTTGGAAGTTTTGATGCTTTCCATGTTCTTGTTGAACTGTTTCAACAATAAGTCTGCTAGGTCAAATGTCAAGTTGTTTTTGACCACTTTGTATGCTAGGTCAACAGCTTCACAGGAGACACTGTTCTGTCGACTAGAACTGTAAATCTTGTGTGCAATGATATGTGTGCCAAACTTCAGTTCGGCGTCGGTAATGCTGCTAACCTTCATGCCTCTACCATCCCACTCGGCTAGGGTTTTCTTTTCTAGTTCCGTCCGACCTAGGGTTTTGGTAGTTTTCGCTTTGTTCAACATGGGAAGACCGGTAACATGATGAATCATTTTCCTTGTGATCTCAATAGGTTGCTCAAGCCAAATCTTGCCATCGTGTACTCGGCTGAGAATGTACCTAACCCATTTATCTTGAAAGTTTCGAGGAAGATGTGCAATGTGGACTAAACCCTTATCTTCCAGATGTTTGTGCTCGGGTTTCAAAGTACCATCCACACATAGTTCCTCACGCACAATGTCTAGTTCTAGGTTTCCCATTTCTTGAATAGAACAGTTAAAATGATTACGGATATCGTTGATAAGCAATACCTTAGGAGGAATCTGAGATTGAGCTCCGTTCGGATCTAGGGCGGCTGCAACTGCGGGCACGATCTTAAAATCTGGTGCTTTCCACTCTCCTTGGACTAACATGTCTGATCCTTTCTTCGCTGAGGTGCTGGATGATGCCATGGTAGCTCACAGAAAATTCCTTTCGCAAGAGTTATTAAATCGCCGGGTTGCCTTTGAAGTTTTCTGCTCTCAAAGTGCTTAAAGATTCGCGGTGAAGAATGAGTTCGATTACTTGCTTTTTGTTTAAAATTCTGTCATTAATGCTCATTTCAAATTAGGGTAGGAATTCTGACAGACTGTCACCCACCAAGAATTAATTGCTTGGAAAAGACTTCGCAACTCGGTGAACTCGAGAATTCATAATGCTCCGACCTCGCTCGGTGAAGACTATACCGACCTCGCTCGGTGAAGACTATACCGACCTCGCTCGGTGAAGACTATACCGACCTCGCTGAGATTTTACTGCATCTTGCATGCTGATTTAGACTTTTCTTTTAATTTCGGTTCTGGAACTGTTTGAGATTGATCTATGAGAGTACAGTTCCAGTGCTTCCTTGGAAATTTAGTCTGAGTCGGTAGAGCCATCCATTCCAATACTTGGACTGGATTGCTCGGTAGCTTTAGGAATCCATTTTTGTCTGACCTTAGTTGCTTCATTCTTCTTTCCTTCTTCAATTTTACTGGCATTCATGCAGTTTCTGGCTATGTGACCGAGTTTAGTGCATTTGAAACATCTTATGGTAGTATCTCTTTTCCTTAGATGATGTTTTATGCAATTCATGCCAATGTGTCCATATTCTCCACAGTAATGACATCTACACCAGGTGTTGTAGTCCCATCCAAACATTGCTTTCACAATTTGTTCTGCTGGATTAAATATCTTGGATCTGCACTCGGATGCCTTGTGACCTTGTTTGTTGCACTTGTGACAATTACCTCTGAATCTAGGTTTTTCCCTGCATTCATTTGCTTTATGACCAGGTTGATTGCAGCTATAACATTTTCCATTGAATTCTGCTTTTTCATTGTTCCAACATTTATTTGAAGTATGTCCTACTTTACCACAATGATTACAAGTAGGTTTTTGATTTCTTTTAGTACCTTGCTTAGAGGATTCGCCTTCTTCTTTGTATCCAAGTCCTGCTTTTCCTTTTTGCCTATGAAGATTTCGTTCATACAGCTGATTCAAGTCTTCTTGACTTTTCAGCATTCCTTCATTGATTTGTTTTTCAGCATTTAGGTCATCCATCAATCTTAGATTGATTTCTTTTTCAGATCTTAGTTCTTCTTTTGTGTTTTCTATTTCTGAACTTAGATTTAGAATTTCTTCATTTGTATGAGAGATCTGATCAATTAGGTTTTCTAGCTGAAGGGTTTTGTTTTGGACTTCAATGTTTCTTTCATCTAATTCATCTTTCAACTTGTTTTTCTGTTCCAAGATCTCACAGAATCTTGTAGAGTGTAGTTCTTGTTCTCTTTTCAATTTTCTCACTTCTTCCTGCAGAGACCCATTCTTTTCTAGGAGTTCTTTGATAGCATTGTTTGCTTCATCTGAGTTATTTGAGGGAAGAAGATCTTCAATCTTTTCTTCAATGTAATTCTGATCATTCATCTGATTTGCAAGTTCCTTCCTTCTTCTTAGGGATTGGGAAAGATGTTCTTTTGCTTCTTTGAGTTTAGCTATGGCCATTTCCAGATCTAGCTTTTCATTTTCAATCACCTTGTTCAGTTTGAATACCTCCATTGTCCTGGATCTTTGCTCAAGCTAGTTAAGCTTTGTCTTGAGAACCAATGTAGCTCTGATACCAATTGTTGGAAATATTCAGGAATTAACCAAGTTACTGAGAGGGGAGGGGTGAATCAGTAACTCCAAATTCTCTTCTAATTTTAACATGTATTTTACTTTTAACCTTTGCATACAGAAAGCATGAAACTTAAAATGCATTCACAATAAAGACACATGGATTTGGTTACCCAGAAACCTTCCAAAGGAAAGTAAAACTGGGGTGGGGATGAAACCCACAAAGCTTTAATACTGCAGAATAAAGTTGGCCGGTTAAGGCTTACAATTTGATCACTTCCGATGATCTGCCCTGTTAGGAGCAATAAGGATTGCTAAATCCACCCTGTTAAAGGATTTACAAACATACAGTGAAGTATGCACTCGGTAAAGAGATTTATACAAAGACTGTTAAGTCTACCCGGTTAAAGGATTTAGTACTGATTCACCTGTTAGAATGAAACAGTAGATCTCTGCTTTGCAACTGGATTGCTGAATGAGATTCGCTGATGTACTGATCACCTTCTGTGATGAATTTGTCTTTTCTATATCTTATACTTCTGAAGCCTTCTGCAATTCACTTATTCTATTCTATATCATATATTTCATTTCTTGTGCATATATCTTTTATTTCTACATCATTGTTTATATATAGGTTTCAAACAATTAATTACAATTACAATTGCACTGTCGGCTTGACAAATAAACATAAGTGCTACTAAGTCGGCCCAAATATGGTTACCCGGTTCCTTCACACTGACTCGGTGACTTTCTGATACTCGGCGTCCACTGCGTTACTCGGCATCATCATGCACTCGGTAGAAGTGAAGGCACGGTTCATACTGATCACACGGTAGGTATTGAACTCGGTAAGCATTGGTGACTCGGTAGACAAGATGTTACTCGGTTTTCATTGTCCTGATTGTCTGCTCGGTTTGCACTGTCTGCTCGGTTTGCACTGTCTGCTCGGTTTGCACTGTCTGCTCGGTTTACACTCAGAATGCTAATAAGTGTTGTCACTAGTGGCAATACTGCTTAATGTCAACAATATGTTAATGTTGAGAAGTAAAACTTCACAGAACCTAGTGAACACCTATATGCAAATAACCTATCATGTCCAAGAAATCCTAAAAACACACAAAAGGTGCTCTGAAAGCCTAAAGCAAAATAATGTGTAGTGCAATAATATGTTAACTACAAAGAGATCAATCCTTATAAAAGGAGATCAAAAACTTAAAAGTGAAAACCCTAGGATGAGGAGTTAATAATTAATAGCTAATTAATTATTAATGGACCTAAATTTAGCTTAAGTGAAACTAAAGTAAAAGGTTACTTAATTAAAAAATTAATATGATTTAATTAATTAAGTAATTGACCTTATTACTCCAACACCTCCCCTTAAGATGAACTTAGGGAAAACCTAAAAAACTAAGGACTAGATGCATGAAAGAAAAGATGGGTCCTAGTGACTAGGCCTGATGAAGTACCTAAGTACAAGAAATCTCTATAAATCAAAGAAAAAGGAGAAAACCCAGTGGGAAAAAAACTCCTCTCCTAAAAGAAATGAAAGCATGCTAAAAAAAACATGAACGAAGGCCTCACAAAGAACCCCAAGGACAACTTCCTTCACCCCGAGCATAGATCACAACTGAAGATAGTGTGGTGATGCCAAAGGTTTCGTGAAGATGTTGACAACTTGGTTCTTTGTTGGAATGTACTCCAAGATAAGTCCTAAATCAACTTCCTGATGAAGTGCATGTAGATATCAATGTGTTTCATATGTTGATGCTCTGCTGGATTGTGAGAAAAGTGTGTAGCACTCTAATTGTCACACCAAAGAACTATGGGACTATCAGAAGGAAACCCAAACTTTGTCATCAATTGTCAAAGCCATAAAATCTCCTAACTATCTAACACCGTTACTTGGTACTCAGCCTCTATAAATGATAATACAATAGCACATTGCTTCTTGCAAGACCATGTGATAGGACCATAACCAAGGAAAAAAAACAAAGCCAGAAGTGGGCTTCCAATCATTGACATCATCAGCCCAATTTGATTCAGTAAAGCCAACAATGTGAGGAACTCCTGATGTGTAGTGAATGTCATATTGTGTAGTGCTCGAATGTACCTCAAGACACATTTGGTAGCTTTGCCAAGGGGTCTCATGTGGATCATGGGAGAACCTAGAGACAAGGCCAACTACAAAGGAAAGATCAAGACATGAATGCCTTAGGTACAACAAACTGCCAACCAACTACCTGTATAATGTAGACTCTATTGAAGGAGTAGTGGAAGAAGACAACACCTAATTGAAAATGTGTGGGGACATACTTGCAATCAAGCATGCCAAATATCTAGAGCATGTCAAGAGAATACTTCTACTAATAAATGGCAATCCCATCCAAAGACTAACTAAGTTGTGGACAAAGAAAATAGTGCAGAAGACTAAGATTTTTCATCTTAAATTGCTCCATCAATGCTCTTTGAACACTCTGAATCATGGAGGATGAGCTACCTATAAGTATTAGATCATCAACATATAGCACAAGGATCAAAAGGTCACCCTCATGATGATGAATTTACACTATGGGATAGAATGACAGTGTGTGAAGTGAGAGGAGAGCAAAAAAAGAATCTATCTTCGCATACCAAGCCCGAAGGGGCTTGTTTGAAACCATACAATGAGCATCGAAGTTTGAAAACCAAAGAAGTGTCATGTGTGAATCCCTTAGGCTTCTCCATATAGATCTCCTCATGAAGGTTTCCATGCAAGAATACACTCTTCACATCCATCTAAAAAACTGTCCATCCTTGTGAAGTTGCGAGAGATATTACAAAGCGAATGGAATTCATCTTGGCAATAGGAGCAAAGGTCTCAAAGTAATAAATACCCTCAACCTAAGAAAACCCCTTCACAATAAGACATGCTTTGTACTTATTGATCAAACCATCTACAATAAACTTGATACGATACGACCACTTGCACTAGACCAACTTCCTTTCCTTAGGAAGATGACAAAGATCCCAAGTATGATTCTTCATCAAAGAAGAAAAGTCCTCCTCCAGATCCCTATCCCACTTAGAGTGACCTATCACCTCTGAAAACCTATGAGGATCATCTGAAATGGCATGACTCAAGAGACTATCAACTGATGTATGTGCATGAGTATGATGAAAATATGAAGGGTCACCTACCATAGATCTAGTAGCCTCTACAATAAAGTGGGCCCACTTGAGAAAATGTTGTGTATTTGGTGTTGGCGGTGATGGTGGATCAACATTTGCATAATCCTCAAGAGAGAAATAATCCTCAAGAGATGAAGAGGGAGGATTAGGTAGTGAGGGAGAAGCTAGTGATGGAGAATCCATATGAGGAAAGAACACATCAAACTAGACATCCCATAAAAAATAAGACCTCTCTAAAATCAAGATCAAACAACTTGTACACCTTAACATCCTCACAGTAGCCAACAAATATGAGTGGTCGACTCTTACTTTGCATGGCTTTTCGTTGAGCATCAGGAATAAATGCCCAAGCCTCACTACCAAATACTCAAAATGTAGAAACATCAGGCTTGACATGGGTCTAAACCTCCTTAGGAGTTATATGTTGTAATGCCTTATGAGGCATCCAATTCTAAATATAATTGGCACAATTGACTACCTAAGCCTAGAATGTTGAGTCTATATCTTGTGGTTGTATCATACAATTGGCCATCTCTTGTAATATCTTTTTCTTTCTCCCAACAACACCATTCTAAATATAATTGGCACTATCGACTACCTAAGCCTAGAATGTTGAATTTATATCTTGTGGTTGTATCATATAATTGTCCATCTCTTTTAATATATTTTTTGTTTCTCCTAGCAACACCACTCTGCTAAGGGGTTTAAGGTACAGTAAACTGATGTTGCAAACCATGCTTAGTGCAAAAATCTCTGAAACCCTCATTCACATACTCACCCAATTATCTGTGTGTATCATCCTGATAGGAAGACCGGATTGCTTCTCCACAAATGTCTTATAGATCTTGAATGAATCAAATACATCATACTTGTACTTAAGAAAGTACACCCATGTGCACCTGGAGAATTCATTAATAAATGTGAGCACATATCTATCCCCTAATAAAGAAGTCAGAAAGGACATGAGGTCACTATGTTCCAACACCAAGGGTTCCTTAACATGTGTAGTTCTACCTGTAGGAAAAGAATCCTAGTAATGTTTTCCAAGAACACACCCCTGACAAACACCATTTGTACAAGAAATCTAAGGGAGCCCAATCACAAGTGCCTAAGTACTCATCTGTTGTAGATATATGTAATTGATAGGGCCAAAATGCTCATGCCAAAGTCTACTCACTGTGTCTACATGTTCTATAAGAGATGAACCTAGACCATCTATTGTTTCAAAGCCATCAAATTTATATAAGTGAGATACAAGATCAACACTCCTAGTAACCACAACCAGATTAGGATCATGAAGGTCTTGAATAACCACATCATGTGGTGAGAACTTGACTATATTACCAGTGCTAGAGTAGCATATTTGATAGATGAAAAGGAGGTTTGTCAAAATATTAGGATCAACAAGTACATCCTGAAGACAACCACCATCCAACGAAATAGTACCTGAACCCATAACTAAAATTTGTGTAGAATCACCAATTGCAATCCGTGAAGTGCCACAATGGGAAAGTGTTGTGACAGACTCCTGAGTGTGTTTCATATGGTGAGAAGCACTAGAATATAGAATCCAAGTGGATCTTGAAGGCAATGCTTGAGCAGAAAGAGCATGACCTTTCTCTATGGGTGGGGAAGGCGATTGAGGTGAGGTGGTGTGATACTACTACATGGCCTCCTCTAAATACTCTAATCAATTCCAACACTTGGAAACTAGATGAGCTTCCTCGCCACAAAAACTACAAGGATCACATTATTTATTCTTAGTCTTGGAGGAAGACTCACCAAACTTAGAAGATTTACCTTGTTTAGTGTTGGATTGTGGTTGTGAAGTAGACTTTGGTGGTGGCTTGGAGGAACTCTCACTTCCCACTAATCTATCTCTGGTCCAGCTTCCATTTCTACTTCTACTTCCCCCAAGATGTTTGAGCTACCAATGATTGGTTATTTGATCCTAGAAGAGCATCCAACTATGTGAGCTTGGACTACTCACATATCAACCCATCACAGAATACCTCAAAGGTAGGCATGACAAATTGTGGACCCAAAGCATCCATGGTAGAGTAGAATTTAGAAGATAATATCTAAAATTAACCTCAAATCTTAGAGAGAATCGGGTATATACACTTGGAATATATTTTGTTCTTACAACGGTCCTATAACTATGATCTTAGTGATTTGAATTTCATTAAGAAACCCTCAATAGATGGAAAATAATTAGGTGCCAAAATAGTCAACTCTATCTCCATTTGAAGTGCCCTAAATTTATTAATGGTGCCAAAAATATCATAACTTAGTCCTCATGGCCCAAGGAATCATGCAAGCCTCTAGGTGAAAAAGAAGACTCTCTGTAACATGTAAAGATATCAAACCCATGACCTCATCCATTCAATTTTTGTGTTGGAGAACCTCAAATGGATGTGTCAATGGAGGCTAATTCTCATCCAAACATGACCATAACCCCTTAGACATGATAATTCTAGTCATATGTGCCTTCTAGGTATGATAATTATGTGGAGTAAGATAATCACTTTAAGAGGTGTCATCCATGATGTTCTAAAAAATACCCCCACAACACAAAAAAACCAAACCCAAGTGTAAATTTGAAAGTTGGAAAGTGTGAAAAGGCAAAAAATACTTCAGACAATTTTATGTGTACTTGGTAAGTTTTTTGATGAAATAAATTGCAGATCTGGAAAGAGTGTTTGAACACCTTTCTAATGCATTTGTGAAAAACATAGTCTGTATGCAAAAAATACATCTCTGAAAGTGCAAAAATAAGGTCTGATTTAGACTAGCAATAAATGCAAAAAAAATAGAAATAATAGGAAAAATAACCTACACCACTGGATTGGGCTCAGAATCATCTTTCTAGCGATATCTCATTTGTGTGATTTTGATACCATATGAGAAAGATATGGCAAAAAACCAACTACTAGGTCAAAAAATGTTTTGAGCTAAAATTAGTGAAGCACTGCTAAATTTAGTTAAACACCTAATTTGGTGGGACCACCGAAAATAGATAACAGTAGCATAATTGCAGCATGTACTTTTTATGGTAGAACTATTGTAATTTTTTTGAGTGCATATCATTGACACATGTTGACTTGTGCTAACTAGGTGCTTGCATCATCAGTGTAAGGACCTATTTTGCATGCAACTCCAAAATTTTGGCCCAAATTTGATAAATTTTATATGGATTTAGGGGTTTTTAGCCATTCTAAGTGCAACATGGTGACTTTTGTTTTGCACCAAAGAGCCCAGATTTTTTAGCTACCCCCAAATATGTATCATACACGAACCTCAACTTGCAAGATAAGATCCCTCAAAAGATGAATATGAAGTGAGAGATTTAAACCTCTAATAGCATGTTAATGTTGAGAAATAAAACATCACAAAACTCAGTGAACACCTACATGCAAATAACCTATCACGTCCAAGAAATCCTAAAAAACACACAAAAGGTGCTCTAAAATCCTGAAGCAAAATAATTTATAATACAGTAATATGTTAATTACAAAGATATAAATCCTTATAAAAGGAGATCAAAACCCTAAAAGTCAAAACCCTAGGATGAGGAATTAATAATTAATTATTAATGAACCTAAGTTTAGCTTAAGTGAAACTAAAGTAAAAGGTGACTTAATTAATAAATCAATATGATTTAATTAATTAAGTAATTGACCTTATTGCTCCAACAAGATAACCCCAACAGTTACTCTCCTATTTTCCCAGGAGCTAGTAAATTGGATAGACACGCCCTCATTAAGTCCATCAATGGATACAATAAAGTTAGAAACCCCTCCTTCATTGCAAATATGTCATACAATGGGGTCATTCTTGAAATCATCTAGCTCTCTAGGCTTGATGTGAACTCAGTCTCACCGTCACTGTAACAAAATACACAAGGAGATCAACTCTAAGAAGAAACCTATAACCCTTGATGTAGTTAAGGAATCTTGTCGATATCGTAGAGTGGTTTAAAGGAATTATAAGTTCCTATGCATCCAATTGGGTAATATCATTCAACCACCCCCCAAATAAATTAGGCTCATGCGAGCTACAATTTCCTAGAGGCAAGAGTCTTTTCAATATGTCATACAATGGGTACAAACAATTATGAGAGGGGCAATGATAAATGATAATGTGACCATCTGTGACCTTTGTAGAATCTCATATCATCATTATAGGGTACTATTTTAGGTTATAGCAATTTTCATGATTACCTAGGGGTCACCTAAGCAAAGTACTACACCATAGATGTTATTTAATGTCTTGGTGGATGAGGCTTTTCCATAAACAGACATTGCCATGCTACGTCATCACCCCATATTCAAATTCTAAATATTTTCACTAGTCCAACACTCTTGCTCATTACAAAAACAAGTTAGGGTTATGAAAGACCCAACACCATAAGGTAGAAAGAAGGAAGCATCAAAACCAATAAAAACTTTTACATGCCATCCTCGATGGCAATTGGAGAGTTTGAATGACTGTTGAAAGAGAGTGGAGATTTCATCAACACCTCAACTTATCCAAATTCTAACCATTAGTAGCAAGAGAATCCACTACCACATTTCCCTCCCTATAAACATGGTTGATAATGAAAGATTCAAAGCCCAACATGAGCTTGTGAATATCTCCCAGAATACCCTAGATAGACTAGTTTTCTTTGGATAGTCCTTTAACAACATCAATTATGATCTTGGAGTCCCCTATAATTGAGAGGATTCTCATACCAATAGTGAGCACTACCTTGAGCCCCCAAGGAAGCTCTATTATGTGTGCTTGTTTATTTGTATGTTTGGGCAGTACAACGCTATATGTTGCAATAAAATTACATCTATCTATTCTTATTACCCCTCTAGCAGGAGCCAACACCTGAGAGTGCTTCACTATACCATCAAAGTTGAGATTGAACTAGCCTTAAATAGGAGGGTCAATTTTGTGCTTTCCCATTTTAGCTTTATAGAGAAGTCAAACTTTCCATAAGAAATTGGGAGGCTCCAATTCCTAGCAATTTGGTGATCAAGAAGAGAGGGAGGGATGGGGGCAAGGCCATATTATGATAGTTAAGTTTTCCAGTAGCATTATGTGGAAATGAGAAAAATAACATCAGGTGGGCATTCCACACCTTGGAAGATTCTATTATTTCTCTCCTTCCAAACTGCCCAACTCAGATGCAGAGGAATTGCCACTAATGCCTAATGAGGGGGCATAAAGAGTTTCCCTCCCAATTAAAAATAATTTGTTGGACATCTTTATTCATAACCCAATCATATTGGAATAATTGCAAAAAGTTTTACTATAGATCACATGTGAATGGGAAACATATAAAAAAATGATCGACAGATTCCTCATTCTATTTACAGAGGACAAAGGGGTTTGGCAACTAAAATCCACGCTTAGTGAGATTGTCCTATGTGGGGATTTTTTTATGCATAATCACCCACCATAACATGTTAACCTTAGGGATAAGTTGAGATTTCTAGACTCTTTTCCATATTTTTCCACAATTACCCTCACAAATAAGTAGTAGATAGGTAGACTTCACCATGAATTCACCACTAGCATTCCTTTCTAGACAAATCTATCGCCTGTATGGAACATTGGAATTCTCTCCTCCTTGAGTCTCCTTTGTAAATCCAATGCCTTTGGCATTGGATTTAAAAAGGAGAGTCAAGGAGGAGAGAATTTGAATTTCCCTAAATTAAATGGTATGTTGTATATATTTTTATTCAATTTTAATTCTTGTTATAAGATTTAGTTGTATTGGATTCTTATTAATATTTTAAATTATAAGTTGTTTTCGATTAAGGATAAAATAGTTTTTGAAGGGAACAATAACCCTTTACATTAGATAGAAAGATAGGAAGAATCAACACAAAGCAAAAAGAGACAACTGGGGGACACAACATAGAACAATAGAAACCCCCCCAGCACTAGAAACTAGCAAAACAAGACCTACACACCAAAAAATAAGGGTGAAGACCAACCAGCACAACTAAGATGCAAAGGAATTGCCACTAATGCCTAATGAGGAGGCAGAAAGAGTTTCCCTCCCAATTAAAAATAATTTGTTGGACATATTTATTCATAACCCAATCATATTGGAATAATTGCAAAATTTTTTACCACAGATCACATGTGAATGGGAAACATATAAAAAAATGATCGACAAATTCCTCATTCTATTTACAGAGGACAAAGGGGTTTGGCAGCTAAAATCCATGCTTAGTGAGATTGTCCCATGTGAGGATTTTTTTATGCATAATCACCCACCATAACATGTTAACCTTAGGGATAAGTTGAGATTTCTAGACTCTTTTCCATATTTTGCCACAATTACCCTCACAAATAAGTAGTAGATAGGTAGACTTCACTGTGAATTCACCACTAGCATTCTTTTCTAGACAAATCTATTGCATGTATGGAACACTGGAATTCTCTCCTCCTTGAGTCTCCTTTGTAAATCCAATGCCTCTAGCATTGGATTTACAAAGGAGAGTCAAGGAGGAGAGAATTTTGAATTTCCCTAGATGAAATGGTATGTTGTGGTATATATTTTTATTCAATTTTAATTCTTGTTATAAGATTTAGTTGTATTGGATTCTTATTAATATTTTAAATTATAAGTTGTTTTCAATTAAGGATAAAACAATTTTTGAAGGGAACCGTAACCCTTTACATTAGATAGAAAGATAGGAAGAATCGACACAAAGCAAAAAGAGACAACTGGGGGACACAACATACAACAATAGAAACCCCCCAGAACTAGAAACTAGCAAAACAAGACCGACACACCAAAAAAGAAGGGCAAAGACCAACCAACACAGCTAAGACATTTTTTCCATAAACTTCATTGTGTCTTCCTTCAGAAAATCAAATTGTTGGATGGACTCCCGGAGAGCCATGATTTCCTTAGAATTGTCTACTTTCTTTTTCTTCATACTCGCTCTAGTATGAGAGCTAGTGCCAACAGGGGTAGACCCTTTAGTATCTTCATCTTCAACAATAATGGGACCATTATTCCCTTCCAGAATAGAGAGAAGGGCCCTTAGGTTTTTAGTTGTCACCTTCATGCCCTCAAAGTTCTGCTTCATTTTTCTGCTGAGGGTTTCTTCAATGCTAAGGATACAACTAGAGGTAGTCTACATGCGAAAGTTGACAATAGCATTTATTTTTTGTTCTAGCTTCTACATCAGACCTTGGCCATCAAAACCAGCAAACATATCAGCATCAGTACTGACAATGTTCATAGGCTTGGCAAGTAGCAAGGCGATTTTGTTCCCTTTATCCTCCAGCTCTGAGTACTTTATATTGATATCTTGGATTTTTTCGTACAACTAGGAGTTCATCTACATGTCCATACCAACACGCTCTTTGAGAACCTACATGAACCCAAAATTACCTTTACCCTTCTCGGTATTATCATCCTGGCTTCTCCCAATTTTCTTTTTTGGGTCCTTCTTGTCGATGCCCTCTTCTTTTTTCTCTTTGGCCTTCTCAGAGATAGCCCTAGAAATCATTTCCTCCTTAGAGAACAAGTCTTCATAATCCACAAGAATAGGGTAAGTGTGTAAAATTAGAGGGTTGGAACACTCTTCAATGTGAGCTAGGAGAAAGACATAGGAGGATCAGAGCCAACCACAACCTGGGGGCTAGCACTCATATCATTTTTCTCCATGTCAGTAGCCTCCTCAGGAATATAGTTTTCATCCATGCCTTCAGTCTTAAAATCCCCAGTTTTGGCACTACTGGCTTTGTCTCTCTTAGTATCCGAGGAAGGATTAGAAGCAATATCCTGAGGGTCTTGGTCCTTATCATGGTAGTCATTGAGGTTTTGATCATCTTCCTGCACCTCTGTATCTTCATCAGTTTCCATACCCGCCTCCTAAGAGAGGAATTTAGCAGCTTCAACCATGTCATTATTTTTATCTCCCTCACGTACTCCAATGTCTTTGTTAGTGTCCATGCTAGCCTCTTCCATGAGGAATTTGGCTACTTCGACCATCTCTCCAATAGGTTTATGTTTCTTTTTCTTATGGGAGTGTTATTGTCAGTCAGGATGAATCTTTTACCCTTCTTCTCCTTATTCTTCCCAGGGACTGGGGCAACATCCTGGAAGTTAGACTTGGCATACTCATAAATGAGAAAAATAAGCCCATAGTGAAGAATAGGCTTCTCAGGGTTCTTCATGTTCTCCAAAATATTAGTACTAAGAGATTGCAACAGAAGGTAAGGAAAAGAGATTTTCCTCTTGTAACAAAAATGATTCACCAACATGAAATGAAAATTGTAGACTCTAGTGTACCGATCTTCAAGAGTAAAGTACTACATAAGGGCTTTGACAAGTTTAGCCGAAAGGAGTTTCATGTGGTTACGAAGAACAAATCCCCAGACTATTTCACAAGGAGGGCTTTCTCACCTTGAGACTTGGGGTACATTCTAGCCACATTTTGGGCCATGATCTTGCCTCTATAATACTTCAAACCAGACATTTGTAAACCCATAATCTTATAAATAATATTTTTTAGTAATATTAAAGGTTTTACCACAAAGGGTAACTTTATCGTTATCCCAACTGTTAGCGAACTCCTTGGAAATGTCCTTATCATAGCCGTGTAATTTCTCCATATAAGGCGCGACTCCACCTTCCTTGAGCTTTTCCCAAACTTTTTCCTCCTTCAATTTGCACACAGTCGACTCCTCGCATTTCAACTTACCCCCATATTACCAGAAACCCCACAACCAATCTTAGGCATAGGGAAATTGTCAAAATTGTTAACACAAATGTAGAGCAAAATAGTACTATTGAGGGCTGCCACTTTAATAGGATTAAAGAAGGCAATGAGGATGCTAAACACACACTTGTTTTTATTTATGCCATGTCCTTTATGCATGCGAGGTGCTATCGTGAGGCTTTTCTTCCATTTTCCCTTTCTAATCATCATAATTACTAATTAATCCAAGATTCTAATGGATTTGGTCATACCTTATGAGGCTAAGGACTTTGTTACTTAAGCCTTGATTACCATGCCAACAACTGACTTCATCACTGTGAGCTCCCACATTCACTAGGCTGTCAACAACAATGTTAGCTTCTCTAAACATGTGGGAGACAAGTGTGTCTTCAAAATCATTAAGGTGCCTTTTAATCTGGCTGATGACGTGCTTCGTATTCCATGACGGTTTATGATTACCTTTAATATAGTTGATGGTATGCATGGAGTCCCTTTCTAGCCAGAGTTTGGTGCAGTTTTGATCCTTAGCAAGCTTGCAACCATAAAGGGTTGTCATGGCCTCAACCACGTGGCTAGGTTGGATTCCAATAGGTAAAGCAGTAGTAGTAACACAACAACCTTGGGGGTTTCTAATTATGCTCCCACATCCAACAATGCCAGGATTACACTTCGTAGAGCTGTCAAAATTAACTTTGTACCATCCAGGAGGGGGAGAATGCCAAACAACACCTTCATGATTGCTGAGAGAAGTCTTAGGTATGGAAGAGAAATTCCAGTTAGTAAGGACATCCTTATCAGTAATGTCTTCCATTAATTTAGGTCTTTATTCACAAGCCAGGTGGGCGTTTTCAGTAATACTTCTAATAGCTTTGGAGCCAACCAGCAAAGGAGTAGAAAGGTTGTTTTTGAATATCTAATTGTTTCTTTCTTTCCAAGTCCTCCAAATAACATGGGGAGCAGTGCAATTCCATATCAATTTACCCAATTTGTGAGAAAAAGGAGAGAGCCATTGGAAAATGAAGTCTTTGATGGTGCTAGGGAACACCCATCTGATATTCTAGTGCTACGTCACAATTGACCAAACCTCCCTGGAAGAAGTGCAATGTAAAAGAAGGTGGAGGGAATTTTTTGCATCATTCATGCAGAGGTAGCATCTATTAGGAAGCATCTAGCCTTTCTTAGCCAGGTTCTATGTAGTAAGCACTTTATCTTGGACAATCAACAAATAAAAAATGTTAATTTTGGGGATAAGGGAAGGAGTCTAAACCTTAGCCCAAAAGGGCTCAGAGTTTGAAGTGGAAGATAAAGAGTACGCTGAAGCCACCAAGAATTTGCCACTAGGATTAGGGGACTATATGAGTTGATCTTTAACATTCTCATGAATAAACCAGGGGGTTAAGTCCAGATCGACATTTTTCAACTGGGGGTCTATGTCACAAAGCCTGATCCACTTATTATTTCTCCAATAATCAGAGATTTTTCTCTAAGTTTGCTAGTACATAAGTCAACCAGAGGGGCCATATCATTGAACTGGATGAGGAGTTTGTCCTTGATCCAAGGATCTTCCCAAAAGTTGATTACCCTGTCATTGCCAATACTCCACCTAGCACCTTTGGCATCAAGAGATTTAGCTTAAATTATAAGTTGTTAGATAATAAAAAATAAAAAATAAAATGATAATTGAAAATAAACCTCTTTTCCAAGTTTAGAGAAGTTTATTAAATATAAATTAAATCTCAAGTTAATTTGACAACAAATAAGATGTGTGTGTGTGTGTATGCATATATATGTACACACCCACATATATATACACATATGTTTATACATACATACATACATACATACATACATATATATATATATATATCTATGTATGTATGTATGTATGTATGTATGTACACACACACACAATATCTTATTGCAAGTTTTTAATTTATGAAATGACTATTTCTCTATGTTTTTTCCTAAAAAACAAGCATCATACTACTAACAATCATGTCTTACAATTGAAATTTTATAGATTTTATGAAGAAAATTGATCTATTTGATTACACACAAATAACAATAATTTTACATGCACTAAAAACATGGACTGACATTTTTGTGCATTCAATAATTGGAAATAATAATGCAAATGAGCATTGTATAAGTATGTTGTATCCAAATCCACAACTTAACCAAGGAAACAACATCCATACAAAGTTTGGCAATATTATTAAATTTCAATTTAATCATAATAATATAAATATAATTTACTCAAATGAATAATAATTCTCACAACATTTGTGCACTGTTAATCATCCTCAATGTCTAATATTTAACTCACAAATTTAACAAATGACAAAACTTTGGGATTTCAGAATAATCAGTTTTAGCACCAAAAACACACTTTAAAGAAAAATACTTAAATAAGTTAGTATTTTAGTGCGTGTAACAATTGATTGAAAATAATAATATAAGTTACATTGGCTCTAAGAATTAAATAAGTTATATGCAATGCCACAACTTAATTGAAAAAACAACATTGGCAATATTGTTAAATTTTATTTGAATCAAATTAATATAAACACAATTCATTTAAATGAATAATAATGTTTGCAATATATATGCAATATTAATCATCTCGAACATCTTATACTCAAAGCACTTATTTAACAATGGCCAATCTTTGAGATTTTATAATAATCAATTCTATCACAAAGAGCACATTTCAAAGAATTTTTTTTAAAGAAAATAATAATAATAAATAAATGAACTTAAAAATAAAACCAATCCAACTATGTAATGAGGCAATGCCTCTCTATTGAGGAACTAGACATAAGCCCCGAGCAAAACTAGAGGTTTTCTTCTCCATTCTTTCCTACCAATGCCCGCACTGAATGGGGAATCATGTATTTTACTTTTAATAATTAATAAAATAACTTTGGCTATGGCCTTTTACCGATAAAAAAATAAAAAATAAAAAATAAACTAATCCAAAGTGATAAATAAAATAAAATGAACTAAGTGACCTAAAGGTGAGCCTTCAACTTTTCCCAAAAATTAAATGACAAAATAGCAATTACCAAACATGTCTATATCTAAATATACAAATATTATAGGCAAACAAAATTTTTTATTATGAAATAAACACCTTAAACTATTGCATCTAGTTAAGGAACACTAAAACCAGGGCCATTATAATTTATTGTTAACGTAGCCATTGAAATAGATACATTGATTCTATTACCATCTATAGAGCCAAATAATCATGGATAAACTAGCAAACTATGAACAACCATAGTTGTCAAGATTAAAAATAATGACTAAATTACTTATTTTTTTATTGGTAATAAGCATTTTATTTCATTAAAAGTGAGAACTGGGAGAGAATTGGCCTAGACCAAAGGTGGTAACAACTAGGGGTGCCACCATCCTGAAGAAAGTTATGACAGAAAGGTCCATAAATAAACTATAGAGAAAGGAAGCCCCTAGAACCTAAACACAGAGAAATTAAATTTTAGTTTTAGCATCAACTTTATAATGAGACCATAGGACCATATCAAATGAGTCCTTTAATTTCCATCTTTTTTCCCCTTTCATTATGTGTCAACCATCTTTAAGTTTGGCTGCCTCCTTCTACCAATCCACAAGAGTATCCTTTGAGACTCTCTCAACATTATCCATACATGAACCCATAGCCTAAACCGAACCATCCACCAAAGCCATCTCCAAACCATGAAACTCTAATGATCTAAATTTGTCCCTTCCCTCTAGGGTACCTACACAATTAACTTGAGATGGCTCCCTTTCCTCTCCAACCAAGCTAGTATTAACATTGTGCTTCAAAGGTTGGACTTCTCGAGGAGAGGATCCTTGAGGCTTATGTGATGTTTCCTTAGTAATAACCTGATAAAAACTCCTTTAGTTCTCAACCTTCTTCTCAACCATATAGTGCTATTGAGAAACATATTTCCACCAAGAAGCCTTCTTATTCTTTTTATCTTTGCCTCATTGTGTCTCCATGTGACCAGTTTGGAAGCATATTCTACACCTGAAAGGAACCCCTTCATAGTCCAAAGATTGAATCCAATAGCCTTTTGAAGTTTTTATTGTAATTTCAGTTGGCAACCCCTTAGACACCTCTATTTCTACCAAAATACGAGAAAAGGTAGAATGAAAGAGATTTGAAGACCCCTCATCCACCATCAAAAAAATCCCCTAATTGATTTCCAACCGCTTCTAAAAGGGAGTCAAACCACAAATGTAAAGTAGGATTGGGAAGCCTTACCTAGAGTGGAATTTTGGCAAAGATTTATGTAGATGGACACAAATTGGGATGCCACAGTTTTGGCATCAATGTAAATTTATCCTCTGAAATCCAAAAATGCTCACACAAAAGCTTATTTTTATCTAGAATGTTTTCAGACACGACAATGAAAAACACTTTTGCCATAGGGTATATTTGAACACAACCCTTACGAATGAGCTCCCAGTTTTCAGAAATCCAAGTGTGCAAATTATTTAAACTTAGCCACAAGCCCGTAAACCATCTGATCACATGTAACTCAAAGGAAATTGAAATATTGTGAGCAATTTTCTCCTTAAGCCTCCACATTCATATCTATAGCAACGACCTTTGATGATGGGGTCAAAGAAACCCCCAAACCATCCTCTTGTTGGTACTGAAACCCTAACTATTACTTGGTTTGATTTGAAGGGAATAAATCATGACCTTGGGGTATCTTTATGTTGTTTGCCCCTGTTGTGCATCCTTCCACATGGGTAATGCCAATGTATTGATGGCCCCCATTTTTCTGCACCCACTACTATCTTCGTCCAACTTCTCCCTAGTCAACTACAAGTATTTCACTAGCGTTGCAATGTCACATGGGCAATACCTAGTTTCTCTATTTTAAAAATCATCAGCATAGGAGGTTTCACTGTCCAAACCCCCATCCCCAAAAAATAAAAAATTATTGCGCTACATTTAGGTTTCTATCCTGTCATTTTCTCCATTGGTGTGTGCCTTTAAAACCTTACTACAAAGCTCTTGATTCAAAGAGCTCGCACCCGACCTACCATGGCATAAAGGAAGCCCAAGTTTGATCTTAGTATTTGAAGGAGCTGAAACTCTAGCCCAAATATCGAGATAGTTCAAATAGCTCTCAAGTTCCATTGTATAGAATGGAGCAATGCAATTCAATATTCAAGAGCTATATGAATAAATTACTTATTGACAACATGAAAAACCATGTTTAAGATTGAAACTATAGGATAGGAAATTAAACTCTACAAAAGAAAGTGATTTATTTGAGAACTCAACACCCTAATCATTCAAATGAATCGGATGTCACTAAATAATCTAATTTATCCTTTGTAAAAAAAATTATACTTAAAAACACATATTGAATATAATACTTTCTAATATAAGCTCCTAATTATAATAAACTAATAGCAATATATGTATTTTCTTATGATAATATAATTTAAAATAATAGAAATAAAATGTATTGATGATGGAGATAAACCTATACTTCACACATGCCCTATATCCTGCACACTAGCACCATGTATGGACTACACTGCAACATGTTGTCATCTTGTATAAATATAATATGAGAAACTCCATAAAGAAATGAAGAACATTCCTATACAGGTTCAAAGAAAAAAAGAAGCATAAGATACCATAGAATAAGTTGATAAAATATGATAAGAACTTAAATAATTTAAATAAAAGATTAGAGAAAAGGAAGAAATAACCAATTAACCTGATAACGAGGAATGCTCCAACAAACCCCGTAATACCCTCCCACATGTTTTCTTTTTTAGTAAGTGTGGTTAGGACTTCTTAGGGTATTGATTACTATGATGGACTAATTATCTTTTTATATTGGTATAGGATTTGGTTATGATGTTTATTAGATGATTTGTGTTTTAGATGGATATATGGACTTTGATGTGATTATTGTTGGAATAAGTGATGCAGTGATGGTAAGCAATTTTTGGTGTTGTCATGATACATATTTGATTGTATGGTGATCACTTATTAGGTTGTCATTGATGTCAAGTATTGACCTAGTGTTCCTAGTATGATGATCAAGGTGTTGCGATGAGTTTCAGTTATAGAAATCCTTATGAGAGAATTGGGGATGTCTCTAAATGTTAAATGTATGACCGCTACTATTGATGTAGATCGGTAAAAAGGTATGATCAAATGAAGGTTAACAATGCAATTGCTAGAATAGTTAGTTATAGGTGATAGGTGATTTGATTGGTTTATCAAATCTATGATGATTTATGTGGCATAGTCACATGAGAAGGATTTTGATAGTATGTATAAGCTATGGTTGTGACCACAACTAATTTGAGTGACCTATGTGCAGGATAGGTGATCAATGAGTAGAGACAAAGTTGTTAACAAGTTAAAGTGTTTGTGTTATTGAGAAATAGTTGATAAATCTTTGATCGGTGATTGGTGTTGAGGTTGCAGTAGAATTGGTTGAGTCAGTCATGATCTAGTGACATGTATTCATGATTGGAGGTGATGATTTGGCATCACATTATTTGATGCTAGCATGTGGAGAAGATTTTAGAGGAAGCATGTGTTTTCTCAAAACATGTTTGACCCCTTGACACAAAATTCTATGTAAATCATTGTATTGGCCGATGCGGTATTGGGAAATTATTTTGTACATTGAATTTTGTTTTGTGGTGTGTTAGATCTGAGCGGGATATTTGAATTTTAGATTTATTTCAAATTTAGGGCTTGATTAAGGCGGTGGACTTAAATTTTAGTATATAATGGATGAATTTGAAAGTTAAGTGTGTTGATCGTGTTTTGGGAAAGTGTGGTTGTAAAGTGGGAGTTGTGATCAAGCTAGGGAAAATTTAAGTGTGTTGAGAAGAGATTGTGTGCTTTAGTGGATCCGATCAAGTAGATGTAGTGTTATTCTACATATCATTCTTTATGTTTTTGAATAAGGTAAAAATAGGTTTTGAATGGAACCCGAAACCATTTACAATATAGCAAAAAGATAAAACATTTTAGATTTTACAAAAAAAGACGCCTGCAACAAAGACAACAATAGGACCCAAAATAACCCGAGACTAGACAATAAAAACAAAAAGAGACAGTTACTAGCACAACTACCAGTAGGCTACCAGCAACCACCTAGAACAAACTACTTGATATTAATAGTTTTCTTTGCCTTCTTCTGTAGGTCCTCCATCTTCTAAATGGATTCTTTTAAGTCTTTCATCTCCTTAGGAATTTCAGGGACCTTCCTTTGGATGTGACCCCTAGTTCTTGTTCCCGGTCCAGCGTTCCCAGCCTCATCATCAATCGTTATGGTCATTTGTTCCAGCAGACTTTTTTCCAGGTAGTTGTACAACATTTTCAAGTTCATAACTGAGGCATTAAGGCCCTCATTTATGTGCTTCAAGATCTCATTTATTATGTACCCATTGTAACTGATTTTTTTCATTAATTATTTAAACTTGTTGTCAACCATCATTTTGATTTCAGTAGTAATATCCTCATTTGGGTTATTGTTTTTAACCTTATCCAAAAACTTCTTTTCCAATTTTTCCAGCTTTTTTGTCAAGGTATTCGCAGTGTCCTCCATGGCCTAAAGGTGGTGTTTCATTTCCTACATCTCCTTTGTTATCCACTTGTCTAGGTGAATACCATGACCTTCAGTCTTCTTAACCTTCTCCAGAATTGTTTCATCCATCATGAAGCGTAAAGACACCTCCTTTTGGCTATCACCTTCCTCATAGCTTGACTGGCCCTTCCCTTCCTTTATTTCAGAGATCATTCTTTATGTTGTTCCCTAAGAGTTGTTGTAGTTAAAATCCATTAACCAAGTGGATCCTAGCTAGTCCTTATTATAAATCCTTTAATAGGGTGGCACATTAGGTTGTGTTTAAAGTCCTCTAACAAGGTTACCCTAATAGGGTAAAGGTCCTAATAGGCCTAAGGTAAAGCCCTTAACCAGATAGCACCTAACAGTGCTATTGTAAACTCCCAACAAGGTTAAGCTCCTCATATTGCGTACTTTAGAAGAGTACATCATTTAGTGGGTACTAATTCCCACCATCATTTTCTCCCAATTTGGGTTTCCATGAGATAAATATCGATGTTAATGTTTTATTATTATGTGGATGTGCTGAAATGACCCTAACCAGCCATTTACTAATTTTCTCAACCAAATCACATGCAGATTCATAAACCAATAAAACATGCAAATATCCAACAAAAATATTCGAATAACCAGCAGATATAACTTTATTAAATTTCTCAAAAATAGGGTTTTGTATTATACATCAACAATACAACAACCAAACATTACAATATCCAATCCAATCTGAAATACAACAAAGAACAGTAAGAGTGGATGATAAGAACCTAGTAGAACAATGGTGAACTCTGAAGTGAATCCACACTAGGATGAATCGGGTTTACGTCCAATCCACCAAGAAATGCTGAAGGTTTTCATCCTCAGATTTCTAATTTGATAGCTGAAGCTTCTCAAATTCTCAAGGAGAGATAAAAATCCATAAACTGAAGCATGTTGAATGAGACTCCAAAACCTCCTCTTATGGCTGCAGTTGTGACTCTTCAGTTTCCCCACTATGACTCTTCATATGCCCATTTGTCTCTTTATAATTTCACTTTAAGTCACTTTTAAATAAAATGACCATTGAGTTATAAAGTAAAATAATAAATAAAGTGAGGGAACTTTTGACATTAAAACAGGGGCCCAAACGAGCTTGGATGCCGACGTGTGATGGCTTGCTGGAAAGCTCTCGACGAGACGCTCCAGGTCCACTACTGAGAAGCTGAGAATTATGAACTCTAATGACTTACTATAAATAGTAAGTACCCTGGAAACCTGTGGAAACTGCTCCGATTGGCCTGGAACTGAAACCACCTAGGCCAATTATCTCTTGGTGCACTACTACGCCACGGCTAGCCCTTCGGACCAAGGTGAAAAGGATAACAACATGACACAATATAATGTACCCCAAAAGGGGGACATTACAATCATCCCTTCCTGAAGATTGCTTTCCCTCAAGCAATCGGTATCTAGATGCTGAGATCAAATACCAGGATCCCAAACCAACCTTTGGGAGGCAGCTCCATCAACCAGTTGTGTGAAACTGACCCAGTCATTATGCTCCAATCGGTGAAACCACTCATACAATAACCAAATAATAACCCATATAATGTCAGACTCCCAAATCACTACAGGATTTATTGAACCAATCTATCCTATGCTGCTAGCATCTGTAAGACAAATCTGAACCCGATTAAGGACCTCACTCCAACTGGGCTCTCCCGCACCTCTATGGCCATATGCCAGAGAAAAAAAAACCTCATACTGATTGGCTCCAAAAATGAAAACCGGCCTCAAGTATACCCCTTCGATTTTCCTAAGCCAGAAACTGCGCTGAAGAAGCAAACTATCAAAACTATTGGATAAGGCTCTCACCCATGATGCACTGAATAGCTCTGCCGGAAACCCCAAATCAACATAAGGACTCCATGACTGCCTCTCAATACCCAAAGTCATACAAAGTATACCATTGTGTGAAAAATTCACACCAGCCAACATGCCAAACTTGATAACCTCGTACTGAAGTCCTACCTAATCAACATCCTCATCGGGTGGTAGTGTAAGAAAAGACATAGCTCTCATCATGCTACCAGACATAGCTACCACTCCTGGACTGTGGGTACACTAACCATATTGCTCATCAACTAAGCTCATCCTACTACTCCAACCTGATGACCAAGGCTCACCTCTGACGACTGCATTTGGGTCCCAGACCCTGCGACCAACATAGTCCTCCTCCTAGGGATAAGAAGTATCTCCCTCATCTAACTCGAAGAGGGGATTATCAACAGTCAACTTTGCACCCATATCAAACAAGGAGTTATCCATCTTTTGAAAGTGGTCTGACTCACCAAGAAACTCTCAATGACCCAAAGATCTCCTCAGATAATTGGTCTGCTGTATGCTATCAAGCTCCTGAATAACCTTCTAATAGAATTCAGACCTATCCCTGTCATCCTACTCCCTATACTGGCTAGAGACCATAATATGATTCCTCGCCTCCTGTAGAGCGATACAAGTATGCTCCAAAGTTCCCTAAGTAGCACTAATCTCCCTATTGAGCTTATCGATCTCAACCTCCTTATCCCTCAATTGCTTAGCATAATTCTCGGCAACCTGTAACAGGTGGTCACGGTCTGTAAGTAGTCTCAAATACTCTGACTTCCAATCCTCAAAAGCTGTCCTCACTCCCTGTAAACCTACAGTATAGGATCCAATCCCTCTATTGTCTTTCCCTTGATCTCTCTAAGCTGTCCTGTACAGATCATCAATGATCTAGTGAATGCTATCATGGTGAACTAACATTGTAATAATGACATCATCACTAACTTTCAGCTGACTCTTTAAGACACACTTCTCATCAATGTTACCTCAAGGTGCACTGCCAACTGGGTCATCCATATCTGTGTGATGCAAAAGTGAAACGCTGCTGAAGAAGTCACATGATTCCTCATTACCGGAATTGTTGAAAGTCTCCAACTAGTCACCACAACCTATAATCATGGAGTTATCAAAATCCGCCACCAAATCACCAAAGTAGAGTGCTAAACACTCACCACCATGTCTTGGAAGTGGGATAGTCAAGCAACTATAATGTTTCCATCACTAGGCTGCCATCTATCTTCCCCTTGTTCATTCTTGCAAACATGCCCCTATGACCAGCCCTCCTGGCATAAGAAACAAATCTGCCCCACACTTACTAAGTCCTGGTATATCACTGGAGATCCTGCAACCTGTAAGCCTAATGATGCCCATTCATTTTCAGATAACGAACTCATGAATCTTTTAGCTTGGAGCTTAATTAATTTAGCTGAGAGTTCATATGTCATGGATGCTTTCCTTATTCCTCCTCTCCATAATGCCAACAATTCAGACCATAATTGTTTGCATATGTCACAATCCTCATCTAAGATCAAGGATAAGATAGTCATAATGCATGTCTTCACTACCTTCGAATGACACTCCCTGTAATTGTCTAGGAGACACTGAAATAATTTTTGAATCATTTCACCATAACCAAGATTCAGCATGTGACTGAAAACTCTAGTGTTGTTCACTAACTCCAAGATTTTTACCTGTGTACCAAAGGTAGAATCTCTATCATATTTCAGTCCATCCAAGCTGTCTACAATTAGTTGTAACACCTGTCTCCAAATGTGCTTGGTGTAAGGAAATATAGGTGTTGTAATTCGAGTGATCTCACTGAGACATAAGGCGACTGTAAGCCTAACATCTCGAAGTGGATGACTCATAAATCTATGTTGCACTAAGGAAACCATTGTGGGGTGCATGACCCAATTAAAAAGTTTGCAATCAACTTGATCTATCTTGGATAGATATGAATTTATTTCATCGAGCTTGGCCAATATGTTGCTTGCAATTTTCTACTCCTCCAGTTGCCATCCAAGGCAACACAATTCATTCCTGATTTCCATTTCCTTGTAGACATCTCTGAGCTAGACACTATAGAACATGCCATTGAACTCCTTTGAGAACACTGGGCTATCTAGTGACTCCATAATTTAACCTTCTCCAGATTTCACACATAGACTGAATTTAATTCGGTAACAGTGAGTCTATTGTCTTTGCAATAAAATTCTAATTTATCATCACTTTCTGTTACTAAAAATTCTGAATACTGCTATTGAATATCCTTGGTACTAATTACAATAAACTTCACAGATGTATGCAATGATCCTTAAAACTCATACAACCTAGCAACATGCAATCCTTCTATTTGACCAAATTGTATTGTTGTGACTTCCTACTATCTGGATGTTCCTATGAATTGGTCTTTTGCAATTATAGAGACTTCTTATGCTGCAGAGTAGGAACTAAACACTTCAGTGAACAACTCATAATTACCAGAAATGGATACAACCTTGCAGGGTCTAACTATTGTGCACTGTGAATGGCCCGACTTGTATTTGTTTTACGACAAACACCAAAACTTAAGAATAATCGCAATAGAGTGCTTGACAAAATTTCTTCCTTACTGTTTGTATATGCACAATAATGTTGTCTCGTGCATTCAAAGTGTTAACCCGAGCCAACTTCTAATTTTTTTCTTTGACCATCAGTAACTAAGGAAGAACTAGGATGGCCAACAGAAATACACCAGTCAAAAGTTGTGCCAAAGAATGTTACGCCAACACTGGTGTGTCTTGGATTAACTTGTGTGAGCTGTGTCCAAATGCGTGCATCTGAAATGTTCCTTAACCACTTTCTAATGCAATTCTCTATTAACTAGTTTACTGGGCATATTCATTAACATTTTCATAAAATATCACTGCCTGATTATTAACACAACACACCAAAAATTTTGCTTTGATATAGAAAAATCACTGCTAGCATTCTCTGGCTTCACATTTCAATATTAATAGTCCACTATAATTATGAGGCAAATGGGACATCCAAGATTCACACAACATTTGGAAATCTCAGTGCATACAAGAGCGAGTGTCACATAAGATATATTTATCAGTCAAACAGGAAAGCACAATAGCACTCATGTATGTAATGTTTCCAAATTTTTCTTCAAAATTCAAATAACTAACAGGGGCTCGTGATACCAATCTGAATCACTTGCTATTATATGATAATGGAGACTACTATTCATGACTAGTAATGACCATCTTTCTTCCTTCTGGAGATCGCTGCTACCTGCGACCAGTTTCGTATCCTCTCCAAATTGTGTCAATCCACCAATCCCTTCTTTCTGACGCTACCAGCCTGATTACCTAAGTTACTGCCATGACCGGGAAATGCTAAGGCCCGTGTAAACCAGACAGACCGGTTGATGCTGATGCGTGGATTAAAGCTGAGCTATATTTTGTCATGCTTGGGTTATGATGCAGACCACTATCCCTGTAACTATAGTTCCTACACCCAACTGAGTAAATAACAAACACTCCCAACCAATGATACTTCGTTATCGGGTATCTTCACGACAATTCTAGACCTTTTAGTATTAAAGTTTGTTCCCAAAAATCACATGTAACAAAACTTTAGAATTCCCCAATAATTATTTCCATGTCATTTTCTGAATACAAATATGAAGATTGCAACGTTCTGGTATCAGATGACATGCGTTGGTCTCTGGTAGACCTCACTTGGCTCGCAACTGCAAATGCCTTTCACACGAGCTTGGACTGTTTGCGGAAGGCAGTTTGGATGCCATGAATAGCTTGGGCTAGTCCTGTGTGATGCATGAGGTACTGAGAGTTCGGGTCAGTGAACGTGGTTCCTGTGTGCATCTGGGAAGCATGTGATCACTTCCTGCTGCTGCCAGTTACTAAAAAACCTATGTTGAGTCTTCCTTATGCTATGGCAGGTGTGCAATATACCTGTCAGCCGGTTCCACTTCTCACTCACGCCTAATGTCAGACTTACTTCCTATTCAATCCCCGCAGCTTCCTTCTAACAACATATTTAATACAGTCGCATTCCTGTGCCAAATTCAATGACTGCCATATTCTCCAGAATGTGTGTGTACTGGATGAGAGACCATAGCACAGTGCCAGAATATACTTTCTTTAGGAATATCAATGGCCACTGCTTATTTTCAAATGACAGTGCTCAGCTAGTTCTGTACTTTACTAGTGGATTTCAAATTTTTCTCTTTTAATTTATCTCATCTACAAGCAACTTCTTTTTGTAAAAATATTTCTGCAACTTTTTCTGAAGAAGACCCTCATACGCTACTAAAACTCCATAACAAATAATATTCAGAAAATCTCTTCAGAACACTTCTCACTTGATCCAAAAACTTCACAGGCTGGCAGGATGCTAGGCTCTGATACCACTAAAATGATCCTAACCAGCCATTTACTAATTTTCTCAACCAAATCACATGTAGATTCGTAAACCAATAAAGCATGCAAATATCCAACAAAAATATTCGAATAACCAGCAGATATAACTTTATTAAATTTCTTAGAAATAGGGTTTTGTATTATACATCTGCAATATAACAACCAAACATTACAATATCCAATCCAATCTGAAATACAACAAAGAACAGTAAGACTGGATGATAAGAACTTGGTAAAACAATGGCGAACTCTAAAGTGAATCCGCACCGGGATGAATCGGGTTTTCGTCCAATCCACCAAGAAATGCTGAAGGTTTCCGTCCTTAGATTTTTGATTCAATAGCTGAAGCTTCTCAAATTCTCAAGTAGAGATAAAAATCCATAAACTGAAGCATGCTGAATGAGACTCCAAAACCTCTTTTTATGGCTATAGCTATGACTCTTCAGTTTCCCCACTGTGACTCTTCATATACCCATTTCGTCTCTTTATAATTTCACTTTAAGTCACTTTTAAATAAAATGACTGTTGAGTTATAAAGTAAAATAATAAATAAAGTGATGGAAACTTTCGACATTAAAATGGGGGCCCAAACGAGCTTGGATGCCGACGTGTGATAGCTCATCGGAAAGATCTCGACGAGACGCTCCAAGTCCACTACTGAGAAGCCAAGAATTCTGAACTTTGTTGACTTACTATAAATAGTAAGTACCCTAGAAACCTGTGGAAACTGCTCTGATTGGCCTAGAACTAAAACCACCTAGGCCAATTATCTCCTGGTGCACTGCTACGCCACGACTAGCCCTCCGGACCAAGGTGAAAAGGCTAACAACATGGCACAATATAATGTACCCCAAAAGGAGGACATTACATGTGCTTATGATTATGATTTTAATTTTTTACTATTAAGTTAATCTTGTGAATGTTGTTGTAAAGTTTAACAGGTTAAAAAGTTGCATAATTGGTTGATTATTGATCCCCCCTGAATCTGATCTTATGACTAACAACTTATGTTTCTCTCCATTATCATGATTATACATGATTACATGATGATTATTGTTTATGTTTATGATATGTCTTTATGAACTAACCCATGAGTGAGGATGATTAGGATATGGATATATTTCATATCTATGTTATGGTTGATCTCTTTGTGATGTGTTTGTATGATGAGGGATGAAGTCATGTTCCTCACATGTGAGTCCCACATGATGTCCTAATCCCCTTCATTATATCTATTGCTTGTGCCATGAGATGTATATATGTATATATGCTTTGTCTTTGTGATGCATGTTTTTAGGTACCAAGCATCAACTTCACCTACCTTTATAGGTCTGAGTGTGCCTTTAAAATACTTGATGGTGAATGAGGGGAGAGAGTACCAAGGCCCACTTGATCTTAGCCCTTTCCATCATTTTGGTTTAAATAATAATTATTATATTGAGTTATTGGTCGGACTGTCAAGGTGAGAAATCCTGACCCACCTAATAGTTGGTTATACATGGTTTCATTTGAGCATTAATTGTGGTTTTATGGTATTTGATGATGTTTCATGATTTATATTAATGTTATTTTTTTAGTATTTTCATGTTTCACAATGTATGTGCTATTGTCATTGTACTATGTATGATTTGTTATTAATTTAAGTTTAATTTATGTTTTAGAAGTGGAAATTGGCTGCATTCTCATGCAACTTCCTTGAAGGCATTTTTATGATTAATTTTTTATTCCTTTCCTATGGTTTTTTCTAGATAATTTGTGAGGAAAATTTCTGAGGTTTGTGAAGAGGATTTGGTGATTGTTTGGCTTGGAATTTTTTGTTTGGGAGAGGAGATTGTTTGAATAATTTGCAACCATTGTTTGAGAGATTATTTCTTTACTTGAGGAGGAGTGTTTTAGTGGATTGCATTATCATGTTGCCTTGAAGATTTTTGGTGATTTAATTGTTGTACATTGAGTCTAATTGGTTTTCTCTTTCATTGCTTCATTTATCTCTTCTGGTTGGATCTCCTTAAGACCTAAGGTACAAATTGGATCCCTTATTCTATATGTTTTTTTTAGAATGTTATTTTTTGTTTTTTGGTGTTGTTATTATGTCTAAGATAAATGATTTCCTTTCCTTGATATTCTGAAAATGACATTGTTCATATGATGTATTTGAATACTATGTTCTCCTTATTATTTCAACATGTATTTGTAAATTTTATTTGTACTTGTTTAAATGAATCTAGGGTTTCAATTAATTTAGTTTCTAAGAATGAAACTAAGAGATCTCAAATTGGTTTCTCTCAAATTCTGCTCCCAAGGCTCAATTAATGCCCAATTTTACTCATTTTGTCAAACTGCTTTGTGCATTGAACTATCTAGGTTTGTCAATCAATTATTTTTCTTGGTTATATAAGTTGTGTTGAAAGAATTTGTTAGTTTCATTGAAGGCTTATAACTCACATTGAATTTTTATGTCAATTGTGTTGCTCCCTTGCCAATTGTGTTGCTTCTTTGTTTGATCAAGATTGATCAAAAATCAGGGTTTGGGTGTATACTAGAGGCATTAGGGTTACTTTATATATCATATTTTATCAGTTTTGATTGTTCTATAGAGCAGTGTTGTAATGTTCCCTTTCAAGAGATTATCTTAGTTTAATCCTAAAATAGCAATTCTAACTTAAGATGAGAATCACAATATATTTTTAAGGATAATTTTATAAAATGAATGAAGACATTTCATTATAATATCCATCTTTAAATTCTAAAATGATTCAAAAGATAAACTTATCTAGTTTTAGAACCATGATATTCAATAAATATGTAATTATTTCTTATCATTCGTCTTTCAAGTCTACAACTCTTATATTCGATCGAATTATCCTTTTCTTGGTTCTTTTTTTTGGATTGGGTTTATTTGTCCCTTCTTGTCTAATTAGCCCAGGTTTGTCTTAGTTTATGATATATTCCTCCAATTGTAATATCTCAAACTAGAATTCAAACAAGTTATACAAACTTATCTATTTTTCCAATTTTGCTAGACATATCATTGGATCATTATTGTAGATCTAGTAATTGCAAATCACACTATCCTTGTAGTAACTCCTTTGGTGGGATCATTGATGAATGATAACTATTTATTTTCCTTAATGCTTCATCTCATTTATTTGTTGTGATATCACCATTCTACTCATATGTAGTAGAGGTGATGACAATGCTCCTCTAATCTTCCAAATAATTAACTATCACTAAGTAGCTAGTTAAAATGATCCTGTTGTCATTAACATAATGGATGGATAACCTTTGACACTATATCATGTTCTTTAAATGTCAAACCAAGACTCAAAGAATGAACACTCTCAAACATAAGACATAGTTCTATACCAAATTAGCAACTTGAAAATAAAGCATATAATACTATCCCATATATATAAAGAGCCAGTGTGTTGGAGTTGATTTCTTCCTCTTCTATACTTTGATGATGCTAAAGACTTTTAGAGTCATGCTATCTTTGACACTTAGAAAAACTCCATATATTATTCAACCATATTTCTTCACGATGCCAACACTACAAGTGTCTATCTTAGATGAATCCAGAGATCATCACACATTAACTTTATTAGTGGTGCATATGTATGATGAGCTCGATAACGATATTGAGAAATGCTAATATTGTTGCTGAAGGTAGATGATGTTCACACCAATGATAGTCATCAAGACACTGTACCATATATATTACTTATTGCCATTGATATTAATTCAAAATGGATCACTGGCCATATTACAATGTGATTAGAACACAAGAGCAGTGTAATGTTTCCCTTTGTATTGAACTTCCTTAGTGTGTGGATAGATATGTGAACTTGCTACAATGAATGACTATAGTTGTAATCGACGATATTCTTCCCTATATTATAGTTGAAGTCTATTCAAATATAGCTACTATCTGAATGGATAGAAATTCCTCCTTGAAATCACTAATTACTAGCACTTGCACCTTTGAAGGGTGCAAGGGTTATGCCGATAGTTTATATATATATTAAATGATCATGTTGTATTTTTGATGTGGAACATTTGGATATGTTTAAAGTAAAAGTGGGTTGAATACGGAGACCATTTAAAGGCTTCACTCTAAACACAACTTTAAATGTCAATACTTATCTTTTGTAGGCATGTGCCCTTGAGATTTGTATATAGTAATAGGCCCCCAAGACACAAATATATATAATTTAATTACCATAACAACTATTTTTAAATTAGAAAACATAAATATCCAATAATTAAAAATAGATTAAATCTCTTATCGTAATATATTTTTTGTTTAAATTAAAAAATAAATAATTTAAGTAGATATTTGATTGAAAAACGTAGCCCTTTCCATTGCACACACAAAAATACATAACCCAATTCAAAAAGCTAACACATAAAAATGAAATACATAGTTTTTACTTCAGAATTCAAAAACATTAAAATTTTAACAATAAAATTATTAAAAATTAAAATGTACTTATTTTTTTTCGAACATAATTTGTAAGCCTATATAGTATCTTTCGTTGTGATCATTATAGGTTTTATTATTGTAAACCTGTACTACTTATTAATGAAACCATCCATTCTTTTTTTCCTTAATTTTTTTAATAATAAGATGGGTTACAAATTCAAAATAATATAGACATACACACAAAAGTGAAGTTAAATATTTGTAACCAATTGCAAAAATTAGCCAAACAAAAAGAGTTGTCCAATAGATATCAGATGTTAATATTTTTAATATTAAAAATTGTAAAAGTGTATTATGATCTAAACTACTTTACTTAATAATTTATTTGAAATCATCATCGGTTAGGATACATGACACTATCTTTTTTGCCTGCATGTAGTAGCAAATAATCGTGTATAGCATGATATGTTATAAAAACCAAAACTAACTTATTGCTAACTCTAACTAATGGGAACCAAAAAATTAATTCCAAGCCAAGCTAAACCAAGAATAAGTCAAGAATTCCAGTCTCATAGATTTTTAAACTACATAAAGGAAAATTTAGTTATGCCTAAACTTCCAAACAAAGTTTGGAAAAACTCCAAGGTTATGAAAGGATGATGCAGCCTTTCTTTGATAAAAATTAATTTTGTGTTAGTCAAAGTAGAAAATGTATGTTACAAATGGTTTGTAACATTTTTCATTTGAAAAGTTAAAGCGAGTTCATTTCAAGAGGATTTCATGGCATAAAATCTCTACACCTTTACCTTTAATCTCTCTCTATCTATATCACATTTCCTATCTATCTATCTATCTATCTATCTATCTATCACCACATATATCTTTATCATTCTATCTCTTTATTACCCTCTTCTCCTCTCTCCTCTTCCTATTTCTCTCCCTTCCAGTCCCTATCCACCTCCTTATGCTTACTGTTATATCTTTCTCACTCACACACATAAAAACTCCTTGCTCCCTCTCTATCTTTATCTTATCTTACCCCCATCTTTACCTTTCACCTCTCTCTATCTATATCCCATTTCTTCTATTTTTCTTTGATCAAATCGATTTATCTATCCATCTATCTACACATCTCTCTCTCTCTCTCTCTCTCTCTCTCTCTCTCTCTCTCTCTCTCTCTCTCTCTCAATATCTAGCACATAATAAAATTATATCTTCTTTAACTGAGTCACAGACATTAATCTAGATGAAAATAGCTAATAATGACATGACAATAGCAGAGTATAACTCCACAAAGGTTTGTTAATAATTCTAAAATATTTTTAATGCAATAGCACCTTCACTACTCCACCTCATTTTCCTCTTAAAAAACTATTATAACTTGAACTAAATATTTATATAATTTTTTAGAAAATAATATTCCTAAAATTTGTTGACTAATTCTAAACCTATTTTAGTGAACCCAGCAACTCCTCTAGAAGCAACCAATTTAAATTTGTTTTTAATTAAAGTTTTTTTTATGTAGTTAATTTTTATTTAATTTAGTTTATGTTAATTTAATGTTTGTTTAACTCTGATATATATAATTTATTATTTTAATATAAGATAATATTAATAGTAAAATTTAACATTAGTATTAATATTAATTCATATACACAACTTAGTTTATAATTTTTATATTAAAATATATTATTTATAATTTTTAAATAGTTTAATAATTATTTTAATTTTTTAACTTCAATATAAAATATAATTGAAATTAAAAACATAAAACATATATTTGAATAACAAATTTTTGGAAAACATATAATTTGATAACAAATTCTTGGTCAAATTAAATAATTTTTAAATTTAAGATTAAAAAACCTAATATAAATCCCTACTTGGCTGTAATACCACGTGTTTTCTTTTAGGGCCCGTTTGGACCACGGCATATCGGCCATTATTCTCGAATTGCGTATTCCGAATTCCAAATCCATTGTTTGTGGTCGACATGCACAGATGGAATTGGAATTTCGATATGCCAATTTTGCCAAAAAAACGGGCATACCATCTTCCAAAAAAAAGGTGGAATTGGAATATCAGGCTCGCATGCCAGTTTTGAATGCCAATTTTGTCGGCCGTTGGGTACGTCCAAAGATTTCGGGGGTCTGCGAAGAACCATAATCCCCTCTTCCTTTTCTTGCTTTGCTTCCTCCCGTTTTTTGCTCCAATAGTTGACAGAAATTTATGACAGAAATTGCAGAGAGGCCGTCCTGCTCTGATGTAGCTGCTTCAGTCTTCCGCCATTCTGCCCTCAATCTTTAGCATATGCTAGATTTTTTTCCTCTCTCTTTCGGGTAGCGGGGAAAGAAGCGGGAGTGGTAGCAGTAGCGGGCCCGTGGAGAAGGATGTTCTTGTGATTTCTTCTTTTGGGTTTAACAGAAATTTGAATGGTTTTTCAGAAAAAATACATTAAAAATGGATCATGTACAGACCCTGTTTTGGTGAACCAAACAGGTCATCCCATATTTTAGAAATCAATTTGAGGATTTGTCTCTTCCAGAATTGCAGCATCTTCTAGAATTGACCATATCCGACATTCCGTATGACGTGGTCCAAATGGACCCTTAAGCTGGAAGTAACAAGCACAATCGTCTCCATTATCTGTGAATATTGAATGAGCTTCCTTCTTTTTGCATCTTTCAGTACCTATTTCCTCAGTTCTTATTAAGTCAATTACCTTATAATATACCATTAAGACCAACGTGGAGGCAATTTGCAGTGGAGTTGTGTCTTGCACTGATATTTTGACCATTGCTGCTCATGATTCAGTTGTCGAAGTAATTCCCATTTATTCATTTCAAAATGAATAAACTTGTATAGTTTTCTATAGATTTTCATACTTATTGATTTTCACTTGTAGCTTAGAGGGCCAACATGGACAGTCTAGCTGGGTAGAAGAGACTCAACAACTGTAAGCCTTAGCGAAGCAAATAGAAATAATCCTGCTGCCACATCAAACCTCAGCGCACTCATATCAGCTTTTAGCGCTAAGGGCCTTTCTACCAAGGACGTGATTGTGCTATCTGGTAACTTATTTTTCAATCTGCTAATAGTTGAACGATACTTACTATCTACAAACAATAGTACCTGACATTTTTTCTTTAAACTATTATCTAGGTGCTCATACTATTGGTCAAGCTCGCTGCACTAATTTTAGAGGTCGCGTCTACAATGAATCCAACATAGACACTACATTCGCCACTTCTCTTAAAGGAAATTGCCCAAGCACGAGCATTGGCAACGATAACCTTTCACCATTGGATCTTCCGACTCCGACAACATTTGATAACTACTACTAGAAAAATCTTGTAAGAAAGAAAAGAATTTTGCACTCTGATCATCAGCTATACAATGGAGGTTCTACTGATTCTCAGGTGACTACTTACAGTAAAAATCAGAAGACCTTCTTCAGCGACTTTGCCTCTGGGATGGTGAAAATGGGAAACATCAGTCCTCTCAGTGGTAGCAGCGGATAGATATGAACTAATTGCAGGAAGCCCAATTAGTTTTTGTAATATTAGACTATTTCTTGCAGTGTTTTAGATTTTACTATAATAAGCACTCAATCGAGGTCGTTGACGGTCATAAATTAGATTTGTATTTCTTGATTGTTGTTAGTCAGACGTGTTTTATGTACGAAGTTTGGAGTGAGTTCACACTCCACGCAAGCAGCGGAAACCAGCATCCGTGGGAGACTTTCTGCCGTGGCAAATGAAATCCCCTGCTCCTCTGACAAGCTCTCCCTGACGTCTCCTCCTCTCATCCCTGTTCACATTGTTTGATCGCGTTTGGATTCCGGGCACCGTTCGCTAGTTTTGTGGCGTAAGACTGTCGAATAGTCTTAAAAAGCTGGCGGGCATCTCCCTGGGAGAAAGTCTATTGACTTAATTAAGTTGATAGGCTTTATTATGAGGCGCCGTCTATACCAGGACTAAAATGCACCTGTTTACACAATTTATTTACAATTAATAATTAATCTAAAAATTGCAGTATAATAATTTTAAGAATTTTAATTTATTTAAAAAATACAAACAAATAGTCTAATAGTCTAATTAGATGCATTTTGGCCCCTGCATAGCCAAAAGTTTATTGTGGGAGCTTTTGCTCGGGAAAACTGCCATCCTGTCTGCCTCCATGCTAGCTTCTTCGGCTGGAAAACTGCAATTGTCCGGTGCCTGTGCCCTTCCCCGCATCGTGCACGTGGCAACTCCTCTACCGTTACATACGTTTGTCGCCCCCTCTCTCCGCGTGTAATCGGTTGTGTTCGAACCCTAATTGTTTCGTCGGCTCCCTTCCTCAATACAGTTGTCCACCGCCTTCCTCGTCAATCAGGGCTGACAGATCATGGCAAAACCAGAAGGAAAATAATGGCTTTGGGCCAGCAAAGAGGAAGACGAGCAGTATGCTTCTAAATCACTCAACGCTAATGGTATGCAACGCGTGAACATAAATGTTTATGATGCCCGGGCTGCAGAATGGGAGCAGGCCTAACGAGCTGAATACATGGCCAGGCAATTTTATTGCAAGTCGTTGCTTCCAGGTTTATATAGATCATAGATTCCATGCAATCTCCCTGTAAAAAGATAGTCTCAACACATAAAAACATTTTCCTGAGAATTGAACTTAAAGATAAGTTGTAGCAAGAACACCACGGGATTGACCTCAAAGCAAACCGCCTCGGAGCAAACAAAACGACATCAAAATTGGTAATCTCATGAGCACTCTGGTTATTTATGGTGTATTGCAGGTATGAATTTTACTTTAACATCCAAATGTTTTCGTCTCTGCAATTCACAGGTTATTTCATGACCAAAATTTCTTCTTATTTTTGCATTAAGAATGTGAAAAATTGAAGTTTTATAAACCTTACATGGCATGGACACGTTCAGGTTTCTGTTTGAGAAGCTCAATATCTCACCTCTGCATGGGCAGCCCCGGGTGGGGGAAATTATAGATAGTGTCGGTGTAAAGACTGAACTTTCAATACAAGGTCATATCAGCAAATTTCATATAAAGACAAGAAGTCGGTCAACTAGTCAAAGGTTGAATGCACAAGTCAAAGGTTGAATGCACAAGTCGACTGGATACAAATATATTGCTGATAATATATGAATAAAAGTACTATTACGACCATTACTGTCGAAAAAATAAATTATACCTTTGTCCAAACAATAACACAGAAAGTCGACCATCTATCTAATCACATCAGTAAATGATAAGAATTAGATCCAAAATATGTACTTTCATATTAATGACATAAGTAAATAACAAAATTTACCAAATACCACAATGTTGATTATGAAATGGAAAATCCATCCTGTAAGAAACTTCATAAACCTGTTACAAAAGTCAGCAAGGGCGAGAATATTGTGGGAGTGCGTTTCCACCCTACCATGAAGCATTAACACTTCCCCGGAATCTTTCCTGACATGAAAGATACCCAGCCCAGCTAGAAGTACTCTAACAAAGTAAAACTAAAAAGTCCACTCATCTTTTCTAATCTAATATTTCTGCCTATAAATAATAGATTCATTGTTCTATTTTCATTTTATATAATTTTCATTTTTCTTCCTTTCCTAATACTTTCTACAATATAAACAGATCTTTCTTTAAAAAAAACTATTTTTCCTATCACAAAAATAGGACACTTTTCATCAGAAACGTGGATATCACAACTTCAAATTTCAGTCGAACATAGATAAGAGAAAGCAAAAATTTTACAATACTTCACACAACTGCTAAATGCTCACAACACCACCAGTCCCTCTGCTCAAAAACATATATCTTCCAAATTTCTAATAGATGGTATCAAGCTAAATTCACAATTTCACAGGCATGAAAGCTCCTACTTGATCATACAAAGAACCCACAAGAAGACATTCAAGGCAATAAAATCTCCACCAAAATGGAAATCAAAAAGGGGAAAAAGTTTGATGATAAGTACCTAGATGGAAAGTATTGGCATACTCAGCACAGACTTCACCACCGCATTCATAGGCTTCATCAAGAAGCTCAATGGTAGAAGGGGAGGCAATTTCAGGCTTAACATCAAGGAAAGCATTCCTCTTCCTCTCTTTCACCATGGCAGCCTGCTTCATAACAACATCATACACCTTCTGCTCTCTACAAGTCATGATGGGTTTCTATGAGGGATCCATAACACCACTGCTGTGGTCCCTGATGAAATTGAGCATCCACACCAGAGCACCAACATGCATTATCAACAATCAATTATAATTGAATGGAATGAAAGCAGAGAGAGTGGATTTCTATTCAATTCAGGGCTACTGTTCTGAATGCTCTTCCAAGTGCGTGCCTCCCTCCCTCCTTCTTTTGCTTACTATCTACTGTGTATTTATAAAAAAAATCTAAATTTTCCTCTGCTACAGCTGGCACGCAGGTCTTCTCATCATTACTGCATACTTGTTTTCTTTCCTACGTCTCTCCCCAAAGTCTGAAATGCAGTTCGATTCATTAAATACAGTTGATTTTTTTTTTGGTTTGCAGAAAAATATCTGAGTGGGCGGCAAAATGGTCATGCCCTCCTTTGTTGACCGGGTTTGGGTTATGACAGTCAGGCCCGCCATTAATTCTAGATAGGGGGGTTCAGAGGTGGGATAACCCCTTCAAATATTAGGGGCCTCCTTCACATCCCAACTAATCTCTCGACTCTGTTCTCTATATAAGTATTTCCTGATGCTGCTGTCACAAGCAAAAGCTTGAAAGTTGAAATAATATCCTTGAAAGTTGAAATAATGTTTTGCAGCATCCTGTTTATTGACATAAATAATAAATTATAAAATAACTGCTTAACGTGACAAAAAAAAAAGTGATTATGGCTTTCAGTTAAATGCAAATCCATGAGTGACAAAATGAAAATATGATAGAAGCAATCTCAACTATTACTAAACAAATACACAAGAAAGTTCAGACAAGGGGACTTAACTGAGAAGCAAATGTACTGTGACATTGATGTAATACTCTGATATGAAAATTTGAGATTTCATTCTCAAAGCTGGCTTCTAGATGCCATTAATCACCCACTCCTTTATGAATCTACATCTGTGCAATGCGTTACAGAGGTTCAAATATTCACCATTTAAAAGAATTGTAGACCACTGGTTGTAGTCTAGGATGTTGATGGAAACTGTTTTGTGTTGAGACTAAATATTCTTGACTACCTACATATGGATTAAACATCATGCCTAAGTGTAGTGGATGCCTTATCTATGATCTTCAATGAAAAAAAAAATATTACGTACTATATGAAATGTAGATGATCAGGCGAAAAGGGATTTATGTTTAGTGCATAAATTGGTGTTAATTCAGCCGTAGGGTCTTAGGTTTTCTGCATGAAACCAGAGAGGCATCTCAGAAATCATATCAGAAATGATTCACTGTATTTTTTTTTGGGTTAATTTACATTCTCAATTAGAACATTCTTCATGGCATTGGGCAAACAATAAATGAAAATGTGAAACCTGCTATCAAATGGGTACATTTATATAATTTTTTCCTTTAAATTAAACGAGTAAATTTTTCCTTTAAATTAAATGAGTTTTCATTTAATTGATTTGTGCAATTCAATGACCATTGTCTTAATACATAAATTTTTCAATCTAATTGGATTCATTGCTACAGTTGATGACCTGCTATTGATTTCTTTAACATTTTGGTAGCTTATGTGTCTTACTTCAAAGAAGACTAATATCTTTTTGCTATTAATAATGCACAAAAAAATTCAACATTTTATCAGTTTTATCGGCTAACTGAAGCATGCAACTTCTAGTAAATAGCCATACGTTTATTGTGATCCTTTTATCTATTCCTCTCCAACTATTAACATTCTCCGTGTATTAATGAATAGATCCCCCTTTTTTTCAAATTTAATATTCTTAATACCTTACTATTTGAATGGTTATGACTTTTGAAAAGTAATATTATATTATTATGTTAAATAAACATTATATTATTATATTAATATATTTTCTCATTATACTAATTATATATTATATTATTATATTAACAATAGATTATACTATTATGGGAACACCCCACAACGCAACGGTAAGTTGCGAGCCTCTCATTTGGGAGGTCTTGGGTTCTTAACAGTAGATTATATTATTATATTGATAATAGATTATATCATATTATTTTTATTTATTTATTATTATTTTATATTTAATTTAATTATTATTATTTACTCATTTATTTTTATATCAATTTTAATATTTAATTTTATTATCATTATTTATTTAATAATTATTAAAATTGTATTTGAAATGGATACATGACAAGTGTTATGCTTGATTCATGTCAGTTAAAGGTGTTTTGGATTCTATGATGTTGAGTTGATTCATATTTGATTCTTGATGAGGGTTTGGGTCCATAAAGAAGGGGAATATGAATATTCCTAGACCTGAATGTTTTGATTATAAATGTTGTAGGAAATTCAAAATGATGAATTTAATTTATATATGATTATTCTATGTATTTTTATATGGTTTTCAAATTAATAGTTAAAGAACCCAGGTGCATTGTAGATGAGTAGCTGTTAATGGGGTCAAGGCCCTAAATGGATGCTAGGATAACCCATTGATGAGTTTATTAATCAAGTTATAGCCTAATAAATGAAATCAGAGGGGGAATACACATTAATAAAATATTTTTTATGCCTCTCCCATGCCTTGAGCACTAGAACAAGCCAAGTATGGGAGTGGGAGAAGATGCATGATTAGACTAGCATGATTGAAAAACCTTGTCCTTGTGAAAGGTTGTTCAGATGAGCACGAATCTTCACTTGGGGGTAGAAATCTAGAGAGACCATCCAGATAACCCAAGGAGGAGTGATATGTGATTTGACGCAAGGCAGGATGCAAGAGGGGCCAAAGGATGGCGCACCCTGATGATCCAAGCTTGCTCAACACACATGGAATAAACAAACAACAATAGTGAGAGAGAGAATGTCAGATCTTTCATATATTATCATCAATTTGAATCATACATGTCGGGCTGTAAGGCCTTCCTGGTTACGAACTGATATTACAATGAATCTCAGAAGTCCTCAACAAGCGAGGATCTGTTACAAATCCCCAATCTAATGTCTACTATCTTTTATCAAAACTGACTCCCTAAACTACAACCAAATAACTACATTTATACAAGAAGCTACCGAACTGAGTCGGCCTTCAAATCCATAATTAATAGAAGTAACAGTCAAATCTAGGACCACACACTTCCCAATGATGGATACAAATATTAATTCCGTGATCCAATATAAATGCACAAGTCAGCCACATCAGGAAACAAAACTAAACCCATCGGTAAGCACGATAATTGAGTAGTAGACAGACAATGCCGAGCGTCAGTGAAATAACCGATCACCTAGGAGAGAACCGACCACACTTGGTAACCAAAAGGAAACTGACCAACTACCGACCAACTCGGTCAAAGAAGAAACCGAGCAACACAGACAAACTCCAAAATATTTTTGGTGACACAACATTGCCAAGGACCCGAGATGCTCCTGCATCAGACACCTATGATTATTTTGAAATGATTCTTCGAATCATTTGGTAGGTTTAGTCCAAGCTGTATCCAACTCAGACTATGAAATCCATGAACTGTCTTCCATCGGTCTATTCTTCCACTTTATCAAATATTCCATATATTGTTTTCCTCTTGTGCTCTTGCCAACTCTTTCCTTCAAAATCTGTTTAACTTCATCATTCTGATTCTTAGGATATTCTGCGGTACTGTCACTTCTTCACCAGGTTCATGATACTCATACAAATCAACGATGTTGAAAATAGGTGATATGTCCATGTCATCAAGTAACTCAATCTCATATGCATTTCCACTGTCAAATTTCCTCAAAATGTTGCAAGGTCCAAACTTCTTCATCTTCAACTTCCCATATGTTCCAACAGGAAATCGACCTTTCTTCAAATGAACCATCACTTCATCACCAACATCAAAAGATTTATGTCTTCTTGATCTATCAGCTCTGTCTTTGTATTTCTAATTACTATCTTTCAGCTTCAGCTTCACATCTTCATGCAATGTCTTCATGTACTCAACAAACTTTACTCCTTCAACACTTTTCTTATTCTCATTAGCAATGTCTCTCAAATCAGATATTCCTCTCGGTTGTGTGCCATTCACAATCTCAAATGGTGTCTTTCCAGTACTCCTATTCATTGAATTATTGTATGAAAACTCTACTTGTGCCAACACAGAATCCCAATTATTCGGTGTGTCTCCAACTAAACATCTCAATAGATTTCCCAAACTTCTGTTCACAACTTTAGTCTATCCATTGGTTTGTGGGTGAAATGTAGAACTATATTTCAACTCAGTGCCAAATTTCTTCCAAAGTGTTTTCCAAAAATATCCAACAAATTTACTGTCTCGGTTAGAGATAATACTCCTCGATAATCCATGCAATATAACAATTTCATTAAAGAAAAGATCTGCTACATGTACTGCATCTGATGTCTTTCTACATGGTATAAAATGTGCCATCTTAGAAAATCTATCCACAAAAACAAATATAGAATCATTACCTCTTACTGTATTCGGTAAGCCAAGAACAAAGTCCATACTAATGTCAATCCAAGGTTTCTCAGGAACAACAATCGGTGTATACAATACAGTATTCTGACTTACTCCTTTTGCAACTTGACAAATACCACAACTTTTCACAAATTTCTAAACATCTTTATACAACTACGACCAATAGTACTGCTTAAGCAAATTCCATATTTTATCAATGCCAAAATGTCCAGCCAAACCACTACTATGTTTCTCCTTTATCAAATTAGATCTCATTACTCCTCTCGGTATACACAACTGAATACCTTTAAACAACATACCTTCCTGAATAAAATATTCATCCCATTTAGTATCTTGTTGATCTTGAATAGGTGCTCTACACTTTCTCCATGACTTAGAAAAATCAGGGTCATTTTCATACAAACCTTTCATCTCATCAAAACCAAGAACTTCTATTTTCATCTCGGTCATCAAAGATCTTCTACTCAATGCACCAACAACTCGGTTAGTAACTCCACTCTTATGCTTGATCACAAATGTATAACTTTGCAAATACTCAACTCATTTCATATGTCTCTGATTCAACTTATTTTGACTACCCAAATATTGTAAAGCCTTATGATCAGTATACAACACAAATTCACTTGGTATCAAATAATGTCTCCATTTCTTCAGTGCTTGAACAATAGCATAGAATTCTTGATCATACATAGAATATTTCCTTCTAGCATCATTCAACTTTTCACTAAAGAAAGCAATAGGTTTACCTTCTTGACTCAACACAGCTCCAATTGCACTTCCACTTGCATCACATTCTACTTGAAATACTTTACTGAAATCAGGTAATGCCAAAATAGGCAATTCAACAACCTTCTACTTCAGAGTCTCAAAACTTTGTTAGCTCCATGTGTCCACTTGAATTCTTTTTTGTCTCCTCTCATAGTCTCAGTCATAACATTACAAATTGAACTGAAATTCCTTATGAACTTTCGGTAAAAATTTTCCAAACCATGAAATGATCTTACCTCACTAGCATTCATAGGTGTAGGCCAATTCAAAATAGCTTCAACCTTTTCAGGATCCATCTTCAAACCATCAACTGAAATAAAAAATTCCAAATACACAATCTCTTCTTTCATGAATGAACACTTTTTCAGATTTATCAGCAACTTTTCCTCTTTTAACCTCTGCAAAACTTGTCTAACATGCAACAAATGTTCTTCTCTAGTCTTACTGAATATCCAAATATCATCAAGATACACAATCAAAAACTTGCCCAAGAATTTCTTCAAAACTTTATTCATCAACCTCATAAAAGTACTCGGTGCATTAGTTAAACCAAAAGGCATAACCAACCACTCATACAAACCTTCCTTTGTCTTGAAAGCAGTCTTCCATTCATCACCTTCTCTGATTCCAATCTAATGATACCCACTTTTCAAATCAATCTTTGTGAAATATTTTGCTCTATTTAAACTATCCATTATATCATCCATTCTCAGTATAGGAAACCTATACTTCATTGTTATCTTATTGATTGCTCTAGAATCAGTACACATTCTCCATTCTCCATTCTTTTTTGGTGCCAATACAGTAGGTACTGCACAAGGACTCAAACTTTCTCTGATCAAACCTTTCTCCAGCAACTCTTGAATTTGTCAGATCAATTCCTGATTCTCAGTAGGTGTCAACCGATGAGGTGCCTTTTTCGATAAACTAGCTCCAGGGATTAGATCCATACAATGATCAATGGTTATTTTCAATGGAAAAACATCAGGTAAATTATCATAAATGATATCACTGTACTCGGTGAGCAACTTATCAATCTCCTCAGGGACATTATCCTCTATTTTCTTACTCGACTTATTACGGATTACAGTAAAACATACATCATTCCTCTTAAATGAGTTAACAAACTTTCTTCCTTCCATCAAATAAACTTTCACAGATGTGCAAACATTACCAACATGTTCTTCCATCAATGGTAACAAGATTTGTTTCTTTCCATCAGCCACAATAGTATATTTATGCAATCTCCCAACATATATAGCATGTCTATCATATTGCCAAGGTCTACCCAACAAAATATGACAACAATCCATAGGCATGATATCACATAACACCTTATCATAGTATTTTCCAATCTTCAAATTCACATAACATTGTTCACTTACCAGGAGTGTATGCTCATATTTGATCCATGAACTCTGATAGGGCTTTGGATGTACCAACCTTTCCAACTGTAGTTTTGTGACCATCTCTTCAGATGCCAGGTTCTCCAAGCTACCACTGTCAATGATTACCTTCCAAACTTTATCAAAAACTCTACATTTGGTCTTGAACAAACTTTTCCTTACCGAATCTTCCTTTTTGCTTTCATTCCATAGTTCTCTCCGTACCATCAAGTTATTTTCTTTCTCAGGTTCATTCGGTGGCTCTTATTGCACCAAAGCATTCCTACTGCTACCAGCCTTCTTACTAGCTTGTGTACATTCAAAAGATCTATGTCCTTCTTCTCCACAATTATAAAAAGTTCCTCAGAAACTTCCTTTGCCATAACCACCTCGGTAGTTATTACCTCTACCTCTAGAACTTTCACCTTTCCACTTGGTCTTGCCTTTGTCCAAATTTTTCTTTTTTGGTTCAGATCTACCATTTTCACCATTAGATCTACCTCTTCCTCTAGGGAACCTACCACCATGACCTATCTATCTTTGCTCATGTCTCTTGTTCAGTTTCTCCTCAGCTTTCAAAGCAAATTGATAAGCCTCTTCAATGTTCTCCAACTTGACCATACTAATTTCCTCTTGGATGGAAACTCTCAAACCATTTAGGTATCTACCGATTCTTTCCACATCATCTTCATCATGTCCAAATCTGATATCCAATCTATAGAATTTCTCAGTATACTCTTTTATCGAGCTATCTTTCTGCCTCAAACTTTGCATTTGCTGAACTAGGTTAATCTGATAATCACAGGGTAAGAACTTTCCTTTCAACTTATTGACCATTTTACTCCATATCTTGATTTTTTCTTTTCCTTTTCTTTTCTGATCCAATTGTAGGTGTTCCCACCATAAGGATGCATGACTTTTCAACTTTGTTCTTGCAATCTTCACCTTCTTATCTTCAGGAATGTTTTCATATTCAAAATACTTTTCCATCTCGGTGATCCAGTCCACCAATTCATCAGAATCCAGCTTTCCACCATACTCAGGAGGATTGAAATGTGGTTTTGACTTCAAACTTGTCAAATCCTTAAAAAATATTTCTTCACCTTGATCTATAATAGGAGCAGGTTCTGCATTCGCCTGTTCTTCTTCAATTTCATCATCACTAACATCTTCAAGATGGCTACCTCTTCTTTGGGCTATTTCTACTGCTTCTAACCTAGTAGAAATCTACCTTAGCATATTTTCCAATCCTGGATCTGCATCTCACCTCCCACAAACCATCTTGACAACCCTCTGCAATTGCAGGTCAGATCGCAATCTGCTACCCCACAACAATCAACTAGGGCTTCAAGAGGAACCTACAAACCTAGATCTGCAGAACTAGATCAAGATCTCACCTCGCTCTGATACCACCTGATGCAAGGTAGGATGTAAGAGGGGCCAAAGGATGGCTCACCCTGATGATCCAAGCCTTCTCAACACACACAAAAGCAACAAACAACAATAGTGAGAGAGAGAATGCCAGATCTTTCATATATTATCATCAATTTGAATCATACATGTTAGGCTATAAGGCCTTCTTGGTTACAACCTGATATTACAATGAATCTCATAAGTCCTCAAAAAGCGAGGACCTATTACAAAGCTCCAATCTAATGTCTACTATCTTCTATCAAAACTGGCTCCCTAAACTACAACCAAACAACTAAATTTATACAAGAAGCTACCGAACTGAGTCGGCCTTCAAATCCATAATTAATGGAAGTAATGGTCAAATATGGGACCACACGCTTTCCAATGATGGATACAAAAATTAATTCTGTGATCCAATATAAATGCACAAGTCAGCCACAATAGGAAACAAAAATAAACCCGTCAATAAGCATGATAACCGAGTAGTACATAGACAATGTCGAGCGCCAATGAAATAAATGACCACCCAGGAGAGAACTGACCACACTTGGTAACCAAAAGGAAACTGACCAACTCAGTCAAAGAAGAAATTGAGCAACATAGACAAACTCCAAAATGTTTTTGGTGACACAGGATTGCCAAGGACCCAAGATGCTCCTGCATCATGATGACACTCACCCTACATATGACCTAGAGTCTTTTTCTATCTCTTTTTATGCCTTGCCTCTGGTAGCGTTTTCCTTGTTTATCATTTCTTGCATTTTCTTACCTTGTTTGGAGATTTGGTCACTTCCCTATTTTTTTTTGGATTCATCATTTTTGTGTGGACCTTGTTGGAAATTAACATGTTGGATGTTTTGTCATTGATGTCAACACATTAGAGGAATCAGAGGGATGTAAAAATGTTAGACGGTTTAGAAGAATTGACTAGAAGATCTACTTATTGGAAGCTAACTGAACTATTGTAGGATATCCAGGAGAATAGGATGTTCAAAAGTCTGGTGAGGTCAGAATATTGAATATTTTAAGTCACGCACATAGGAGATAGTTTATGAAGGCCAATAATTTATTCACTCCAAGTTTCAAAATATTATATGAAGATTTGAGTATGTTTCAAGGTCAGAATTGGTGGCTGGAAGACAAAGTGACAGATAGTGTTGACATGAAGATAGAAAAGGGCATGGTATGTTGAATCAAGATTGAATATATAGGAGCACACTTATGAGTGTGTTTAGGACATAATTAAGTTCCCCCAACTGTACTTTAGAGGTCTGCATGGTAGAGTACTATTGTCTCATAAGTTGGGGTGAGTGTTCAAGAGGAACAAGTGAAAAGGGCTGGAAAATCCAATGGTTGTGGTAGATTTGTATAGATAAGTGTTTTTAATAATGCTACAAGATGTTCTTTAAGTATGTGTTTGATAAGTTGGCGATATGCATGGATTGAATGGACCTGATTGGTGGAGTTTTCGGTCAATAATAATATTTTTATTATTATTCTTGTTCTTGGCTGACTAAGTTGATAAATCATGTTATACAAGTGGTAAACCATGAAATCTAAGAGATTATGATCTCTAGGTGATTGTTAAGTGTTATTATTTGGATTTAATGGTCAGATATGAAGTTTAGAAAGAGATTTGGCATAGTAATTTGAAAGGAAGACAAGTTAGGGTTTGTAGACCTAATTCTTGATATAAGGAGATGAATTAGGGAAAATACAACTGCAGATCATGGATATTGATGCTAGAGGGTGCTATAAGAAGAAGAGTTTATCTGAGAGATGAGGAGAAGAGGTTCAACAATTATTTGTATTGTGCTACATTGGAGGTGTATCAAACATAAGGAAGATATCATTTACATAGTTTATAAAGGTTGAGATCATTGTAGTGATTAGGTTGTAAGGAAATGAGCCTTCCTTAGGGTTGTAGCTCAAGGGTTTTTGTTTGAGAAGTGAGCTCTAGGTGGTAAGATTGAATGTAGGTGCATTCCCCACTATTGTAATAAGTTTATACTTATAACAAGGTATTTTCTTATTATGGGTAATCAACCCTACTGTGGTTTTTCCCCTAACATGGTCTCCATGATAAAAATCTTGTGTCAAATTGTGTGGATGTGTTTATGATTTGTTTATGCATGCATGTTTAACATCCCTTTTTCATAGATCATATTTAAGGGTTTATAAGGTTAAAGGTTTTGGGGTTTAAGAGTTTGAATTTTAAGATATTGGTAACAACTAATTCACACCCCCCCCCCTTCTTAGTTGTTTCTACCATAATATCAACATGCCTTGGTGCCTACCTTAGCATGGTAGGAGTGAGCCTCTGAGTTTGATTTGATTGGGTGGTAGTGATATTTCTCTATCAAGGTGTTGTCTTTGTTCGTGATTGCATGAATGCATCTTGTACTAGTATGTCCATTTATGTTGCATTAGAGATCTTCATTTGTACACATTGTTGTATCATGCGATATATATAATTTTGTTCATGTGATGTAATCTGTATACTCCTAGAAGAAGAATTATGTAAATGTAATATTGTACATTACATTTGTAGTTTAGAAAAGATATTGTAGTACATGTGTTGGTACAGGATTTGATTGTGTAACTTAGAGAACAATGCAATGTTAACATAGAATTTAAATAAATTATTAAATGGAATTGGTTACTTTGTGTGGTTTTGATGATGTATATGTGTTGGTAAATTATGTACTTGTAGGATAGAATAAATGATATTGGTAGTTGTCTTATGACTGATCATATAGTGAGTAAATCAATAGATGATAGGTAGGGTTAGTTATCTTTGTGGTTAATCAATATTAATGAAATGATAATATGAAAGGACTAGGTTAGTGTTAGATAGATAGGTTATCTTAATTGATTGTATGATGATGATATTAAGGTGAAAGGAAGAACTTAGTTTTAGTTTTGTGCTATAAGATGAACCTAGATCTAATGAACATAATTTTGCATTTCATTTGATATCATTTATTGATGTATCTAGATGGTAGGTATGCTATAGATATGTTTCTTAGGTAGAAACATTAGGTAACCCAATGAGGACCTGGGAATAAGTGGTTAATTTTTCATACATATTTAATGTTCAATTAAGTAATTGTTATAATTTATCTTGATCTTCCATATAATGATATTCATAAAATGCATATGAATAATTGAGTATTATAATTATAAGGAATTTACAGTAGTAAAAAAAAATATTTGCATCATTAGTTGGTTAGTTATCATTATCGTCTTGGGTTCCTTAGGGAAGGCATTAGAGCTAGTATCAAAGCTCAAGTTTCTATACTAGCAACTTTGGGACCCGTTTTCCCATTTTGCACGTGTTTAGTAATCTAGAACCTTATGTTTTTAATGCTTTTATTTTACATTTTATTAAAGTAATGGTAGTAATTTGGAACTTATCCTTTTAAGTATTTTTGCCTTAGTATAGACTTATTAACCTTGTTTTATATTTCTTGTTTAGGATGCATCATGTTACTTGAGGTAGAGGTAGGGGTAGGTGTGGTTCCCATAACTCCCCTTTGAGCTCTCACCATGAGAGTTATCAAGGTGAATGTGATGATGAACAATACCATGAGGAGAGTAGAGAAGAGTAGACTAGGAGTTAGAGTGTTGAGCCTGAGGGCACTCAAATACACCAAATTTTGCACATGTTAGAGGTTGGTTAGGATGGGGGTTAGTGGGATCAGGCCAATCACTCTCATCATGGGGAGAGGAAGAGGAGTAGGATTCCTAGGAGGATGAAACCTGTAGTAGAGAAGGATGCCTTATTATCTAGTCACATGAGGGATATACTTAGGTCCCACCCTCTTACATTTGATAGATCCAATAGTGGTTTAGCAACAAATTTAGGACTCATTGATCTAGATAGGTTCTTTTCAATGCATCCATATGGTAGAAATACCAAGGTGAGGTGTGTAATTATGCATCTTAGAGGGTTTTCCTCCACATAGTGGTATATAGAGGAGATGAGGCTTCACATTAATATTTCTTTAGTTTCTTGGGAGATATTTCTAGAGATCTCTCAAGCTTGATTCTTATCTGATCAATAGAGACAAAGGTAAGCTAAAGAGTTTCACAATAGCAATAGTTGACTATGTTAGTTGAAGAATATGAGCATCATTTATACGAGCTCAAGTCTTATGATGGGTATAAGGATGATGAGACTATGATGGTACACCACTTTCTTAGGGGACTCAATATTTGTATTGTAGGCGGGGTTTCATTTTTTGAACCTAAGATAGTTAAGGTAGTAGTTGATAAGGCATTTATATTTGAGGATAATGTGGCTAGGGGTTTGGGTGGCCAAGAAGGTGTTCAGATCAAGAGTTCCCCATCTTCTAGAACATGTTTTAGAGGTAATCAATCACATGAAGGAACATGCTCCAAGAATAACCCTTCATCTTCTAAAGGTGGATAGAACCATTAGAAAAAGAAATTTCAAAATAATCACGGTGGTGGTTCTTAGCCTGGTCACTCTTGCAACTAGCTTCATGCCAAACATAATCATACTTATCAACTAACTGTAAAGGATAAAATAGTGTATGGGGTCCTAGGGAATGGCTTGCACACAAAAGAGACCCCAAAGCCAATATTTTATACTTACATGAAATTGTATTAATATGGAAAGTAAATGTAGATGACTAATATTGAAATTAAGAAATAAAGGTACTTACCTCCGAAAAAGAATCAGCTGAAAACCATGTCAAACGATCTAAAAACTGTTGATTCGCACATTCTTAAACTGAAACTATGAGATCTACAAAACCCATAAATCTTTTTTTGATTTGAGGTAGTTCATCCTTGACCCAGATAGTGGGGCAAGATCTTACCCCGAGGCAGGATCCTACCCCCCACAGCTCCGACATAAATTCTATTCGCAGATCTCGAAAGTTTGGCGAAAAGGGTATCAAAATTTTCTCTCAGATCCGAAATTCCACACTTGTACCTACAAGAAAAAGAGAGTTTTTGGTTGTTTTTTTGGGGGGTTTGCCTCAATCAAACCCCAATTTAGGAATTAACCTTGAAATTAAATTGAAATTGCTGGAATAAACAAAGTAAATGGAACAATTCACCTTGCTTGAGTTGAAACCCTTGTGGAGGATTCAAATCCTTGAATCCACAAGAATGGATGAATGTAGAATCAAATATAGGATGTCTCCAATCAATTTTCTTTAGATCTTCAACACCAATCTTGAATGGATCTTGAACTAGGAAGAGACTTGAATGGAAATGGAGGAATCTTCAACAAGAGAGCTCCATAGAGCTTGAATCCTTCAATGGCTACTAATGGATCTCCTTGATGAATTGGATGCTTGAATGCTTGAAGGCTTGAATGCTTGATCTTCTTTCTTGAGAGCTTGAGAGATGGATTGCAAAACTTGATTGTGGATGTTCTCACAAAACTTGATGATGAAAATGAGAGAGGAAGGCCTCCTTTTATAGTGATCTAGGGCACACTCCTCTAGATGGGCCACCTTGGAGAATTAAATCCCAATTAGGTCTTCACCTTTAGAAAATATACCTAGATTAAATGCAATTAAAAGATTTACCATTCTGAAACCCGAAATGGCGAACCCAGAGGCGGGAAAATAAATCTCCCAAAAGCCCGAAGCCTGGAAATTAAGGATCTTGAAAATTTGGAGAAAGGGGTCAATTTTGAGGTTGACCCTGACCTAGTCAGGGTTGACCTAAGACCTTGACCTAGTCAGAGTCGACCTAAGACATTGACCTTGGTCCTAAATTGACTCAGAACCAAGTCAAGAGGTCCCAGGGATGCCCAGAAACCTAGAACTGATGCCAGAATAGGACAGAATGTCAGGAATAGACATAAAATCCTATGATTACTAAGATGAAGGCTAGGAGGATCCATTTCTAAATCCTACCTAGAAAATAGAGCTATGGAAGAGGGAAATTCAGGAGAATCCTTAAGATCTTAACCCTAATTTCACCTAGAATGAAGTAGAAAAGAAGTGGAAAGCGGGGAGAAAGCCAAATCCAAGTCAAATATCCATTCAAGGTGTTCAACATGACCCCAAACCATTTAATCAGAGGGATAAATGCTCTTAACATAGAAGTGCTTCCATTTTAAGATGATACATTAAGCCCCCACTTTAGCAAGAGTATGGACTCGATGCAAACTCTTGGTAAAGGAGATCACAAAGAAAAAGATAATCTTATTGAAATCAAAGGGACAAAGGAATCCTCAAGCCCCTAGGGACTTGAGTCTTTGTTAACTCCAAGATTGCAATAAGAGACACATCACTAGAAAAATATAGAAAAGGGAAGAGAGGAGTGGCTAGCTCGCCCAGTAAGATGTGTGTATCTCACTGTGAACCACAAAAGGATAGGATGGCCCACTAAGAAAATACTTGATAGTCACCCCATAATGTTGTGTGCATTCTGGTGGCTTTGTGTATGTATGTAGTGCATCTTATGATGGCTTTTATAAAGTACCCATGGATCCACCTTCTTGTATCACCATGGAATACAAAATGTGTGTCTCCTCAAGATTTAGCAACTTATGTTCGTTACCCTTGAAAGATTTAGCATATTGAAAAATTTGAAAAATGTGTGTCTCCTCAGGATTTAGAAACTTATGTGTGTTACCTTCAAAAGATTTAGCATATTTGAAATTGGAAATGTGTGTCCCTTCAGGATTTAGCAACTTATGTGCGTTACCTTCTGAGATTTAGCATGCTGCAAAACAAAAGGTTAGAACAAAAATACATAATATAGATCGAGGGAGGCTATATATATGCCCCCCTCCTTAATATGGAAAAAACATACTATTTTGACATGTTAAGGAAAGAAAAGAACAAGGATAAAGCCTTCTTTAGCATCAAGACAATATCCATAGACAACACCCAGTCCAGGCCAAGAAGGTCACAGCTCCTATGAGGCCATGGAAGGGAAGAATGCAAAGAGATATCATGCAAGAAGTGAAAAAGTAACCCTTGTGAGGGATAGCACACTATTTAGTTTCCAAGTTGAGATATATATCAACCATAGAAACCCAATGTCAAACAATGAAATAGGTTGTGATCAAGGAGAAAGATCCTCAATGCAAACCAAAATGTTCATGTATGATTGGATATCACATAATAGATAGATTTTTCTTAACCAAGGAAAGAGGTGAATCCTGGAAAGATAAAAAAGAAGGAGATGACATCCTTGCCCCCCAAGTATAGGAACAAAGATGAAAGGGGACCTATTATATCACTCAAAACACTATGCAAGACAACGAGCCCCCAAGGAGTAGGCTAACATTGTTTACATAATGTGGAGTTCCATAATAGGAACATAGATGTTATTTAGAGAAAACAAGATTGAAATACAAGTCATTGCCACATGCTATATAAATAACCTTACTATCAATGAGCTGCCTAATCTTATAATGTAAAGCATGACATTCATTAGTAGAGTGATCATGAAATCTATGATATAAACAAAAAGGAAGAGTCTTCAAGTATGAACTACGTTTCTTTTTGTGTTTAGGTCTAGTAATCATCTTGGCACGAAGGAGTTTAGGCAAAAGAACTTCTTGGTCAAATTCCTTCACAGTTTCATTATGTTTTGAAGTGTTATTTGAGATGTTGTTAACATTGATTTGTTGTTGAGGATTAAATCCTAATCCATAAGAATGCTCATGCCCCCCAGTGTGTAAGGGCATTTGAATTCCCTGTTTATGCTTACTACATCCTTGACCATTAAATCCTTGTTTAACTAGGAAGTGATAACCAGGACCATAACGAGAAGCCATATCAGAAGAAGTCAATGTAACTTTAGTAGTAAGAATATCATTCTTAGTAGGATTGACAGGTTCATTGTGGGTGGAAGTAGTGAAAAAGTTATTACAAAGGGTTTTAGAAGTAAAAACTCATTGTTCAAACTCTCTTTGTTTCTTCATAAAATCAAGATCTTTAACCTTATACTCTCCAATAAAGGTAGGATTAAAATCCAAGGATCCCCAATCATCGCCAAGAAGAGCATTAGAGGAAGAAGGATTACTATTAGGAATAGGAGTAGTGTGGGTTTGAATATTTAGACAAGGATTAGGCACATCATCCGCATGAAGCGTATACATCTCATTGTTATGTATAAACTTAACTTTATGGTGAAGGGTGGAAGGAACGACATGCATCTCATGCAACCAAGGTCTACCCAAAAGAAGGTTATAGTTGAGAGGTCCAGGCATTACATGAATAGGTGTATTCAGGATGACTGGTCCTACTTTGATAGGTAAGGTAATGATGCCTAAAGTGTTCTTAGCAATGTTATCAAAGCCACGAATAGCAACATTATCAGGTTGAATAGTTGAAAGATCGACATTAATTGCTTTGAGCATGTCTATGCTACAAACATTAAGCCTAGATCCATTATCAATCAAGGTCCTACGAATGATACTTTTATTGATAGAAACAACAACCATAAGAGCATCATACTGATTGTGAACTTCTTTAGAGGGTAAATCCTTTTGAGTAAATACAATATCAGGAGGACCCAGGGTAGCATGAATGCATTGTAAGAAGTTATTGATGTTTTCTTGATTAGGAGGTGGAGTAGGAAGAGTTTCTAGAGCTTTTTGCAAGGCTTCATAGTAGGTAGGTGAAGTTTGAAGAAGCTCCCATAAAGAAATCTTGGCAGGAGTATTTTGCAATTGAGTTATCAAATCATACTCCTTGCTAGGAAGATGAGGTGGAGGAGGAAGAATAGGTTGAGAAGGTGGAAAAGAAGTAGAAACCACCGGATTAGGTTGAGGATTATTCCTTGTACGATAAGTGTGAGCTATCAAATCTTGATCATTGAAAGACTCCATAGGTTTACCTTTCATAGTAATGCGAGGGAAACCTTTGACAGTCAACAAGGGTTTAGGATAAACCGTATTAGTCATCTCAACACTATAAATAGATCCATATAAAGGAAGCAAAGAGGACATCCTAGGAGGAGATGAGGTAAGATCTTGATTCTCCATAGGATCATCACTAAAAGGGAGAGAATTAAGGGAATTCATATCATTCTCCACTAATGCCTCATCACTAGAAGGAATCTCAAATGGAGGTAAAGCCTCTATAATGTCATCTTCTTTCACTAAAATGTTCGCATAAGGGAAGTGTGTTTCAGAAAAAGAGCTATCACCATGTATTAATAAATCACCCTCATGTATCAAAGCTTCTTCAGGAGGAGGGGATAAATCAATGTCTTCATCGAAGGGTTCATTCACAATGGCTTCATGAGGAAGATAAAAATCAACATCCCCATCCAAAGGTTCAATAAAGCACTTAAACCACGCTTGAGATAACTTGTGCAACATGATGATGAATAAAGAAATGCATATAAAGTAGATCTAGATATACAATGAAATATTTTTGTATTTTTGAAGAAATTTTACAATTTTTTTGTATTTTTGAAATATAAATGCAAGAGCATAAAAGAAATCTACTCTTATTGCAAGATCTAACACAAAATGCAAATCTAACACAAGATAATAGAAAGGGAGATCTAACACAATAGAGCATCTAAATCCACAAAAGAAAGGAGGGAAAGTGTGTCGGGTTCACCGAAATGTAAAGGATAAAATAGTGTATGGGGTCCTAGGGAAATGGCTTGCACACAAAATAGACCCCGAAGCCAATATTTTATACTTACATGAAATTGTATTAATATGGAAAGTAAATGTAGATGACTAATATTGAAATTAAGAAATAAAGGTACTTACCTCCAAAAAAGAATTAGCTGAAAACCCTATCAAATGATCTCAAAAACTGTTGATTCCCGCATTCTTGAATCGAAACTGCGAGATCTAAAAAACCCAAAAATCTTTTTCCAATTTGAATTAGGTCATCCTTGACCCAGATAGCGGGGCAAGATCTTACCCTAGGGCAGGATCCTACCCCCCACAGCTCTGACAGAAATTTTGTTTGCAGATCTCAGAAGTTTGGTGAAAAGGGTATCAAAATTTTCTCTCAAATCTAAAATTCCACACTTGTACCTACAAGAAAAAGAGAGTTTTTGGTTGTTTTTTGGGGGGTTTTCCTCAGTCAAACCCCAATTTAGGAATTAACCTTGAAATTGAATTGAAATTGATGGAATAAATAAAGTAAATGGAACAATTCACCTTGCTTGAGTTGAAACCCTTGTGGAGGATTCAAATCTTTGAATCCACAAGAATGGATGAATGTAGAATCAAATATAGGATGTCTCCAATCAATTGTCTTTAGATCTTCAACACCAATCTTGAATGGATCTTGAACTAGGAAGAGGCTTGAATGGAAATGGAGGAATATTCAACAAGAGAGCTCCATAGAGCTTGAATCCTTCAATGGCTACTAATGGATCTCCTTGATGAATTGGATGCTTGAATGCTTGAAGGCTTGAATGCTTGATCTTCTTGCTTGAGAGCTTGAGAGATGGATTGTAAAACTTGATTGTGGATGTTCTCACAAAACTTGATGATGAAAATGAGAGAGGAAGGCCTCCTTTTATAGTGATCTAGGGCACACTCCTCTAGATGGGCCACCTTGGAGAATTAAATCCCAATTAGGTCCTCACCTTTAGAAAATATACCTAGATTAAATGCAATTAAAAGATTTACCATTCCAAAACCTGAAATGGCGAACCTGGAGGTGGGAAAATAAATCTCCCGAAAGCTCGAAGCCCGAAAATTAAGGATCTTGAAAATTTGGAGAAAGGGGTCAATGTCGAGGTTGACCCTAACCTAGTCAGGGTCAACCTAAGACCTTGACCTAGTCAGGGTTGACCTAAGACATTGACCCTAGTCCTAAATTGACTCATAACCAAGTCAAGACATCCTAGGGATGCCCAGAAACCTAGAACTGATGCCAGAATAGGATAGAATGTCAGGAATAGACATAAAATCCTATGATTACTGAGATGAAGGCTAGGAGGATCCATTTCTAAATCCTACCTAGAAAATAGAGCTATGGAAGAGGGAAATTCAGGAGAATCCTTAAGATCTTAACCCTAATTTCACCTAGAATGAAGCAGAAAAGAAGTGGAAAGTGGGGAGAAAGCCAAATCCAAGTCAAATATCCATTCAAGGCATTCAACATGACCCCAAACCATTTAATCAGAGGGGTAAACACTCTTAACATGGAAGTGCTTCCATTTTAAGATGATACACTAGCATAGAGTACTCAATAATAATCTAGTAGGGGTAGATTTCAGTAGTCTAGTGCACATTCATCAAGGAAGGGTTTCAATAGATGATTCTTTTCATATGGATAGCATGACCACATTGTAGTTAATTATCTACATCATTCAGATTTGGCCTCTAGTAAGAGATAGGCCACTTTCAAGCCTACTATGGGAGATATTGGTAGGTCTCATAAAGTGTTTATAGTAGTGGACCAAGGACAAGCTGAGAACTAGGGTAAAATCAATAAGACTATAGGTTTGTTAGGGGGTATTTACACTTTTAAAAAAATAAATAAATTCAGGAGCCACATATTCTTTTATTTCTTTTTCATTGGTAGATTGTTGGGGGATGGTGGTAGTAAAGAAGGGAGAAGGGAGATAGGTGGTATCTTTAGCTATCCTTTAGGGATAAGGTGACCATAAATTCTCTTATCCATGGTTGTAAGTTGGATCTAGGATCCTTTGTGTGTGTGTTTTTATTGTGTACCTATACATCTACAAAAACAACACTCAATAATCCATTAGATCCATTGGTTAGCACAATAAAAAAATCAAAATTAATAAAAACCCAATGAAGTGTAGCTTATTACTTCCTAGACATGAGGAATTATGGCCTAATTAATGATGCTATCAGAATTTAGCATTTAGATCAAGGAATTGACTCTCATGAAATGAAAGATTCATGAAATGCATCTAAATGAATGCAATTTAGATGATTTTTGATGTATTCAAGGATAGAAAAACCTACAAGAGATCAATCCAATCCTTGCAGTCAACACACCACAATGGAAACTACAAGTCAAGATGGAAATAAATGAAAGACCAGTCTTCGATTATTATCAAAATATTAGTTACAAAATATTTGTAACATGCAGTCTCACATGCCAAGTATACATGCCTGATTAATATTAGTAATCCCTTACAAAACCTAGACAAACTATGAACAAATAATCTTATGAAATTTCCCATCCCTTAGGAATAAGTCCATAAGCTTATATAGCCAATGCAATCATAGGTTGGCCCAAAAAAAATCACATTTTCCAATAATAGAGAAAACATGTTACAATGAATAAGTCGGCTCCCAAATCATCTGGAACAACCTCTAAGAAAGAAAATAAGATATGTGATAAAAGAATAATTTCAGCCTCAAATGTATCAATGAGTTGGCATGATTGCAACTGGAGATTCCAATCGGTAGATTATAAAATTAATTGGTGAACACAAAGACTGACTGAAAAAATGAAGAACTAGATAGTCTCACAAATAATCTATAATAAATCCTACATGATGAGTCCAAATGAGGTGAGATTATAGGATTAGGTTAAACACAAATCCACAAACACACTATAGCAACCACAACTCAAAAACATAAGAAAAGATCATCCACAACTCCAAACACTAGATTGATCAACAGAAAACTAAATATCTTTTTAGTTGATGCAAAAGTTATTAGATCCAAAGATGCTCCTGCATTAGACACCTAAGGTACTTGAAAAGAGAGCCTCTCACTTTTCTAGGGCCAAAGGAAAACCAAAGTGGTCAACCTCAGCCTTTGAAACCATGATTAATCCTCAACTGGTCTATCCTTCCATTTGAAAAGATATTCCATATACTTCTTACCTCTTGTACTTAGAACAACTCTACTATCCAAAATCTTCTCTATCTGACCCTTCTACTTCTTAGAATACTATTGTCCAACATTTCAATAATAAATGCTACCACATTAGATTCATGATAGTCATACAAATCTACAACATTGAATATCAGTGATATATCCATGTCATCTGATAATTCCACTTCATATGGATTCCCTAAATCAAATCTCCTCAAGATCTTACAAGGACCAAATTTCTTCATCCTCAACTTGTTATAAGTACCAAAAAGAAATCTACCCTTCTACAATTAAACCTTAACTTCATCTCCCATTTTAAATTCCTTATGTCTCCTCTTAATGTCATCTCTCCTCTTATAAATTTGATTCATTTCTCCCAAATGATGCCTCACTCCTTGATGCATTGATTTAATAATCTCAACAAATTCCTCTCCTTCAACACTCTTCCTAACTTCATGACTAATGTCCCTTAATTATGCTACTCCCCTAGGATTAAACCTAGTAACCACTTCAAATGGTGTCTTCCTTTTGCTCCTATTTACTAAATTATTATAAGTAAACTCAACTTGAAGTAAAACTAAATCCCAACTTCCAGGATTATCTCCAACAAAATAGCTCAACAAATTCCCTAAATGCATGTTCACGACCTTTGTCTATCCATCAGTTTGTAGATGAAAAGTAGAACTAAACTTCAAATCAGCTTTCAATCTCTTCCAAAGTGTCCTCCAAAAATATCCAACAAACCTACTATCCCTGCCTAAAACAATGCTCTTAGGTAATCCATGTAATCTCACAGTCTCAAAAAATAAATCAGCTACATGCACTACATCAGTTGTCTTCCTACAAATAATAAAATGCACCATCTTAGAATTTTTTTCTAAAACCACAAAGATAGAATCATAACCCCTTCACGTTCTCAGTAAACCAATCACAAAATCCATACTTGTCTCCTCCCAAGGTATGAATGGTACTGTCAAAGGTGTATACAATCCCACATTATGACTACTAGCTTTGGCAACTTGACATACCTTACAACCCTGTACAAAATTCCTCACATCCTTCTAAATTTGTGGCCAAAATTAATTCTCACTCACTAAAGCTAGTGTCTTATCAATGCCAAAATGTCTTGCTAAACCTCCACCATATTTCTCCTCAATCAAATTATACCTCATAAAAATTCTAGGTATACATATCTGACTACCCTTGAATAACATCCCATCCTGAATGAAATAATTCAACCACTTACTTATGTATGCAACAACACGTTCTTTACAAGCCTTACAAGGTTCACTAAAATCTAGATCTTCCTCATACAATACCTTCAATTCATCAAATATCAACACTGCAATATTCATTTTAGTCAACAAAATCCTCCTCCTACTCAAAGCATCATCAACTTTATTTGACACACCACTCTTATGTTTCAACACAAATGTATAAATTTGGATAAAATCAACTCATCTCATATATCTTTGATTCAACTTACCTTGGCTGCTCAAATAATTCAATGCTTGATGATCAGTATATATTAAAAACTCCCTAAGTAAAAAATAATGTCTCCATTTATTTAAAGCCTGAACTATAGTGTAAAATTCCTAATCATATACTAAATACATCCTTTTAGCATCATTCAAATTCTTAGTGAAGTAAGCAACATGTCTCCCTTCTTGAGTCAAGACAACTCCAATTGTATTTCCACTAGCATCACAGTCCACTTGGAATACCTTATTGAAATAAGGTAAAGATAATACTGGCTGTTCTGTCACCTTTTTATTTAGAAATTCAAAATTCCTTTGTGCTCCATGCATCCATTCGAACTCCTTTATATCTCCTATCATAGTTTTAGACATTGGTCCATAAATTGAACTAAAGTTTCTATTGAACTTGCGGTAGAAAATAGCTAACCCATGAAATGATCTTACCTATCCAACTATCACCGGTATAGGCCACTCAACAATGGCTTTCAACTTCTTAACATCCATCTTCAATCCTTCAGTAGATATTACAAACCCCAATTATACTAACTCCTCTTTCAAGAAAGTACACTTCTTGATGTTTATCAACAATTTTTATTCCCTCAACCTCTACAATATTTGTCTAACATGTAACAAATTATCATTTTTTCTCTTATTGAATATCAAGATATCATCTAAGTACACAATGACATACTACCTAAGAATTTATTCAAGACTTCATTCATTAATCTCATGAAAGTATTAGGTGCATTAGACAATCCAAAAGGCATTACCAACCACTCATACAATCCTTCACTTGTCTTAAATGTAGTTTTTCACTCATCACCCTCTCTAATGATAATCTGATGATATCCACTCTTCAAGTCTACCTTGGTTAAATACTTATCTCCACTCAAATAATCCATCAAATCATCCATTCTTCGAAAAGGAAATCAATACTTAATAATAATCTGGTTGATAGCTCTAGAATTTGTACACATCCTCCATTTTCCATAATTCTTAGGTGCTAACACTACATGCATTACACATGGACTCAAACTTTCTATGATCAACCCTCTCTACAAAAATTCTTGCACTTTCCTATTGAGTTCTTCATTCTTTGCTAGTGTCATCCTATAAGCTTCTTTATTAGGCATACTATCCCTTGTTATCAAATCCATACAATGACTAATACTTCTCATCGGTGGTACTCCATCAGGAATCTTATCTGGTATGATGTCAACATACTCATTCAACAATCCAGTGATTTCTACAGGATGTTCTCCTACCAATAATTTATCCTCAGACACCTTAGGTACTAAATCAAAACACACATTATTATGTTGCATGCCATCCAAAAACTTTCAGCCATCCACTAGACAAATTCTTGCACTGGCACATACTTAAGTCTTAAGAGGTTCCTCTAAAGGTAACAATTTTTGTTTCATCCCATTAGAAACAATAGTATAAACATTCCTTCTACCATATTGCATAGATTTCCTATCATACTACCATGGCCTACCCAAAAATATATGACAAACATCCATAGGCATAATATCACACAAAACCTCATCATAATACTTCCTAATCTTGAATTTAACTAGGCATTATTCACTTACTAGTACCTTGTTTTCATCTTGTATTCACACAATCTAATAGGGTTTAGGTTATATCCAATTGGGACCTTTAGGCATATTTATAGAAAGTTTTATAGGCACGAACCCCATCTAGAAGACCATTGGATGAACTATGTAGATGATTATAAGGTAAGGATCATGGATCATTACAAAATGGATTTAGAACTAGAAGAGGAGGTAATTAAATTCAGAATTCCTTCAAAGGTTTGGGATAGTGATGTAGAAGATATCCTTGATCCCATTTACAATTAAGACAAGGTGTACACTAATTCAATTATGAAAATTGAGGTACATAGGGATGAAAATGATGATATTAAACACTAAGCCAGGCATTAAATTGACTTGATAATGAGGTGGATACATAAGCCCTTTATGCTTGACTCAGTGAAGAGGAAGCCCTAAATAGACCCACCTTCTAAGGTGGAAAAGGGGAAGGGTAAGAAAGTAAATAACCTAAATTTCAAAGAGACATCTCCCATAAGGCCAGAAACAATGTAAAAACATGCGAGGTCTACAACTTATGGTCCTACAAAAAAGTGTAGGATGGAGAAGAGAAAAGAGAAAGATGACACTACACCTCATTATGTTGTGCAAGATATATCTAGAGTAGATGAGCCTACATAGACAGATGCACCTTTGTAAGATCCTTAACCACCATCCACTTTCAAATAATAGAAGGTTCAAACTTCTAAGATTCAGAGACCTAAGGGTGGAGAAACCCAAATAAGAGGTAAAGTACACAAAAGGAAGAGAGCCTCAGTGTCTCATCAACTTGAGACACTCCCAGAAAACCAAGAGGATGAGGAACAAGAAGAAGATGTTCTCTTGGTAAGGAAAACACAACGATCTACTACTACAAAAAGGAAGAGGGTACAATGAGAAAATGATCCCAAGGATGAACTTGGTCCTGATGAATTTTACATATCTAATTTTGAAGCTATTCCTAGTTTTAAATATGTTACTCAAGATCAACCAGCTATAGGAAAAGGTAAAAGTATAGATACTTCAACATTTACCCCTCTTTAGACTCAGTTTACAAGGGAAGAAAGTTAGGACAAGGAAGATGCTAAAGATAAATTGCTTGAAGAACAAACTAGAAGACAAGTACCTTTTCACCCATCCTTGGATGAAGAACCTAAGATATAAAAGGATACAAGGATGGAGGAACAAGGGAATAGAATAGGAGAGCAAGCAACAGGGCTTGAGGAAGGAGAAATTGGTACACAAGAAATAACTAAGGAACCCAAGGGTGATGCCTTGACACAAGTTACTCAAGAGCCAAAAAATTTGATTCCTCCACCTCTAGAAATGTTACAAGTACAAGAAAAATAGGTTCTACCAAAGAAGAAATAGAAACCAACAATTGTATTATGGGTAGAAGTGTTATCTAGTTCATATTCTGAGGTTGAGAAAGAGAAAAATCCTGAGGAGATAGGTGATAAATTAGGAACATAGGAATAGGTAGAACAACAAAAGGTTCCTTCATCATCTCCAAGAAAAGATACAACTCCAAAACATGAACAATAGCATGTTGAAGGTGAAGAAGAAGAAAGAGAGGAAACCCCAAAGAATTTAGAAATAAGGGAGGCTTTGGAAAGAGAGGAATATGAAGAATAATAAGAGGATGAAAGGTATCATGGATGGATTTCCATCCTAAAAATAGCCCCATATGATCAATTAACAGCCTCTACTAAGCCCACCTAGTTGGCTTCGGCAATTTAGCCCTGGAAGAGAACTTATACTGAAGAAGAGGATGTTGACATGTATAATTTGGGATAGACATTCCATAGGGGAGAGTATAGCCAAATTTCTCAAAGGATGTCATATGTGACATAAGATTACCAAGGGAGATGAAAGGCTCAAGTTGTAGTACCTCCTCCAAGCACAAGTATCATAGATATAACTCTAGAATACTACATAATGGATGAGTTTGACCTAGGTGAACCCACTCATGAGGGTGGTAAGGCACTAGAAACATAAGGTTGGAGTAGTTGTTCAAATATTTGGATAAAGGATGAAATAGAAATTTAGGAACTCAAAGCACAGGTGGAAAATTTGAAGGATTATGTGACAAAGATAGTTGGTCATATTGACCAAGATCATCTGGGGCTTGCATTACAAGAAGTGCCATATTCACCAAGATAATTTTGACAAGTGAGTTAGTGCCATTGGTGTCACCATTGAAGCCTATTAGATGAGCATAGAAAAGATTGAATAGAGGAGAAATGATATTTTACTATGAGTAGAGAAGATAGAGAAATTATTTGTAGGTATTGACTTGGAGTTGTATGAAGATGAGAATAAACAAACATTATACTCCACAAAGAACATTGTCCAATAGTTTATCAAAATTGTGGCTGAGATAAACACCAAAGAATATTTGCAACAATAATTCTATTTCAAATAGGACATGAGGAAGATGATGGAGCATATAGAATAGATTCAAGTGTTTTCTTCAAAGCTCACCTCATTCTGGGAAAAGTAGCAAAAGATTTTGGATTCCATAAAGTTTCCCAATTTTGATGCAATCCAAGAAATCGTAGAGAGACTTCACAAAGCTCACCTAGACATTCTTCTAGAAAACTAAGTGTCATTTTGATACTTATTCATTTTTGCAGACTTCAGTCATTTTTTACATACTTAGCAAATTTTCAGTCATGCATTTTTCAGAGATCCACAACCCCAAAATTCTAGGGTCACCAAATTTTCATACTTAGCCATTTTTTCAAGATGTATTTTTTGAAGGTTCTCAACTACAAAAAATTTGGGCACACATTTTTGAAATCACAATTTTCATTTTCAATTAGTTTTTGAGTAGATTGCATGCACCTTTGGGGTCATTTTGCAAGTTCATTTGTCTTCTATCAATTACAAGAAAAGGGAGCAGTTAGATCCATGCATTTTGGGAAAATTCATCAAGGAGAAGATCAAACTGTATGAATAAAAATAGAAGAAAGAGTGAACTGTGGTTTGATTTCCTACATTTTGTAGGATGATTATAGTCCAATTTTGCATGTATATTATGTGTAAATGGATGGGAATTCATCCAAACTTGTTAGAAATCATTTTAGGAGTACTTTTGCATATTTAAATAGTAGTTTTATTTTTATTACGCCTTATTTTGTGTACATGAAACCCTAGAGCTACGGGTTTCTTATTCTCCAAGTTGAAGCACTATATAAGTTCATTACAAAGATGTAATGAAGGTCAATATTTTTATGCAATAAAACTATATGATGTTGGTGCTTCATTCATGGTGTGATTCTTCTGCTATCTATGCATAATTGATGAGTATGTACATGCTTGTTCATTTATTTCATAGAGCCTGTGTTTTATTGCGAGTGTATCTGTGATCAATTAGATTGGAGATTATTTTTATTGTCTCATCTTGTTGTGACAAATGATTGGAAATATTTTTTCTATTGGTTTAAAGATAAATTTTTCTTATGTGTGTGCACATCTAGTGGCTTCACAATTTGATGAATTTTGGAAAATCTTGCATCTGGGTAAAGTTTCTTCAAAAGATTGCATCTACTTAACATATAATTGTGAGTTCATCTAATGATTCTTTTATCAATTTCCATATTTTTATCATTTAATTTGAAAGTGTGATTCAATTATGGTTTATGTCTGTTAGATCTCATTTCTAGAAAATTTGCTTATAATTCTTATTGCTCAATCTTTTGATATTTTTTGGAAATTGGTTAAGATAGGAAATCATCATAAGTTTTAAAATTAGATTTGCATTGTTAGGAAATTAAACGCATTGGAAATTGAGAAAATACAAAAATTGTTAAAGTTTTTTTTTACATTCTTCAAACGATAGAACTAGAAAAGGCCTCCTCGTGAACAATCACATTTATCTTCCATTGAGCTATCTAAGAAGTTGACAAGAATCCTTACATAACCTTGGGAATAACTTCATTATTCTTTCAAGAGTGTAATTTGGATCTTGAATTCCTAGTAATTTACTTGTGTAAAAACAATGCTCAACAGAAGTAGCACTAGAAGGAGGGCCTTAGAACAAAAGGCTAGAAAATGTTGGATCTTTATCACCGTAAAGGTTTGAATGGGTAATTATATCATCACTAAAGAGAGGAGAGTTCTTACATCTCACCAATCATTTCAAAGCCTATAATGACAAGGGGAAATCAAAGGGAATCCCTCCTCATCAATTATCATAACCAAAAAACTATGCTTTTCCACCAATCACCCATCACTGCCCCAACTATCACATTAGCCCTTAATCAAAATCAGAATATACCACCACCTCCTCCAATGGCATTTTTTTGCAAGTGCACAAATTTCTCCCTTGAACTTTGTTGGCCAATTGCATGAGTTACCCAAGAATCTTGAGAATTTTTTCACAAATTTTATGTATGGATAATCTAGGATAGCGGAAGAGCACATTTGTGCTTTCAAAGAGATATGAAATCAAAAATAAATTGTGCATCAAGATTCAAGACGTTGTGTGTCTCTTGTTCCCATACACATAGGGATAATTTTCCTATAGTTGCTACCTAAATTTTCCTAGGGGGTCCATCACTACATGGGTGGAATTTGAAACCAATTTTTTTAACCAATTCATTCTTTATGTGGATCCCGCTACATTACACCACCAGTTTATCTCAGCTAGGAAGGAACCAAATGAACCTATTGCAATGTTTAACCATCATTTCCATAAAATATACCAAAAGCTTGAAGCTCCATATATTTTACATGTAGGTGCTACTTTACAAATATACCTATGTGCCTTAAATTCTTTAATGGATTTCTTTTTTAGAAGACTCCCACCCATAGATATAGATACCCTAGAGAAGGTATGCAATGAAGCCATCACTTTCACATAGCAAATGGACCCACAAGCTGGTGGGTATTTTAGAAATTTACCATAATTTGGTAATGTTGCTTCCATGAACACTTTTGTGGCCATTAATCATGCCTTGTACAATCATACCCCATTTCTCAATCCTATACCAACTCCACATCTCGCTGCCCCACCACCGACTATCACATATCCAAGCTATGAAGCACATAAAACAACCTTTTTTGAGAAAAAAAAGTGGCACCCCCAAGTGAACCCGACAACCATTTAGTATAAAAAATGGATGCAATGAAAAATAATTTATCCCAATTGATTAACAAGATCACTAAGATAAAATTGAATCCATCTCAGAACCAAGGTAGTTATCAACAACAACCTTATGCTCCAAATACTTATTCTCAGAACCAAAACCAAATTTACAACACTTACGGTAATAGAAAAAAATAACAATTCATAGGAGAAATAATTTGGACAACAACAACCCAATAAACCTCGGAACAAATGACCCAATAATGGAAGTATACCCACTAGTAATTCTAATTCTTATGACTTTGTTGATGTAAAATTCATAGGAATTAGAGGTACATGCTAGAGTGATAATAGATACAAGAATGACATAGGTGACTAACAAGCTTGAGGTTATGATGACCCTCTAGTCTAGTTCAATGCAATGTTGTTTTATTCTTATAAACCAGAAACAAGAGTGGTTTCCAACACTAATACAAATGAGGAAGATTTTGTGTTCCCATTTCAAAGAGAAAATCAATCAGAGCACTCAGAGGTTCATGCAATATTTAAAAACAACAATTGGAATACTTACAACCTAAGGAGCTGAAAGGAACCTTTGACTGATGATATTCCTCTTGGGTTATAACCTACATCACTAAATCCATGAGACAAAAATAACCCTACACCTCCAAAAGGACCTAATGTTTCTACTTCAACACCTCAAATCACACCTATTATGCTCATAAATCCAAATTGGTCTAATGAGAAATATATCACAATTAAGGAGTTAAAAAAGACTAAGGAAAATATCTCAATGTTTGAGATGTTTCAAGCTTGCCCATCCTAGATGAAATTACTCTTGAGATCATTGGATCATTACAAACTAAATAATCTATCTAGAAATACACTAGCTTCTCCATCTAATGTCAATGCCTTAGAGGCATTCCCTACAATATTCAGAGACAAGATGGAAGTACCTCCATTTTTACCAAGTTTGCACATATTCTAAAAGAATATACACAATGGATTGATAGATTCAAGAGACTCCTATAATGTGATGCCACTTTATATTTACCAAAATTTTGGGATGATCCCTAAGACCACAAACATAGTGGTGATACAACTAGACAAAATAGAAGTCAAAGTGATTGGGCTATTAAAGGATGTACACATTCAATCGGTTTCAAAACCAAGGATACAAGAATGCATTGACATTCATATTGTAGACATTCTTGAGACATACATAATTTTTCTAAGTAGGGGATTAGACTAAGTTCTTGAGAGGTTGGATCTCTATTGATTTCACACAATTATGGTTTCCTTGGAAAGTATTGAACAACGAAATCAAGATTGATGTCTAGCCAAAGCTCAAGAAGATGATCATGGAATAGAATGTACCTAACGAAGTGTTATTCTCACAAAAGTATTTGGGAGTGAACTGATTCGATAAAATCCTTATGTGTCAAATTGAGGAAAGGGATAATACCAATGAAAACCCTGTACAAGGATTAATGCAGCCTCTAAGTGGTGAGGAGGTTCTCCAATATTTTATCAACAACATGATGTTGACCTAAATATATTGATGCTACTAGGATACTATCACTTACACCATGAAAGTCATTTTGAGTTTGAGTGTGCTAGCTCCCAAGATTCCATATCCCAAGTGTTGACCTAGATGGCTTAGTGTATCAAAAAAATCCAAAGCTCAGATTCAGGAAGAAAACACTAATGTTATGAACCATTTAGTGATACCTCATTAGTCAGTGGATGTTTACCTCCCTACAAAAGGCCTTCAATAACTATTCAAATGGTCAAAGAAGAGATTGTTTATAAAGATGAGACCCTTGTACAAGAAGAGTGTAGTTATTTAGATGATGGATCTTTATTGCCTTTTAAAGAAATGTTGAATGAAGTTAGAGAAAGACAAGAAGAAGAAAAGGGGAAGGATATCTTAGTGAACATCAATCCAGATCAAGAGTTAGAGACTCCTTTCCCTGAGGGAATGACTTTATCAGATGATTTTTTGGACCATAAGTCAAAAACAAGATCATAAATGATTCAAATTAATTATTTGCCAAAACCACATTCCTCCAAAGGCCACCAAGTCTGGAAGATGATACTTGATAGTTCTAAATGTAAATAGGAAGTTGGAGAAGGTATTGAGCTAATCAATCCATGAGGTAAGTCTTTATATGTTGTTTATAGGCTATCATTTTAATGTACAAACAATATCATAGAATACAGGGCATTAGTTCAAGGCCTTCTTATGGAACTTCAAAAGGGAGTGAAAGCCTTGATTGTTGAAGATGATTCTCAACTGGTCATTAGAAAAATCTGTAGTCTATATTCATGTAATGACAAAGGGTTGGTATCCTACCAGAGTCATGTTTGGGACTTAATCAAGGACCTTGAAGCATTCAACATCAAGACAATTCAAAGAAGAAAGAATATAGTTGTGGATGTATTGGAAATCTAATCAAGTTCCTAGAAATTCCCAACAATATTAAAAAATTTCAAGTGTTTCAAGATGATCAACATATACTCGAATGCATCATCAATGCTAGACTCTTTAAAAAAAAAACTTGATGAGGAAATAGAATAAGTTGAGGAGCGAGATGACCAAGGAAATATGAACTTGAAAACCAACTCCATTCCTAAAGGAATGGTGGCATTGGAAATATTTTTTTATAAAGATGACCCCTCTCAGGAAAGGAGAAAGACCCCTATAGTAGGAGGAGATGATTGGGAGGTCTATAATTTAGGTACCAAAGACAAAATAAGGGAAGTTTGTGTGTGCAAGGTTGGTTCAAATGAAGAAAATAAATGCATGGTCCAACTGCTTAAAAAATATAAGGATGTTATAGAATGGAGTTACAAGGATCTCAAAACTTATGACCCATCAATCATTGTGCATAACATACCGTTGAAACCAGATGCAAAACCATTATGAAAATGACAAAGGTTAGTCAATCCAATGATTGAACCATTTTTTTTTTTTTTTAATTTATCGGTAAAAGGCTAAAGCCCTATAATTTTATTAATAATAAAAAGATTTTACATACAGAACCTTGCTCAATGTAGGCGCTGGTAGGAAAGAGCAGGGTAGAGAAAACCTCCAGCCATGCCTGGGACTTAAGTCCGAATACTAATACATAGTTTCATGGGCATTCCCATGACTCGATATACATCAAGATTTTGAAAAAATTACATAGTTTTCAGTGGGCATACCCACAACTTGAATTTGTCGAGGGTACATATATGCTTAGATATTTACAATTTGTACTTGTGATTTTAATTATAAGATTGAATTTCATATCCAAATATATGGGTATTAATTTGTAGATCCAATTCAAATCCTTTGAGAGAGGAGTGATATTGTTGCCGTTGGGTGATTCAATCTGCAAAAGAAACAGAAGGATCCAAAACCCTATCCTCTTACATGGTTAGTGTTTCAAACTAGATTAAAATAATTGTTAAAGACCTTGTTTATTTACCAACGGAGGATAGCATGGGTTACCTAACTCTATGTACCTAGAATAATTTACCAGAAATTCATAGATCATAGTTCATACAATTAAGCTCCCCTACTATCTCAATATGAGTTAAATTATTGTACTGCTCAGACAATTCTAATCCATATTCTAACTGATTTAGAAACCTTGAAGCAGAGGATCTGAACATCCTTAAACCAACTACATTATTAGAGAAAATAAGTTGCAACCCTTAACTTGAAACCTTAATTAGAAATAATTAGCAGAATCGTGCTATATTAAAGTCTAAACTATAAATCACAAGAAAGGGTGAAAGGATACTCCCTTTAGCTTTAAATGTCGCTTAGCACTAATCACTGCATACTAGATGAAGATAAGCTCCCTATTGCTATAAAAAACCCATAGCCCAAGCTTATTTGGCCTAAGAAATCAACTCTCCACCTACTGCACCAAGTCTAGGCAAGACAAAAGAGCAAGACCGGCCAGGCAATTTCCAAATAAATAAATTGTATATATGCATATATATAGAGACCTTTATAGATGAATATATACCATTCTTATATATGAGCAGGTATTTATTTTATATATATACCTATATATTAACATAAACATATAAATATATATATATCATTAAGTAAATACCTGTGCATATATATGTATATGAATGCATATATATATATCTATATAAGTATACTTCTATAAATATACATATATATATACATATAAATAGCTGAATATATATATATATATATATATATATATATATATATATATATATATATATATATATATATATATATATCCCTTTATACCAGGGTTACAATGCAAGCACAATCATTTCAAAATCAAAGTTTCAAAATCACCTAACCCCACCGAGGAATAAACATAGACATGACAGGGGTCAAGCCACAGCAATTGACAATCCATTCTGCCCACTCTGGCCGCTCAAAAATTGAATTTTGGTACCTCCTGCCACAAAAAAACACTCAGCAAGTACAAATGGTCACCATGCATTTTGTGAGCTTATGCTCCTTAACCATTTGCCCTTAGTCGCGCAATTGCGTAGTCACCAAACTTGATTGCCATAGGAAAACAGGCCTCAATTTGTGCTTGGTCGCATGATCGCATAGCACAAAGACGGGCTATGTGAACATGCGACCACCCGCACCCCCTTTATCTTGCCGCAACTGCCACCATGACAACGGTTGTCACATGATTGCATAGCTAGGAGACAGGCTATGCGAACATGCAACAACTCGCAAACCTTAACCATGTCGAGCAAAATCACCGCCGCCCACCGACCAATCAGGAACCGCCAGACCACATGAAGTCAACACCAGGGGTTTTGTCGCATGATTGCAAGTTGTGGAAATGGCCCTTGCGATCATGCGACAAGACCATTAGACTGCTACATCTGTCACACACTGGCCAATAGAACACTGCCACTTAGCATCCAGAAGATGCCCCATCACCTGCTACCAGGCCCCAGGGACATGTGGCAAGTGGTCACATGATCGCATGTCAGAAAAGTCTAACATGCGGCCATGCAACAGCTAATCATAAGCTGCCACATAACCACCAGTCCAGTCACCACCAAAGAGACCCCACCCACAAAAAAATTTGAAAATCCAGGCCCACCATCACGCGATTGTGTGACTAAGGCAAGCTTAACCGCCAGCCAAGTCGCCTGATGTTAGCCGCTTAATCACCAGAATCTAGTGACAAGGAGATAATCGTTGGTCACCAAGTCGCGGAATGAAAACTTAACTGCCAAGAAACTGAACACCACAGAAGACTGGGACCCATGCAGACAGATGGCAATCAGTCACATGATCGCATGTCAGAAAAGTCTGACATGCGGCCATGCGACAGCCAATAAGAACATGCCCCCTACCTCCCCTCTGACACCGGGCCCACTTCACCGAAGAGATGCTTAGAACAAACAAAATCAACGGTAGGTGCATGATCGCATGGGGAAAGAATATTCCATGCGATCACACACCGACCATTGATCTCCTCCCTCTACCGCTTTGAAGAAACTAGCCCCACATCATTGCACTTGTGCACCTGAGAAAAAGTAGACCTCCAGGTAGCTGAACAGGACTGGGACCCACACGGCTAGGTGGCAAGCTGTCGCATGATCGCATGTCAAAAAAGTCTGACATGTGGCCATGTGACAACCAATCAGGAAGAGTTTGGACCCACCATCTAGTCGGACCTACGCAGTTAAGACCTAGGTCAAAAACACACAAAGTTTTCAGCACCAAAAGACAAGTGCACAAAGTTGGAGGGCAAAGGTCAAAAACAATGAGGGTTTTCAGCAAAAGATCAAAAACACACAGGAATATCGATAGACCAAAAGATAGCAGGGAAGCCAAAAACATCATGGGTTTTTGAAAACACTGTGGGTTTTCGATACTGTGGTAGAATTTTAAAAAATGTTTCCCGCAGACCTTAGAATTTTAATAACTTTTTGGGTTTTATGAATTAGGTTTAGAACAAAACAATCACCAAACATTCAAATCAAGGGTCTAGTTGCTCAATTCTGGTACCAAAATAGCCTATACACTCAACTGCTCAAAAAGTTAGAAGCTTGAGAAAATAGGGACCAGGCTTCCCTCTTAGCCTTCACTGGCTATTATCTCAGTAAGGTCCGATATTATCCATATACTTAATGCTGTACAAATTGCCATTAAACTAAGATTTTTTAGTTTGTAGTTTATAATTCAGGATATTTCCTTTAGCACAATTCCTTAGAGCATATTTCAACAGCAACATCACCTTAAACTGGCTGAAGACATTCATTTACCATCTAAACTGGAATAAAATAGTAAGCTAATGTATTGGGCTACCAAATCCACTATTTGCACAATACCATTATCTATTCTTAGCTATTCTTATATTTAAGAGTAGCAGAAATGAAGATAGCATCCAGTTCCACAGACCATTATTTCCCCATTTATTCGATAGGTGAATTCATTATCAAAGTGTTGATCACCCATCGCATGTTCAATTGCTCTTCTTGTGGAGTCTGGTAGTGTTTTGAGGATCTGGTTCCATCTTTCTGGGAGGATGTGTCCTCTGATGGCCATGGCTCTGTTTCCTTTGGTGTAGAAGGTGAGTAGTTTGGACTCCATGTTTTAAAGTATACCGAAGAAAGGTTGATTTCATACTATGAGGAATGTAATCAGGGCTCTGTCTGAAACTATTGAGGATATGATGGAAGCCTAAGGAAGTTACTAGAAATGTGATCATGTTGAGTTCCATCCTTTGCTATTGTGGATAGCTTGCAATGATTATTGGTACAGGCCTCCTCTGGAAGTGCTACTAGATTGTTCTAATTTGTTCTTGAATCATAGGAATGATAATATGGTATTCTGTAAAAACTTCCTTCCTTTTATAGAAATGATTACACTATGCTTTGTAAGAGCTTTCAAGAGGGTGCTTGGGGATTTTAAATAACTTATGCTAAATCCTTATGCCCTGAGGCTTAAATGAGTTTTAGTAATGCCATGTTTATCTAGGAATCTAGGTTAAGCTAAAGCAGAGTCTGTTCTAATATTAGAAGATAGTGCTCGACAATTTGGTTAAATAACTATGATGGATATTTATGATTCAAGAGATACACCAGTATCGCTATGGGTGAGGCCCATGTTTTCTTAGATTCCCTGAAAACAAGTTAAGCTAGAATAGCTAATCAGGACCATGTCATCTAAAGACTAAAGAAGCCACAGTATAAATGGCTAATCTAAGGAAGACTACTACTATTAAGGATTCCAATGAATATTGAGGTTAACTTGAAATACCATTTCTGAGGTGTTTATATTAAATATAAAGGTTTATTGGTAGCTATATTGCTTAAGGATTAGACTGTCCATAGAAGTGAAGAAGCTTCGATTACAATCTTCCTAGAGACTCAGTGGTAATTATTATTTGATTACCTTATTAAATATAAGGTCCAAGCCATTATACTTAAGTAATCACGAGTAAAGAAATGTCCTTAATTATGACCATTAATAAGGGTTCTCTAGGAAGTCTATCTTTAGGATGATTAAATATATACCTAGACCATACTATGATTAGTCAGCTTAATATACTAAGATTTAACTATATATTGTAATACTACCTCCCATTGATATAATGATCAAGCGTAGCTCTCCCACTTCTTAAATCTTCTATTTATATTTTTCCTTTATTAGCAAGAGAGAGCCTCCTATATTTATATCTCTTACATGTATGTAGATTCCTTAACTTACATCTGAACTTTTCCCGTACTATAGAGAGGTTTAAAGTCTCGCGATACTAAAAATTCATAAAAAGGCTTAGATTCTATACAATGAAGCTTTGAACCCCTGGTTGTCTTATCTTTTTAAGCTTACATTTTCTATCTTAGTCTACTAATTTCAGCTAAATTTTATTGATGGAAGCCTTACCTCAACTCTGTCAATCTTATAGTATGTTTAAGCCTAACCTAGGTAGATTCTAAAATTGACAGTTCTAAGAGGTGTCTGTATTTAGTAGGATGATCAGTGAGCTTATCTTCCTTCTTGGTCCTTTGCCTAGATCTACCTTCAAACACTCCTTCAACCCTTAACAAGAGTATTTTTCCATAGTTACCACTCCGTTGGCCCCTAGATTGGCTAGCTTGTCAGCCTCTGTGTTACCTTCTCTATAGGTATGTCTGATCTCATAATTTGAAATAATTTTCGTAATTGAATTAATCTCTTCAATTTTTGCGTTCAAGATCCAATTAGGAGTTTTCCTAGTGTGGATGGCATTGATGATAATTTGGGAATCTCCTTCAATAATTAATTTATCAATATTGAGGTCCCTGCATAATTTAAGCCCCTCTAGTGCTGTTGTACATTCTACCATATTGTTTGTTGTAGGGTTAATTGGTTTCAAGAATCTAGCGATAACTTCTGACTTCCAATTGTGAATGATCCCTTCAATCCCTGCTACCCCAGGATTACCTCGTGATGCTCCATCGAAGTTGAGTTTATACCATCTAGCTTTCAGGGGTAGCCATATAGAGGAAGATCTATCAACTTTGGCTTTAGATCCCCCTTTTCCAAAGAGGGGAGGGATATCTAATTTTGGCCATTTGCATCTGATTCTGTTATCCCAGCTCCTAAAAGAATCTTCCAAATGCTATGAATCCCTGAGTTTGCTATTAATAATTTCTACTATTGAAGCTTCTATCTTGTTTGCGATTGAGATCTAGGTTAATTTTTGATCCGTAAAAATCCTTCTATTTATTTCTTTCCATAATTCCCATACAACTATGGAAGGTGCCACTATCCATATATCCTTGAAAAGATTGTCTTTATAGGGTGCAGTCCAAGCTTTGAGATTGCTAATTAGATCATAATGGGAAGTAGATTTCCATCCTAAGCTTTGATAAAGCCAATTCCAACACTCTTGGGAAAAGGGGCAATTTAGGAGAATGTGGTTAACATCCTCAGAATGATTTTCACATAAGGGGCATCTAGATGGTCCCTCGAAACCTAATTTATTGAACCTATTTGCTGTAAGGATCCTGTTTTGTAGAGCTGCCCATAGAAACATACCAGCTTTAGGAAGACATGCTTTATTCCAACAAAGGTTTAATGGTATGTCTATGTTATCCATGTTTTTGTCCCTAATAATAGAATTGTAACCTTCCTTAACTGAGTATTTACCAATACTTGATCCCGTCCATATTAGAATATCTGATCTATTTTTAAGTGTTACTTCTCTCTTATTCAACACTGCTAGGAGATTCTACTTTTCCTGCCATCTTTCATCAATTCTATTGAGGACACTCCAACTATCATCTTTCTCCTTTTGTAAGTAATCCTTGATATATATGCCTAAGACTCTTTTGCATTATTCCATAAATTCCTTGGTAAATCCTAGTTTGTTTATGGGAGTAAGGCCTGCCCACGAGTCATCCCAAAATAATGCTTGATCTCCCCTTCCTACATTCCAAGATAGGTATTTGCCAATTATCTCTCTACATTCTTTGATATAATTCCATATCCTTGAACCTTTAACATGTGATTGTGTTCTGAAGATATTAATGGGGTCCCCTTCAGGGATGTATTTATGTAATAATATAGATGCCCACTTACTGCTTGAATCTTTATACATTCTCCAAACGAGTTTGGCCCCGAGAGCTTGGTTTTGCCAAAGAAGGTTTTTGATGCCTAGACCTCCTTTTGATATTGGTCTGCACAAATTCTCCCATTTGATAAGAGCAATCTTTTTGTCTTTGGAGGGTCCTTGCTAATAGAATTCTCAGAATATTTTATCTAATTCCTTTTTTACACTGATTGGAAGGGGGAGAACTGACAAGTGATATGTAGGTATAGCTGAGAGTACAGATTTGATCATGGTTGTCCTGCCTGCTTTAGTTAACCACTTCCCTTTCCATGAGCTTTTCTTATTTTGTACTTTAGATAATACTTGTTGCCATGGTTTGGAAGATAAGAGGCCAGTGTCTAGGTCAATTCCTAAGTATTTACATGGAAACTTGCCGATTTTGTATCCCATTATACTGCAGATATCCTTTTCGATATTCAGGCAGGTATTAATAAAGAAGATTTTTTATTTTGTTGGATTAACATGTTGGCCAGAGGCTTTGGTGTAAGTGTTCATAATGCTTTTGAATGCTCTTGCTTCCTGTCTATTGGCAGAGCCAGGTAGAATTGTATCATTCACGAACTGCTGATGGGTAAATATTTGGGATGTTTTTTGAAGCCTTTAATCCCATGATTTTTCCTTCTACTTATTGCTTCATAATTGCTCTTCCTAATGCTTCCACCATAATAATGTAGAGAAAAGGGGACATCAGATCTCCTTGCCTTATTCCCATAGATATACTAAAGAAACCTTCTGGTGAGCCATTGATAAGAATGGAAATTTTGGGCGATGAGATGCAATTAAAAATAAGGTTGATCCATTGTTTGGAGAAACTGAAAGCTTCCATACATTTACACAGGAATCTCCAATCTACTTTATCGTATGCTTTTTGGATGTCTATTTTCATTAGTATGCTCAATTCTTTTTGTAATTTGAGCGGTATGTACTATCTCTTGCGCTATAATAATACCATCTAGAATCGATCTGTTAGGTACAAAACCCATCTGTTCTTCTGAGATAATTCTTGGGAGGAGGGTTTTGAGTCTATTTGCTAAACACTTTGAGAGGATCTTATAGATGGTATTACATAGGGAGATAGGTCTAAAGTCCCCTAGTTCCATACTTTCATTTTTCTTTGGAATTAAGGTGAAGAAGGTGTTGTTGATTTCACTTAAAAGAGCTCCTAAGTTTCTAGTGGCTTCCATTGCTTGCCATACCTCTACTCCAACAAAATGCCAACACTTTTGGAAAAATCCTGCTTGAAAGCCATCTGGGCCTGGAGCTTTATCTGGATGGAGTTGAAATACTACTACTCTTACCTCTTCTAAAGATAGCTTGTTATTTAGTATTTTATTGTCTGCTTCCGTAATCAATTTTGGAATGGCTTTAAGCATTTCTTTTTGGGTATTGAGAGCTGAAGCTTCTAGTGAATTGAGAAGGGAATAATAAAATTTTTTAAGAGCCTCTAAAATCTTTCCAGGGTCCTTTGTTGTCGATCCCTCACCCGTATTAATTCTGGCTATTCTGTTAATGTTCCTTTTGAAATTGGTTGTGTTATGGAAGAATTTAGTATTGCTATCCCCCTCTTTAAGCCATGACTCCCTGGACTTTTTCTTCCAGAATATCTCCTCTTTGAGGAGAATGTCATTGTACTTAGCCATTAGCTCCTTTTCCTTGTGGTAGCTAAGGGCATTCATTCCTTGTTCTATTACCGTATTATTGAGGTCAGTTAGTTCTTGTTCTACTTGAGCTTTTTCTTTAAATATGTTATTAAAGTGATTCTTATTCCATTCTAATGCTTTATGTTTGATAACTTTTAATTTCGTTGTTAAGAAAAACATTTTCGACCCTTTAACCGACACTTGTCCCCACCATCCTTCTAAAAGATTTATGAATTCCGGGTTCTGGAACCACATAAATTCAAACTTAAACGGGCTTCTTGTTGGTTTAGAATTTTCTATAATGGAAAGTCTAACTGGGAAGTGATCTGATCCTACTTTTGGTAATATTTCAGTATTGACTGTTTGATTAAAATTCCTGGGATTCGTTCTAGTAAAAAATTTATCTAGTTTTTCAGCTATGTAGCTGAAACCCTCTCTTCTATTATTCCATGTGTAAATTCCATTACTTATATTTAAGCTTATCAGATGATTATCCATAGCCCACTTGCTAAAATCCTTGTGAGCTTGTGATATATATTGTGAGCCTCCGTATTTTTCTTCGAGATTTAGGATAGCATTGAAATCCCCTCCAATGATGAATGGTTGTTCTAGATTATCAGCTAGAAGACTTTGTAATTCTGACCAGACTTTTCTCTTTTCCTCATTAGAGATAGGTCCATATACATTGGTCAAGTTGAATTTTAAATTAGATTTCAGGCTTTTAATTGTTAATGGCATCCAGTTAGTGTTAGTGTGTGTGAGTAGTGCTATTGTTTTATGGGGATCCCATAGTACTGCCAAACCACCTGAGAAACCTACTGCTGGAACGTATTCTGATTTCCAAATACCAAGTTTTTTGCTGAACTTGATGCTTTCCTCTTTATTAAGCTTTGTTTCCTATATCAAGATTATTTCTGAATCAAAGTCTCTTAGGTATCTTTTAATTAAGCGTTGTTTGTTGGGGGCATTTAAACCCCTAACATTCCAAGTAGTGACTTTCATTGCTCTTTGGGAAGGATCTTCCCCTTCCCTATATTCAGGATATCTACTATTTTAATTTGGTTACCTGCATTACCATCCAAATTTCTCAGCTCAACCGCTAACTTTCTCCCTCTTTTCTTTTTACGTTTATTAATATTAGGTGTGTTAAGACTACCTCTATTCATAGCTAATCCTAGTTCTCTATTCTCATTAGTTATTCCAAATAGGCCTTCAATTGCATCTTTAACCAGGGTTTCTTCTCTCCCATCCCCTATCTTTGGAGATACCCAGTCATCCAGGTCTTTTTGTGCATCTACAGGGAGATCTGAGGGAACAACCCTATCAATGAGTTCTTTACCATATATCTCTATTAGCTCTTCAGTTGTTCCTGATATATCCAGATTTAACTCTTCTAATTCCAAAGGGATTAAAACACCTTGTTCCCCTTCTTCTGATTTTTTAATATTTATGTTTTTTATATAAGTTATATCAAACTCCTCTGCACCCAGCTTGTCTATATCTTCTTTTCGTGTGTCTGGATGTTTTTTGTGGATATTCTGTAAGGGATTTTTCTGAAACTTCTATATTCAAGGGTATATGAAGGAGAGGTTATTCAAGCCTGTTTTCCTGATCCCTACTTTCTTCTACAATACACTCCTGTATTTGTTTAATTAAAATTTCCTTTTGGGATTTCAATTCCTCGAAGTCACATATATTGTCCAAGAAACTATCTGTTAAATCCTCAGGTAGAGACACTCCCAGGTAATTGATGATTTGATTTATCTCTTCTTCTATTTTGTTTACCTGATCTACTAGTTCTACCACTTTAGCACGTTCAGGTTCCAAAAGTAATTCTATTTGAAAATCCATTTGATCTCTTTCCTCTTGTTGGTAGATTTTGTTATCCTTTTTTTCGGACTCTATTTGCATTAATTTTTTGTCCCTGCTAAGCACACTATCCAATTTCTGTCTAATAGTGTCTTGTGCATTTTTCCTTAAAGGTAACCAGGTCTCATCTATTTGTTGATTTTCTAAAATGTTGATAGGGGTATTAACACTCTGTTCCTTTTGGTCATCTTGATCCTTTGATGTTTCATTCACCATCGTTGGGTAAGAGGAATTGTTGGCTAAACCTTGCTCCTTTGGGGTTCTACATATAAATCCTCCTCTATTGCTATAGAGACAGATCTCAATATCTTTGTTAGGTTGGGAGGCACAATTTGTGTTTTTATGATCTTTTGATGTATTTTTATTACTTTCAATAAAGTTTTCTACTATTATTGGGTTAATAATTACAGTGTTATGGTTAAAACATAATTTAATGGGGGGTATATATTTTTGGTGATGATACATCTCTACAATGATTATTTTATCAGCCTGTAGAGGTGTTTCCTCAGCAGTTCTTTTAAAACTACCTATTTTATTACCAACTAAATGAAATGTTTCTCTACAAGATAATTCCAAAGGCAAATTTTTAAGGATAATAGCTTTTTCTAGAATGAAATCTTTTAAACGTAATGGATTGAATATAGGCATCCAGTCAAAAAAGGAAAAAGGTATATTTCTGAACTTCAAAGATTTCTTGCTCATAATTCTTTCTTTCAGGGATTCATTATGATAGTTAATGTATAAAAAATTATCTCTGAGAATTGTTATACTTACCTCTCCCAGGAGTTGTGTCACTAATCCACTTATCACTTCCTTTATTGATACACCAGTTCCTTTCCAACAGCAAATCATACCTGCTTCGGCTAAAAGCTTTTGCTGCTACATAATCTTATTGTAATCTAATGAAATTATCTCACCATGTGTTTTACCTATTATTTCTTTGTTGAGGCACCTATGAGGAGGTGTATAAGATGTATTGATGGTGTCATGATGAAGACTTTTTGCTATCCAGTCATGATTATTTATATTTTCTGCAGCATTACCAAATGTGGGTCTCTCAAACCTTCTCCGGTGGGGAGGGCTATATTTATTATTGTTGTTCAGATTGTAGCTAACAACAGATTTTTCACAAATACTTTGCTCCTTCAATCCTTCATAAAAGGTGAGGGTTTTATTGGAACAGGGGTAAATATCTTTGGATGTTGTTTGGGATTCATCTTTCTTCAAATATCCATCTCTATAGCCCTATTCCCCTACAACCCTATCCCTTTTATGGGGGGGAGTGTATGATTTAACTTTGTTATCTACCTCCTTAAGCCTTCCAAAGGATTATTTGTGGAAATTTTGAAAGGACTTAGTGGCTTGGACTATTTTAAAACCTTTTTTTTGCCTCTAACCACCTTCCATTCCGAATTTTGCTTTGTCAATTTCTCAGGGAGTTCCTCTTCCTTGCCCTTAATCATGTCCTATGGAAGATCGTTCAAAAGGCCTAAATTGAACCATTGATACAGAAAGAGGTACCTAATGTTTTGGATGCAGAGATCATTTTCCCTATTCGACACTCAACTTGGGTCACAAATTTAGTTCTCATGTGAAAAAAGAGCAATGAAATCAGACTATGTGTGGATTTCCATTATCTCAATAGGTCATCTCAAAAGGACAACTATCCACTGCATTCCCTTGACAAAGTGTTGTAGATAGTTAATAGTTCACAAATGATGTCTTTTCTCAATGGTTATTCAAGATACAATCAAGTCATGGTGCAAGAGGAAGATAGACTGAAAATGGCATTCACCACTAAGTGGGGAACATTTGCATACCACCACATGTCATTCAGATTGATTAATGCTGATGCTACCTTCCAACGCACATGGATGAAACATTCAAGGGACTTGTGAACAAGTGCATAGTCATTTACATGGATGATCTCATTGTTTTTTCAAAATTTAGGGCCAACCATAATGATGATCTAAGAAAGATATTAAAGAGATGTCAAAGATGTGGGATATCGTTAAATCCTAAAAAAATGTATTTTGGGGTAACCCAAGAAAATCTGTTAGGGCACATTATCTTAGAGGCAAGGATATCAATAGATCTAAAAAGAGTGGAAGCAATTCTCAAGTTGGTCCCACCTAATAACAAGAAAGAATTGAAGTTTTTTTTCAAAAAGATTAATTTTATTAGGAAATTAATTAGTGGGTTTGCAGAGATAGTTTGTCTGTTGAATTATATGATAAAGAAGGATGCAAATATTGAATGGAATTCCCCTGTGATTAAATCAAAATGTCTATTGCTACCACCCTAGTATTGGTAAGTTCAGATTACACTTTTCCCTTCAAGGTTTACTCATTTGCCTTAGAGAATTCATGTGTTAGTATCCTTACACAGAAGAAGAATGGAGAAGATGAGATACTGATAGCTTTCATGAGTTACCCTCTCAAAAATGTTGAGCTAAAGTATCCAAACTTGGATAAACAATAATTTGCACCAATCAAAGTTATCAAGAAGTTCTGTCTCTATATTATGAGAAGCAAAGTTATAGCCATCGTTCATGTTCTTGTAGTCAAATCCCTACTGATGGAGAATGAACTAGGTGAATAGAGAGGAAGGTGGATGGATATTCTATAAGTTTTTTATCTTTAAATTCATCCTATGAAGTTGGTAAGAGGCTAAGGCCTAAAAAAATGATAGTTGTGATAGAGAAAGCTTTGGTTTACCAGATATACATTGATAAAAGGATTATAACTGATATTTGGTATCAAGATGTGGTTTATTATCTCCTTCAAAATTAATGTTCTAAATAATTAAATGGTTCCCAAAGAAGAGCCTTGAAGATCAAGAGAAGTTCCTACATGTTGAAGAACGAGAAGCTCTACAAGCGCAATTATGATGGCTTGTACTTGAGATGTTTAGACAGGATATAAGCTAGGTAGGTTATTGCTGATTTTCATAATAAATATGGCATGGGCCATGGGTCTTATGAGGCAACTGTGTACCAAATTTTAAGATCCAAATATTAATATCCAACTCTATTGAAGGATACAAGTAAATAGGTAAGGTCTTGTTGTACATTCCAAACCAATGCTACCCATGAAAGGCATCCCGCTATGCCTTTGCAAATGGTATATGAGGTACGCTCATTTTCCCAGTGGGGATTGGATTTTGTTAGAATAATTAATCCACCTTCTTCTGCAAGTCACATGTACATTTTGACAACAACAGACTACTCCACACAATGGATGGAGGCCCAAGATTTTAAAAATGGTACTACTAAGGTGGTAACCAATTTTTTGGAGAAATACATAATAACAAGGTTTGGCATGCCTTTATTTCTAGTATGTGATAATTCCTTCATTTTCATCTACCTCACTTCCATGGTTGGATTTCAAAAACTAGGTAATTGTTAATTTTTCTTCCAATTACTATTTGCAGGGCAATGGTGTTGTAGATTCCACTAACAAGAACTTAACAACTGTAGTCAAACATCTTTTAGATGATAATCCTAGGGATTGGCACACACATTTGAAGTACACCTTGTGGACTGATCGAGTCATAATAAAAAAATTCCTTAGGGACATCCCCCTACTTGGTAGTCTATGGTTTGCACCCCATTTTTCCTATGAACTTGAAGATATCAATTTTAAAATTCATGGATCAATACATTGAAGGTGAGGATAGGGTGAAGATCTGACTCATGAACCTCCTTGATTTGGAAGAGAAAATAACTATGGATTTAGAACATGTATTGAAATATCAAGCTAGATTGTCAAGCGTTGGTTTGAAAAAAGAGCCACTATAAAATCCTTTCATATTTATGACCTTGTCCTCATGTGGGACAAGGAGAGAGAAAACATGGGCAACCACACCAAGTTTGAAAGATTGTGGATTGGCCCATATCAAATAGAGAAAATCTTGGGAAAAAATACATTCAGAATCAGTACATTGGATGAGGATTTGGTTTTGTTTCCATTCAATGGTCAATTCCTCAAATATTATTTTTTCTCTTGAAAGAAGAGTGTCCTTTTACCCCATGTATTATAATAGTTTAGGTTTTCCTCCTTGTTTGGTTTTTTTATTGTGTCTTTTCCTTTTGATTCTTCATGTTTGGGTGGTCAGTGTGTTTTTTAGGGGTTATTCCCAACAAGTGGTCCATCCCAACTGGTCCTCGATGAGAGGTAAAGGTATTTTTTAGTCAAAATTTCCAAAGAGATGTATCTTACAAGAAGCTGTACTCGGGGATCAGAAATGGTCATACCTTTTTTTAGCAATCACGGTGATGATCAATGTTTATCATCCTGAATCATGGAATATATTAAAATAAAACATTGGAAACATGTTAATCTCTATTGAGCATTTAAGGTTGTCATTAGTATCAAAGGATGTTAAACAGGTCGGTCAGTTACTCATATTGAGACAGTCGGTAACTAGAAGTAAGACAAAGTAGTCGGTAAAGCCTTTTACACTGAGCATCTCACAGTTAACTAAGCACCAATGACAGTGACACCGATGGTCAGTAAACACTGAGCATCGTAGTATACACTGAGAAGATTATATAGTGTTTACCGATGATCATAGAAAATGGCATAGTAATCAGAAATGACACATTATTCTATACAAACGGTTATAATAGATCGTAAAATGGTTTACCAAGATTATGGAGCATTTATTGTAAATAGATACTCATTAAATGTAATGTTTATCTTATTGTAATAGTTGATCTAGGTTATTTTTCATCGTAGATCTTAGGGTTATGATTATTTTTGTAACCTAATTTTTCCTAAAGTAGCAAAACAAAACACTATATATTGTATATGTTCACACCATTTTACGGGGTTGTTGAGCTGATATATATGAATCATGGAGCACTTGAAGAATTTACCTATATTCAAGACAATCAATTTACCAAGCAGAACAGAGCACAAAGGATATCAGATTGAGTAGAATTAGAGAAGGCTACCAAGCACAACAAAGAAGGAAATAATCATAGATAAGGTGATATTTTAATGAGCACTTATAGATCTGTTTCAGACAATTGAGTTGTCAACTAGTAGATAATTACCTATTACTTTTTGACAATTGTGATAGAATTTTTGATAAATCTCTTAATAGAGTAGACTTAACAGTCTTATGTAAATCTCTTAACCGAGTACACACTTCATTAGTGTTGTTTAAATCCTATAACTAGGTAAATCTAGCTAATCTAATATGTTACTCCTAATAGGGTAAGATCACCAGAAGTGATAAAAAATTGTAGCCTTAACAAGCAAACCTTTTCTATCTGTAGTAGTGAAGAATTTGTGGGTGTCATCCCACCACATTTTTTACCTTCTAACAAGGGTTTCTGCGTTACCAAAATACTTGTGTTATGTGATTTTCATATTGATTTCATGTTGTTTAGTTTCTTAAGTTAACTAGATGATTGATTTATACAATTGGATTCAAGTTATTTTGATCGGTTATCACAGTATTCAGTTATAGATCAGAAAGGTTTTACAAGTAAAAGTTTTAAAGGCACTAATTCACCCCTCCCCTCTCAGTACCTATCTCTCCTAAATTCCAAAAATTGGTATCAGAGCACAGTTCTCTTGTTGAACAGTCTAACCACTAAAGGGTAAAGATCTAAGTAATGGAGAGATACAAGCTTGACAAGACTATTGAGAATCAGAAGATACAAATGTAGATGTTTTTAGAATAGTATAAACAAGCTAAGGAAGAACTAAAGAAATTACTGGTTGAAAGGAAGAACCTTGCAATTCAACTGAATGAAATTATTTATCATGAAGAACCTATTGATGAAATATTTGATCATATTGGATCAAGCTCTGGAAGCATCTCTGATAGATCCGAAAGCATAATCTCTGATTTAACTAAAAAGAATCAGCATCTATCTGAGCAAGTGAAAGCACTTCAAATCGGTCATGAATCTCAAATGGTGAGAATGGTGGAAATCATGAACAATGCTAGACAAGTTGAACAAGATCAGAATCTAGCTATTGAAGACCGAAGACTGATGACTGAACAACTTCAAGCAAAAGAAAGTGAAATACAGAGATTCACTGATTGTCACTTCCAAGTATCAAATCAGATGATGACAATTAATTAAGAAATGAACTGAGTAAATGGAGAATTATCAAGAAGACTTGAAGATGTAGCAATACTCAGAGAAGATAATGAAAAATTGAGAAATGAAATAAAGACACAAAAGAAACACAATGAGATGATGAAGATAGCTGAGGAAAGTTCTAAAAAGATTGATGATTTCCTGACTAATCAAAGAAGATTCAAAAGCAAAGCCGGTATAGGCTACACCAGTGAAGGAGAATCATCACAACAAGCTAAAAGAGTCAACAACAATCAAAGTCAAAAACCTAAAGTGATGACATGTTACCACTATGGAAAACCAGGACATACATCTAATGTGTGTAGAAGCAAAGCACAAGGTAAACCTCCTGTCATTCCTAAATTCAATGGATATTGTTATTACTGTGGTAAGTTTGGACATCCATCTTATGAATGCAGAGCTAAGAAGAATGACATTGCTAATAATACTATTGAGGAGAAAATATGCTATACTTGTAATAAGCATGGTCACACTGTAAGGGACTGCAAGGCAAAAATGAAACAAGTCTAGACACCTAAAGAGAAACTACAATGAAAGCCATATCAATCGAAGAGACAAGGTAACTCATATCTTTGGGATTATAATAAATGGACTAATTGTGTTGTATGTGGTCAGTATGGACATATTGTAGCAAACTGTTACAGAAAGAGTTAGATTGGACAATCAAGAAATTGGACAAATGCAGGAATGGCATGTATGCACTATCACAAGGTCAGTCATTTAAGTAAGAACTACAGAGACTGAGCACCTGATGAAAACCATATATTTGAGAGTGGATATAACATTGCAGAAATTACAAAGTTAAGGAACACAATGTGGAAGAAGGCATCTAATGAGAATGCTGAGTCAAGTAACACTGTCGGTGAAACCTCGTCCACTGGATTGGGTAACATCGGTACCTTCACCTAAGATGACAAAGGTATGTATGGAACTAACATTTTAAATGATCACATTTTACATACAGTTCCTTATATATGATGTACAAATACCAAATCTGCATGAATAAAGATGCATCATGGCTTATGTGTTATAAGTTTACAAATGTTATATAGTCAGTAAAAGAAGAAACGTAAGTTGATTACCTATCAGTAATCACGATACAAGGTTAACTAACAACAATGCAAACCAATGAATAAATTCTATGTTAACCGAGCAAAGAAAATTGTAGACATTACCGAGCTGATAGTTATTTTGTATCAGAAATTAGGTCACACATTTATTGCATCAAAGTTTGAGTTGGAATATCAAAAAATCTATAAATATGCAGAAACAAAGTTCATTGTTACATCGTGATTTCGAAGAAAGGAGATTTTACAAAGAAGAGTTCGAGCTAAAGATTTCCATAAAAGATTCCAAGCTACTGTAGATTGAACCGATGACAAATCTTTGATGATAATGAGTAAGTTCATCTACCTATCGAACATTGATTATCTATTTGCTTGTCAAAACCCTAGAAATAATTTATGGCATCGACATCAACTACAAGCAAATCGCAGAACATTGAGGAGCAAGTGGAATTAATTGTAAGGGCACATTTTGCCAAGGAGAAATTCAAACCTCATCCCAAGGTCGCAACACAAACAGATGATATGGGCACATTTTCTAGTATTCCAGATAAGGTTTTGTTAATAGAAGATGTTAGGGCCTATATTCACTACAAGATCAATGAAGTATGTGATTTTGAGACCATTGCTGCTTATCAACAAATCTGTGGACCAGATGGAAAGATCAAATCCGAATACAAGAAGATTGAGGAGTCAGGGTTATGATGTTTTACATTCTTCTTTCAATCCTTTCACAATGACTGGATAAGAATTATGCTAAGCATATTTCATGATGGAAAATTTTGGTTGGATAAACCTGTTGAGGTCACTAAGAAGATTATTAGTAGGGTTACTGGGTACCCTACAACCAACAAAGCCAAAGCCTTTTGAAGTTCATCTCGTCCTGACATAGAAAAGAACACTGGAGCTCAATGGGATGGTAGGGCACTAAAAATATCAACTATAAAAGATCCAGCGGTAAAATTTGTAGCTCATGTCATAGGGTACAAGATATTCCAATCTAGCAGACCAAATAGTGTACCCTGCAGCGCTGTGGACATGGCTTACAAAATTGTGAAGAAAGATCACCAAGTTGATCTTGCTGAGCTACTACTACACCAACTACATGACAATATGAAGACAATAAAAGCAAAGAAGTCTAATACATGTAAGTACAGATCACTACTTGTCTGTACATTTCTCTATCTACAAAAATATGTACCAGGTATCAGTAAAGTAAACTGGCAATCAAACAAACCGATAATTGCTCAAATTGGTGAAATGATGAAAAGTTTAGGAGACAATCTGAATAAGGAATTCAATGCATATTTCATAGAATTTCAAACCAAAATGCAACAAAGGAGTAGAATTCCAAAGGAATTAGTAAGTAAATTTGCAAATGATATATGCTTTATAGTCAGCACAGACCACTCAATGATAAAGGCAGTAGAACCAAGAACAAAATGGCTAGCACCGATGGGATATGAAATGAATCATGATTTCACTTTGAAATCTATCAATGCATTGCTGGCATTACCGATAGACATCATTGCTAGTAGGTTTGGTGTATATGAGGAAGCTAAGTCTAGAATCACAACAGACATAGAGATCGGTAAAATGTCAAGAAGGGAAAAGAAAATGAGAAAAGATCTCACAGCAAAATATGGAACTACATTTGACTCACCTAAGGAGTCATTGGTTGATGAAGCAACCGAAGGTCAGTTATAGTTGGCTGACAAGCCCTATGATAGCGAGGAAACTGAGTCAGACAAAGACAAGGATCAAACACCGGTTCCTCCCACAACTGATGAACAAGAAATGCAGCTACTAGAACCTGAAGGAGTGAAGACACGTTCACCAACTACTGCACAATCCACCGAGCAAGTAGAAGTAGTAAATGTAGCAAAAAGAAGAGCAGCTACACTGACACAAAAATATGTTAAGAGAAAGACCAAGAAAGTAGTTGAGACACCGAAAAAAAGAGGAAATACATAAGAAGTAAAGAAGATATAGAGGAGACTGACACTGAAAATGATCCTGATCAATTCAAGTTAGTTCATAATAGGGAAAGTATAATAGAAGAAATAATTAAAGATATAATTGAGAATGGAAATCTTACTGATCTAGGCATAGGCAAATTTGACAAAATGTCAATTGAGGACAAGACAAAGCTAGAACATGTTGTCATCCAGATGATGATCAAGTTCAAGAAAGTACCAATGGAATTTGCATGTCAATTGCTGAAGGAACTTGATGACAAAATAAGTGAGAGATGGGCTATTGCACTAGATACAGAGAAAAGGAAAAGAGAACGGTCACTAAGACGTGCAGCCTCACACTTTAGCTATGTTGTGGTCAGTGAATATATGACAAAATATTAGGCTAGATTTCTAGTCAAGAATAGAGTGATGTAGATCATGGATGAGAATGTGGATGATATGGATGTCATATGTGATTCTCTATGGACATCAATTTTGAAAGAAGAAGAGAAAGCTAAACAGGAAGCATTCCTGAAACTGTCTAAGAAGAGACACAATTTAAAAGGTAAAGGTATTTTTATTGATGATGACAAGGGAAAGAAAATAGAGGACACCGGTATATCAGTTACCAAGGTAATTGATATCACCGAACAAAAGGAAGAAATCAAAATTTCATAGGATGCACCAGATCAAGTTAAGATCCACTTGAAAAAGAAAACCGATGATGATGCACTCATTGAGGACATCACTAATGATGATCTTGATGATGAGGATGATGAAGATGTGAAAATTGCACCATACAAAGATGAAGCATTAGACACTAATAGTGTGCTCACATCTCTACTAGGTGAACTACCTGTACTTGCAGAGGCAGTTGAAATAATTTCACAAGTACAACCCGATGTGTCTCATCCTGAGCCAAATAAAGATACAACTGATATTCAAGCACCCTAGCAACCTGTAGATACAAATGAGCCTAACAATCCAGAGGCACAGTCTATAGAAACAAAGTCAACCAAGGTGAACCCACCTGACACTACAATCAAGACTCCTACACCATCTACCGAGGAGCAGAAGAAGGATGATACAGTGTCAACTAGGAAAGATACTCCGAGAAGTGAAGAAAAAGCTATTGTCATAAGTGAGAAGAAGTCACCTCTTCCCCAGAAGAAGAAGAAGAAGAAGAAAGCTAAAGGGCCGGTCACCATTGATGAAGTCATCATTATACCAGAATGTGACCCGAGAACCCTAAGCCCTGAGGAACTAAGTAGGTATGGGGAATTATGTTCAAGGAAAGCGGCACAAGAGAAGTTAAGGCAAGAACACAAATGTAAAGAAGTGTTAAATGATGTACGAGATATTCTACAACAAATCATACCAAAAAAAAAAATTGATGGGAATAATCCCATCATAGATCAACTTGCCACACTCACCAACAAAATCAATGCCCCTGATACAGATGCAGACAAAAGAATTGAAGAACGGGCATAATCAAAGATTCAGAACAAATTGGTAGCAAGGATTAGCACAAGTGGCACTGAACAAGGTAAAATTATTTGAGGTCATTACTGAGGTAAATCTATCACCCAAATAATCTATCAACTTCTAATCAAGCTTTGTACTTCAGACACCTTCACAGTAGAAGTCAGTGAAAAGATAAAAAGTTTAGAAGAAGAGATAAAGTTAAGTACACAAGCAGCTATCACTGAGCCAACTTCTTTCTTAAAGCATATTAACCGAGTTCAAGAACTCCGGTGGCTAATAGCAAATTTAAGGAATAAGAAGTGCACATCACCGAGTAGGTTACAGAGTTACAAATAGAACTCACTCCTTACCTGAAATTTTTTGAAGCTCACATTGTCAAAGCTGAACAACTTGTGGCAACACCAGAGATTTCGGTGTTGGATAATATCTTTAACATGCATGCACAAATCGGTCTTGAGCATATTGCTCTTACCAACTTGAAAGAGGAATGGGAAAACCTCTTGGAGTCTATAAAGAAAACCCATCCACACATTTTTGATAAGATGTAAGTATACATTATATATTTTTTTTTGCATTTGGCATTATTATCAAAAAGGGGGAAAACATGTATATGCCAAATACATATACTTTTCTATGTATATTACATACTATCGGGAGCATGCACCGAGGGGGAGTACTTTGTACCTAGAAACTTTTGTGGATATGTACATGGCAGAGATATAAGGAATATATAGAAACATTTTGTCTATATACATTCAAAGTTTTGATACTAATGCCAAAGGGGGAGATTGTTAATCTCTATTGAGCATTTAAGGTTGTCATTAGTATCAAAGGATGTTAAACAGGTCAGTCAGTTACTCATATTGAGACAGTCGGTAACTAGAAGTAAGACAGAGTAGTCGGTAAATCCTTTTACACCGAGCATCACATAGTTAATCGAGCACTAGCGACACTGACACTGACGGTCAGTAAACACCGAGCATCATAGTATACACTGAGTAGATTATACAGTGTTTACCAATGATCACATAAAATGGCATAGTAATCAGAAATGGCACATTATTCTATGCAAATGGTTATAACAGATCGTAAAATGGTTTACAAAGATTGTGGAGCATTTATTGTAAATAGATACTCATTAAATGTAATGTTTATCTTATTGTAATAGTTGATCTAGGTTATTTTGCACCATAGATCTTAGGGTTATGATTATTTTTGTAACCTAATTTTTGCTAAAGCGAGAAAATAGAACACTATATATTGTATATGTTCGCACCATTTTACAAGGTTGTTGAGCTGATATATATGAATCACAGAGCACTTGAAGAATTTGCCTATCTTCAAGACAATCAGTTTACCGAGCAAAACAAAGCACAGAGGATATCAAATTGAGCAGAATTAGAGAAGGCTATCGAGCACAACAAAGAAGGAAACCATCACAGATAAGGTGATATTTTAATGAGCACTTATAGATCTATTTCAGACAATTGAGTTATCAACTAGCAGATAATTACCTATTACTTTCTAACAATTGTGATAGAGTTTTTGATAAATCTCTTAACAGAGTAGACTTAACAGTCTTATGTAAATCTCTTAACCGAGTACACACTTCATTAGTGTTGTTTAAATCCTATAACTAGGTAGATCTAGCTGATCTAATATGTTACTCCTAACAGGGTAAGATCACTAGAAGTGATAAAAAATTATAGCCTTAACAGGCAAACCTTTTCTATCTGTAGTAGTGAAGAATTTGTGGGTGTCATCCCCACCGCAGTTTTTACCTTCTAACAAGGGTTTCTGCATTACCAAAATACTTGTGTTATTTGATTGTCATATTGATTTCATGTTGTTTACTTTCTTAAGTTAACTAGATGATTTATGTATACAATTGGATTCAAGTTATTTTGATCGGTTATCATAGTATTCAGTTATAGATCATAAAGGTTTTACAAGTAAAAGTTTTAAAGGCACTGATTCACCCCTCCCCTCTTAGTACCTATCTCTCCTAAATTCCAACAAAAATATTGGCTTCTTAGGAATTTGTTAGTTAGAGACAACACCAACATGTTGAGGTGGGTACCCACCAGTCCCAAAACCCTTCTCCATCTACAACTTGACTAAGAAAAAGAGGGTAAAATGAGAAGAATGTGAAAGAAAAATGAATCATTCAAAGAAATGGTCCCTACAGTGATTAGAGTATTAGACCAAGGTATCATAGTCTAAGTGTTTCCTAGGTTTATCAAAAGAAATAAAAAGAAGACATTCAAGAAGTAACATAATCAAATCACAAGTGGCCCAAACCAATCACTAGTCAAGAAAGAAGAAAGAATCCTCCAAATATCTTAGCTTCAAATATTATCACAAGACAGAGAAGGGTGACTCTATCAATCTCTATTGACGCTATAGATGCCTGATTGGAAGTAGAGAAAGGTTAGATTGGGAATCCATGGAAACACTGTCAGGGCTATGGATGCATGATTGGAAACAAAGCTCTTCCTAGGAAGCCATTGTCAACATTGTGAAGGTTGATCTTGGCTGATATTCATTTAAGTTATCCTTGTCAAAGTATCAAAGGAATGAACACAAAGTATACACACTGGAAGAAACATTAGAAGACTTCAATTTTGATAATTTGTGAAAGGATATTTCCATGAGTGGTACTTATGTTTGATTTATTGCAAGATGAGTTTCCATAAGTTATTTTTTGATAAAGAAATGCCTCAATAATTTCTCCTTTTGTTTGGGCTATTTTTTGTGGTTCCACAACACACAACCCATTTAGGTTGCTTAGTCTAATGGGGACCCCCTTTTTTGGAGTCTTTTGTTCTTTTAGTTGGTTTAGAGTCCTCAAGGTGATCTTGACTTGGTACCCGGTGAGTTAGTTTGTGGGCCCAGGAGAGCTCCAGATAGTTGGGTACCAGTTAACCATCATTGTTGGTCTCTTTTCACATTCTTTGTCCTCTTTGTTTGTTAGTTTGTCTATTTTGGTCAAGTTCCCTTTTAGACTTAGTTTTTTTACCCTTTCAAAATTTTGGATTTTTGAAGGTCCGAGGACCTTTGATTCTCTGAGGGGGGAAATAAGGTCGATCCCATATCAAATCCAAAAGATTTAGGAGTTTATTTTTTAGGACTTTCACAGTCTGACAATGCAAAGATCTCAATAACATTGGCTCTCCATGAGTCTATATGAAGGGATTCATCAGTTCATTTTGTCATTCTGTGATAAAGGTGTTGGGATTATGGAAAGTTGAGTTACTGAGAGGGGAGGGGTGAATCAGTAACCCTAACAACTTTTTTCCCTTCAAACTTTAAGATAAGTTCCTTTATTAACCAACTGTAGTATTTAATATCTCCATACATTCACTAACATAACTAAAACGTAAATACTTCTAATCTAATCAAATGAGAATTCATGAAACTTCATACATATAACCCTATGATTTTGGTATCGTAGAAACCCTTGTTAGAAGGTAAAAAATGTGGTGGGGATGGAACCCATAAAGCTTCACTACTGCAGTAATAAAGTTGTCGGTTAAAGCATACAAACTGATCACGTCTGATGATCTTACCTTGTTAGGAGTAACATAAAAGATATGCTAAGATCTACCTTATTAGAGGATTCTAGCAACACTCTTCAAGTGTGCACTTGATTAAGAGATTTATAAAAGACTGTTAAATCCACTCTTGTTAGGAGATTTTGTTTACCACACTTGTTAGAAAGTAATAGTGAAATTGATCTGGTTGTAGCAACTTACTTTGCTGAATATCAAATCCTTTAAGTACAAATATGAAATCACCTTACTGTGATTAATGTCTCCTTCAGTATTTCTTGGTAGCCTTTGAACTATTTCTAATAAAACTAAATACTCTGTCAAAATCCTTTTAACATAACTCTGTCTAATCTTCAGATGTCTCCCAATGATGACTACTTCATATATCTCTCCCTTCTCATAAAACTAACATCTTGACAATCCTTATATCAAAAGATTTGACCTAATTAGGTTTGTGTAACTATCTTGTAAAATCTTGATCAATGATCCAAATGAATAAACCAATTCAAAATAACATAGGGATCGTAACCAATCAATGTGTCATTCTCAAAAAATCTTAACCTCGATTTATGTAAACCATTTTATAGCTTGGTTAAAGTTACTTGTCTTGATTTTTGTGTCATTCCAAAATTTTATGTCAACTTTGGATTACTCAATAAATGTTGTGTCTTTGCGTCGATATAGTACTAGTTTTCGGTAATCCTGTGTTCTTGGTAAACATTGTACTCAGTAATCTTTGTGCTTGGTTACTATACTTTTAGTTATGACTGACTGAAATATTTTCTCTGGTTACCGACTATATGTGTGACACTAATGAAAACTCTTAATGCAATTAGGAGTAACATTCTCCCCCTTTGGAATTAGTGACAAAAACACAAATGTATGCCAATTACAAAAAATTGACTTAAAAGTTTACCAACTAAAAAATGTGTGAACTCCCCCTTTCAACATTCTCTCGGTGTAAAGTACATATAGTATATAATACATATATTTCTCTCTTTTTTGAAAATAATGCCAAAAATGTACGTACAACTTATCAAAGATATTCTAATGGTTTTTCTTAAGGTTGGCCATGAGTTTTTCCCCTTCCTCTTTTAGATTTTCTAGTGCAATCTGCTCAAGGCCTACCTGTGCATGCATGTGAAAAATGTGTTTTGTAACTGATATCTCGGGGGTGGCAACTAATTCATTTTCCTTCTTCACATGTTTCTGCATAACCTCTAGGTGTGGTAGTAACTCTTCCTATAGCTCAATTACCTGTTCTCTGATTTTGTCCTCTTCTTTCCTTAAATCTAGTCTCAACCGTTGAATGTGTTTGACTTTTGAATAATGCACATGAAATGCGTGAGGCTCAGTTTTAAGACTATTTTCACTTTTCTTGAGATCATGAAGTTTCTTTAAATTTTCACTAATATCGATAGTGAAACATTCTAAAGTGTATAACTTCTGCAAAATAGTAATAACCTTTTGAATAATGCTTTCTAACTCGGTTACTATTTTAGAAAGTTTTACCTTGTTTACTGTCACTACTTGGCTGATTTTTCCTATTAACTTGTATTGAATCTTCTTTTCTTCTCTTTCTTCTATCTTTTGTTTGACATCTATAGTAGGTGAATTTATTGTCCTGGTGAGTAGTGCAAGTTGATCAATGATGGGTCTAGTCGCATCTATATTGACATCTGGTGAAACTTGCATTAGGATCTCTTTCACATCCTCTAGCACCTTAGTATTTTTATGTTCTTGCTTCATCTTCTCTTGAGCTAATTTTAGGGTGCATAGATCTCCACACTCTCTAAGAGATTTAGGGTCAAGTGTCCTCAGGTCACATGCAAGGATTTCAATTACTTCATCAAGTTTGACTAGACCCTTACCGCCACGTTTCCATTTTTTCTTCTTGTCTTGCATGCTTGATGTGGGGGATTGTTCAATTGAAATTTGAGCCTTGTGCTCTAAATTTAGCTTTGGTAGCTTGATGGACTTCTCTTTTTCTTTTTCCTATCCTATTGTAGATTCTACAATGTGTGGTTCTAGGGCTTGTGGACTTGTTCTTGCAGTAGAAGTTTCTACGATGTTCTCCTCTTATGTTCCTTGATCAGGTTCTTCTGCATTAGTGGTCTTGTTGTGCTCTTTAGCTTGTGTAGCTTCACCATTATGCTCAGTCTCTTTACCTTTATCTTCACCCTTATCTTCAACTATGTCTTTTTCTTATGTGGGTGGAACTTCCTTTGTTGGTTGCTCAATAGCTATATCTATAGCTTGTACTAGAATAGGTAAATTACCTAGTATTGTTTCTCTTTCTACCTCGATAGCTTCTTCTTCTTTGAGGTTCTTGATAGAAGCAGTTATCACTTCATCTTCCTTGGCTTTATTGTCGAGGTCTCCTTTAGTTATGTCTTTAATCAATATTTCTCCTTCTCCTAGTATTTTCAGCATCTCTCGAATAACTTCCATTACTGTCTTAGTAGCAATGATGAAATATTCATCATTTGTTTTCTCTTCTAGCTTCTCCATATAGAAGATGTGAATCATCTTAAGTATAGTGTCAACATCTACATCTATTGGTATATATTCTTGAGTACTCAGTATAGGTTACTAGGTGTCAACTGCGGGTGCAGTTGGCTCAGTTTGCTCTAGTGGACTTAGAGTTCTAGTCCAGATCTTTGAACTTTCATTGTCTACCTCTTGTATTTTGCCTTTAAGAATATTGAATTCTCTTTCCTTCATAAAAAAATTTCATGAATGTTGTTGCAAAGCAACATCAATCTCAAGAATAGTAAAATATGGCTTGGCCAAAATTTGTGATCTTTCTCTCATTCTCTTCTCAGTATGTAGTGCATATGTCCATCTTGCATACACTTTATCATATAGTTCCTTTGGTATACTATTTTCAAACTCTACTAGAACTCGTTTAAAGTTTATCATCATACCTATGATTGCTTCCTCTACCTTATCTTGATCTTCCATGTTTAGGTTAGAATACCTGTTAATCTTAGGAATGCTTAATCCTCCATTCTTCTTTATTCCTTCAGCTATTTCATCAATTTTTTATGGTGCCTTGTTTACCACAACTTGAAATTGACTATTGTCTTCATCTTCTGAATCTATATCATCTTTTCATCTTATCAATTTTATTCTCCTTTTTAGTTTAGGGAACTTAGTGGAATCTTTTGTTCCTCTCTTTTTCTGATAAGTGTGGGTTGGTGTTGGCCTTCTTATTTTTTCTACTCCTCTCTTCTAAGGTGGTGTGTCTCCTATTGTTGACCTTATCCTTGCTCAAGTTGAAGTATCAACCTGCTTATCTTTTGCCTTTGTAGCCTTTGGCGACTCTACCTGATTTGGCTCATCGGACTCGGTTGCCTCTTTAACCAATTTCTCAGCTTGTTCATCTATAACATTGAATTGTTTCTTCAATTTTTTTACCATTTTATCCTTTTTCCTTCCCATCTTCTCTACTACTAGTCCCATTTTGATTCTAGATTTGGCTTCTTCATAGGTTCTAAACTGTGTAGCATCTTTGTCTTTTGGCTCAACAAGTACAGCCGTTATTGATTTTGTGGCTCGATCAATATCAATCTCATACTCCATATGAGGTAGCCATACAGTCCTCAGTTCAAATACCTTTATCAAGGTGGTGTCGGTGTCCACTAGAAAAAAAATATCATCCCTATATTTCTCAACTAATTGTGCAGGAATCCTAGTTCTCTTTTGCATTATTTCCTTGAATTTACTAAAGTAATCATCTATGATTGGCTCAAAATTCTTATCTAAGCTATTTATAAATTCACTAATTTTCATTATGACTGGTCAGGTTACATCCCATTCAACATTACCAACTAAGGGAAAATAGTTTTGCAAGTAGAAAAATTTACATACCAATAGTGATCCAAACTTCCATGTGTTTGATCTTTGGACTTGGATAATTTGCATGTTTTCTTCTAGTTGTCTCAACATCAACTCGACTAAGTCAAGTTGTAAACCCTTCTTTACAATTTTGTATGCTATGTCAATAGTTTTGCATGCAACATTTTTTGGTCTACTCGAATAAAATATCTTGTAGGCAATGACATAAGCTCTGAATTTGGTCTCAGGGTCGCTTATAGTATTAATCATCATGCCTCTGTTATCCCACTTTGCTCTAGTTAGTTTTTCAATCTTGTTCTTTGGTGGGTGTCAAAGACCTTTGGCTTTATCGCAAATAGAATATTCAGTGACCATGTGTATGACATCTTTTGTGATCCTTACCGGTTCATCCAGCCACATCTTCTATTCATGTACTCAGCTAAGTACAATCATTATCCATTCCATTTTGAACTCTTTCAGGATATACAGTGCATTGGTTAACCCTTTGACCTTAAAATGTTTGTGCTCTTCCTTAAGTTTTCCATCGGTGCAAAGTTCTTGGTAGGTGGTCTGGAGCTCAAATTCTCCAATCTTATTAATTTTGCAATGTATATAAGACCTAATATTTTTTACTTGTAGAACCCTAGGCTATATTGAAGAAAATGTGCCCTTATCATCAGTTTGTGCAGCAACTTCCAGATGAAGTTTGTAGTTAGGTTCTTCATATGACACGTTCTTGATCAATATCAACTTCTTCCATTTCTCTGCCTTGGATTAAGTAGATTGTGAAGTCGATGCCATCGGGAATGGAAATTTAGGTCTTTGAAAATATTCATGCAAGCTACTCGGTTATGCCTTAGACTTCCCGAATCACTTCCAGATGCTTTGTGAAACACTCAAATCTTCTTGAAATCTTGGAAACAAATTGTTCATTCTCTCTATTTCACTCTGGTTCGCTCTCGAATTCAATGTGATAAAATGAGTTCATCTGTCATGTATTTATACCCAAAAACCTTATTTAGATTACGTGCAGTGCATTAAATGCTTTGCCAACTACTACTTAGTTACCAATAAAATCACTTAGTTAACTCAATATATAATTCAGCTTGGTGAACACTATCAATGCTCGGTTGACTACATAACTCGGTTGTCTCTAACACTTTCACTACTAAAATTTCTTACTTGGTCCAGCTTAACTTACTATGCTCATTTCATGTTAATAACATATAACACCATAGTGCATCTTAATTCATACTGATTTGGTATTCATGAAAGAGATATAAGGAACTATTGTAAGATATAACCAATTAAAATTTAGTTCCCATACTTACTTGAATTTCTTAAGTGGAGGTGGTGAAATCACCTAACCCAGAGGATGAGTTGTCAGTGACTCTTGTGCTTGTTCCTCCATTGTTATTTGTTTATCTTCTCTACATTTGGTTCCTTATCCTCATGATTCCTTCAATGGTATTCTCATTTTTATCAACACTCATTTTTGGTGCTTGGTCTTTGCAGTCTCTGCTTAGATGACCGACCTTATGACAATGCATACATTCCATTCCAAAATTTGTCTAGTTTTGAGATCTTCCTCTCTAGTGCATTCTCATACAATTTTCAGCAATATGACCATATCTACCACATGTTGTACAACTAGCCCAAGTTTTGTAATCTCAAGTGTAAGAATTATTGTGCCTTCTTGGTTAATAGGTGTTGTTCTATCTTTTGAATTTCCAAAATTGTTTCATTTTTGTCATGCATTCCTGTGATATATGTCCATTCTTGTTGCAAGGGTGACAATGCATTTAGATATTGTATCTCTTAGGTGACTTATTCAACTTTTATCTACACTCATATGCTTGATGTCCATACTTGTTGCAATTATAACAAGAACCATCAAATTTAGGAGTAGAGTTAGGAATACCTTTAGCTTTACTTCTGTAGGAATTTGATGAGTGACCTAGTTTTTTGTAGTGATAGCATGAGAGCTTCTTTGGCCTTGGATCTTCATAGGCATTCTTCTATTCAACTTGTTTTGATTACTCTCCCTTCTCGATATAACCTGAACAAGTAGTGTTGTCCAATCTTATGTGACTATTTAGGAATTCATCCATCCTTTTAGTACTTTATTTAGTTTTCTTTATCATCTCATTATGTTGTTGTTTCATTTTCACTTCATTCTTAAGTCTTTCTTTCTCTTCCCTTAATTCATCAATGTCTTACAATCTCCTAGCAAGCTCATTGTTTCCTTGGTTGATTTCCTAACTCATGACAACCATCTAATTGGAAATTTCAAAATGATGTTCGGTAAGCCTTAGTATTTCAGATTCCTTCTCTTCCAAATTTTCAGTCATTTATCCTCTATCTTCAATAGCCAAATTTCTTTCTTGCTCAGGTTGTCTTGCATTTTTTATGACATCAATCATTCTTACCATTTGAGTCTCTTTTCCAATTTGCAGTGCTTTCACTTATTTGGTAAGGTGTTGATTCTTTTTAGACAGATCTGATAAATTTCCTTCAGATGCATCAGATATGCTTCCAAATCCTTTAGATAATTCCTCTATCTCTTATTCCTGATAATTAGTCGCATTGTGCTAAAATACCAATTCCTTTCCTTTAATTAGTGACTCTCTCAATTTTTCTTTGGCGTCCTTAAGTTTTTCCATGAGAATCTAAATCTCCAATTTTTTATTTTCAATTGTCTTATCAAGGTTATACCTTTCCATCTCTAAGATCTTTTCTCTTCAATGTTTAAACTTTCTCAGCAAGTGAACTAGCTCTGATACCGATTGTTGGGATTATGGAAAGGTGAGTTACTGAGAGGGGAGGGGTGAATCAGTAACCCTAAAAACTTTTTTCCCTTCAAACTTTAAGATAAGTTCCTTTATTAACTGATTGTAGTATTTACTGTCTCCGTACATTCACTAACATAACTGAAATGTAAATAATTCTAATCTAATCAAATAATTATTCATGAAACTTCATACACATAATACTATGATTTTGGTATTGAAGAAACCCTTGTTAGAAGGTAAAAACTATGGTGGGGATGGAACCCACAAAACTTCACTACTGCATTAATAAAGTTGTTGGTTAAAGCATACAAACTGATCACTTCTGATGATCTTACCCTGCTAGGAGTAACATAAAAGATCTACTAAGGTCTACCTTATTAGAGGATTTTAGCAACACTCTTCAAGTGTGCACTCAGTTAAGGGATTTACAAAAGAATATTAAGTCTACTCTTGTTAGGAAATTTTGTCTGCCACAATTGTTAGAAAGTAATACTGAAATTGATCTGGTTGTAGTAACTTACTTTGATGAATATTAGATCCTTTAAGTACAAATATGAAATCACCTTACTGTGATGAATGTTTTCTTTAGTACTTCTTGGTAGCCTCTGAACTATTTATGATAAAACTGAATACTCTGTCAAAATCCTTTTAACATAACCTTGTTTGATCTTTAGATGTCTCCCAATGACGACTACTTCATATATATCTCTCATCTCATAAAAATGACATCTTGACAATCCTTATATCAAAATATTTGACCTAATTAGGTTTGTGTAACTATCTTGTAAAATCTTGATCAATTATCCAAATGAATAAATGAATTCAAAATAGCATAGTGAAATTGATCTGGTTGTAGCAACTTACTTTGATGAATATCAAATCCTTTAAGTACAAATATGAAATCACCTTACTATGATGAATATCTCCTTCAGTACTGCTCAGTAGCCTTTGAACTATTTTTTATAAACTGAATACTCTGTCAAAATCCTTTTAACATAACCCTATTTGATCTTCAGATGTCTCCCATTGGAAACTACTTCATAGCTCTCTCTCTTCTCATAAAATCGACATCTTGACAATCCTTATATCAAAATATTTGACCTAATAGGTTTGTGTAACTATCTTGTAAAATATTGATCAATGATCCAAATGAATAAAATAATTCAAAATAGCATAGGGATCGTAACTAATCAATGTGTCATTCTCAACAAATCTTAACCTTGATTCATGTAAACCATTTTATAGCTTGGTAAAAGTTATTCATCTTGATTTCTGTGTCATTCCAAAATTTTATGTCAACTCTAGATTACTCGATAAATGTTGTCTTTGCGTCAGTATAATACTAGTGTTCAGTAATCCTGTGTTCTTGGTAAACACTGTACTTAGTAATCTTTGTGCTTGGTTACCATACTTGCAGTTATGACCATCTGAACTATTTTATTTGGTTACCAACTATATGTGTGACACTAATGAAAACTCTTAATGCAATTATGATTAACACAAGCATCTTTTGAGCTCCACTTACACAGTGACTAGGAGAACTTTGAAAATCTATTCTTTCACACCTCTTGCACTCGATTGCGACCAGCTGGAGCTTGTTTTAGCATCCTTTATTGTTTTTCGATCTCATCAATTATAGATCATTTTTTTTTCTCCTCAGTTAGGTAGGGTTTGTCTCTTTCATTTTTATTTTCTTTTCCCTAAATTTTCTTGTTTTTGTTGTTAGTTTTTCTCTTAGGGTTTCTGTTTTAAGGGTAAGGTTTCATTTTAGGGTTGTGTCAGTTTAAGAGTTTCTTGAGATAGTATTTTTTGGATCTTTTTGTCTTAGGGCTTGAATTTTAGGTTTAGGGTTCTTTCAATCAAAATGTCATGATCATCAAACAAAGCATTCAAAATTGGCAAAGTACTTTTCAAATGTGTCAAAATTTCACACTCTGACACCCCAACACTCTCTTTACACTACATAAACCTGACTTTTTGGTGACACATTTTGAAAAATCCAACGGAGCATTTTTTTTGGTATTTCACACTTTCACACTCTGAAGAATCTCCTAATCTTCGATCCACCGCAACACCAAATGACTCTTTCGATCCCCAAATTCTTTCAAACCTTTCATAGTTTCATACTCTGAAAGGTCAAAAGGTTCCTCTAGCACTGTACTACAGGATAGACTCTCCAATACATCAAGCTTTCAAACTTTTATAGTCTTATGAACTTTACAAACTGTGAAGGGTCAAAACTTTGAAATTTCTAGGGAGAATAGTTTTCTCACTTTTAATGTTTTTTCATTTGGTTTTTAGGGTTTCTGTAATGAACCCTTTTTACCCCTAGACTGAAATTCCATCAGTTAGGCATAAATTAGGGAATCATCGAATAATTAACAACATATAACCATCACTATCATTAAAGTTAGAGGAAACTATTGAGTGATAAGCTAATGAACGTAGTCATATAGAAGATCTCTTCATATAGGGCACATGAATCTTTCTCCTTCCCTTACTATGATCATCATAAGATGGAAGACTTACAGTGCCAAAGGGTGCATGAAACAGACTACAAGCGGCTCCTTTTAGGATATCCGTCATGTGCCCGAAATTACTCTGCCTCTCCCTCCACAAACTCCCTATCCTAAGATATCGTAGTATGAGATGAGATATATCCCCATGTACTATAATTAGAGTAATCTAGATCATATTCCTAAATCATTATTATTTCCATATATATATAAGATTCATATATCGGTATATATCATTTAAGATTTATATATCTATATATCCCTTGTAATGTTCTCAATTGGTAGTTTACTAGATTTGCCCTAGAATTCACAATTAAGATTGCAATCAGAAATATCAATTCCCAATGATTAGTATATGACACTTTTGCATTTAAATCCAATTATATTAAGAACAATCTCATATATATATATATAGAAAGATTAGATTAGATCCTTTAGAAATATATTATATTTATATTCCAAATAGATATCTTACATATATAGTTCATATTATTCTATGATAAAAATAAATATTTATATTCCATAATGATATTAGTACATAATTAATTATGACAAAGTTGAACCATATATTCTTGTCTTAACCAGTGAGAATACATATTAATTTTATATAATTTTCATTATTATAATTACTTATTAATTAATTAACATTAATATAATTCTCAAATATATATTAATTACATATATTTATTTTATAACCAATTATATATATAGAATTACTTATTTACTAACATATTTAAGTTACATTTGTTTAGCTATCTAATATGAATTAATTTCATAATAATATTAGTACATTTCAAAATATAAATAAATATATCATTGATTAAATAAACAAAAATAAAGTTACATACCTTTATAAGAGGGAAGATTCCTCTATTCTAATTTATTTGACCGAATGCCCTACTTTCCATGTGGGCTTACTCTTTTCCTTATTTCCTTAATCTTTTGCTGAATTATCTCTTATTTTAGAAATGGAGATTCTTATTCCATTTTCTTTATATATCTTTTAGAATGCTCCGATTACTTCCTTATTTTTCTCCTTTATTTTCTCCTTCATTTTCTCCTATATTTTCTCCTATATTTTCTCCTTCATTTTCTCCTATATTTTCTCCTATATTTTCTCCTTCAATTTCTCCTCTATTATTTTCTCCCAAGTTTTCCAAATTCCCTCTTAATATTTCTTCTTTTTTCCCTCCGTGATATAATGTCTTTTCCCACTCAATATATATATAAATATGAATAGTCACATCTTTTGAAATATAGTATTAGTATTAATAATTTACATTTGATTATTATAAAACTCTTTACAGGTGGTATTATTATTAATAGGCTTCTTTAATACTATTCATAGATTAATATTATATGTAGATTAGTATTATTAACTATTATATTGATTAAATTAATAGTTGATTATTAATTGATTAATATAATAATATTATTACTTAGATATTATCAATAAGGAAAATTAATATTATCTGAGTAATATTACTATATTCACAATATTTAACAATATCAATATCATTATCTCAATAATATATTATTATATATTATATTAATATTTTAATAATATATTATTAATAGTATATTTACTATTATTACTTTATTAACATTTGAGTTATGATTATTTTCTTTAACTTATTATTTTATATTATAATATTTTACTTCTATGATCGTTATTTATTATTACTAGGTTCTATCCAATAAGGGGTCATGACAGTTCGCCCCTCTTGAATTTGCTTGTCCTCAAGCAAAAAACATAATTATATTTATTTCACCCTTATAGCCTAGATGCATCTTTTAATTCATATGTAACTTAATCATAATCTGATTTACCATTTAGCTAAATTATCATCGATTGTTACTAGTATTGTCAACTTACCATAGTCAAGGACATGCTTTACAATATAAAAGTATATGAATTATATATTTCATATTTAAAACCACTAATTTGTAGATATTAATTATGTATATATTATACTAATTTAATTATAATTTAATATTTATAATTATTATATTATAAATTATTTGTTCATAGTGTACTATTACTTCAATAATATTTTAATAATACATAATTAATATTATTACAATTATAATAATGACAATCTTTGTTTCTATTTATTCAACTATTATATTTTTTTATAAAATATTTCTTTTGTGATCTAATTAAATTATTTATTATCAAATTTCAGGATGGGGACATCACAGTCCTACCCTTCAAATACAAAATTATTGCTCTTGACAGACTTATAGATACTCAAGAAATATTCATGGAGTAAATTGTTTGGAGACATAACAATTATGAACTGAATGCATTAGTAAGGGACATACAATCTTTACGTAACCATGTTGCAAACACATTATACATGAATCAAATCTATAAATATTATTAGCACTTAGAACATGAAGTATGAATCTATTCAAGCTAAGAGGCATATCATGAATTTACTAATTTCAAGAAGTATACATATAAATGCACACAATACATACATATTTAATTAAGTTGTGAAGCATACATGTAGCACAAGTAGGATATACATGAATACAATGAAGCACATAGAACATGAATTCACTCAAATCTTGAAGTACATATGTGAATACACAAAACACATAAAGCATACACTTAATTTTTATTTATTCATGAAGCATACACATAAATTATGCAATATACACATGAAGTAGAAACATAAATAGATTAAATCATAAAGTACACATATGGATACACGTAGCATAAAAAGTATGATATGTACATATAAATCATGCACAAAGATACATGAATACACATAAAGCATGAATGGAGTAAACATGTCAAACATAAGGAAATGAATACATCGTAAACACATAAAATATGAAGCAGTAAACTCAAATACAAACTAGACATGTAATGCATGGAGTAGTGCTCATATACATCATACACATAAAGCATACTTATACATAGAGAACATTCATGAAGCATACATATATCACTTAAAGTATTCAAAAACATTCACTTAATGCATGAGGTGGTATACATGGAAAATGAACACAAATTGGTCATGAAGCCATATAACATACACAATACAATACATATATGTCAGACACTCAAAGCATGAGGTATCACACCTAATTACACACCAAGCATAAAAGACATGAAGCAATGCATAAGTACATATCAACATACCATAGATAGAGATATAAATACACATCAAATATTTAAGACATGAAGAAATACATAAGTATATGTCAAACACGTAGGGAAGAAAGCACACAAAACATACATGAGGAATGTGATCATGAGTTACTCCCACACGAAGATTGCAATAACAATGTATATATATGAAAATATGAGGATATGAGGCATACATGTGATTATATAAAGATACGCGGTAGACACATTGAAAACACGAAGCATGCACACTGATGCATGAAGACACAAAGTATACACATTGAAAACACAAGGCATACACACTGATGCATGAAAACACAAAGTATACAGATTGAAAATATGAAGTATACATACTGGTGCATGAAGACACAGAGTATACACATTGAAAACACAAGGCATACACACTGATGCATGAAAACACAAAGTATACAGATTGAAAATATGAAGTATACATACTGGTGCATGAAGGCACAGAGTATACACATTGAAAACATGAAGCATACACACTGATGTATGAAGGATCATAGGGAAATTCATCTCTCTATCCCTCTAAGATCACCCCAAGTGGAAGAGTTGTAGTGTCAAGGTCGCGTGGAACAGACTACAAGCAGTTCCCTGGAGGAATCTATCATGTGACTGAAATTACCCCGCCTCTACCATCCACCACCTCCTCCGTCAAGGTGCCTTATTGGAATGGAAGGATTAAAATTTGTATAAGCTTTACAAGCTATATTAGTTTGATCTTAACTATGGAGTAAGTGAATGACATAATTTTTATTGAAGTAATCTTGTAGAACTCTTTCTTTCTCTCCGACTAAGGACACCAAGAGTGGAAGTGTTACAGTGTCTTGGTCGCATGGAACAGACTACAAGCGGTTCCCTGGAGGAATCCGTCATGTGCCCAAAATTACCCCGCCTCTACCATCCACAACCTTCTTTGTCGAGATGCCTTAGATGGAAGAAATGAGTTCGTCTAATCTATACTGGATGTAATAGTTTAACATTAATATATCTCTTTCTTAATATTTTAAGTGCAATAGTTACTTGTTCCTCTTGTTCGTTATGCATTTGCATGAATTAAAATTTCCACAGGATGGCAGGATTATGCTCTGATACCACTTGTAATGAACCCTTTTTACCCCTAGACTGAAATTCCATCAGTTAGGCATAAATTAGAGAATCATCAAATAATTAACAACATATAACCATCACTATCATTAAAGTTAGAGGAAACTATTGGGTGATAAGCTAATGAATGTAGTCATATAGAAGATCTCTTCATATAGGGCACATGAATCTTTCTCCTTCCCTTACTATGATCATCATAAGATGGAAGACTTACAGTGCCAAAGGGCGTGTGAAACAGACTACAAGCGGCTCCTTTTAGGATATCCATCATGTGCCCGAAATTACTCTACCTCTCCCTCCACAAACTCCCTATCCTAAGATATCGTAGTATGAGACAAGATATATCCCCATGTACTATAATTAGAGTAATCTAGATCATATTCCTAAATCATTATTATTTCCATATATATATAAGATTCATATATCGGTATATATCATTTAAGATTTATATATCTATATATCCCTTGTAATGTTCTCAATTGGTAGTTTACTAGATTTGCCCTAGAATTCACAATTAAGATTGCAATCAGAAATATCAATTCCCAATGATTAGTATATGACACTTTTGCATTTAAATCCAATTATATTAAGAACAATCTCATATATATATATATATATAGAAAGATTAGATTAGATCCTTTAGAAATATATTATATTTATATTCCAAATAGATATCTTACATATATAGTTCATATTATTCTATGATAAAAATAAATATTTATATTCCATAATGATATTAGTACATAATTAATTATGACAAAGTTGAACCATATATTCTTGTCTTAACCAGTGAGAATACATATTAATTTTATATAATTTTCATTATTATAATTACTTATTAATTAATTAACATTAATATAATTCTCAAATATATATTAATTACATATATTTATTTTATAACCAATTATATATATAGAATTACTTATTTACTAACATATTTAAGTTACATTTGTTTAGCTATCTAATATGAATTAATTTCATAATAATATTAGTACATTTCAAAATATAAATAAATATATCATTGATTAAATAAACAAAAATAAAGTTACATACCTTTATAAGAGGGAAGATTCCTCTATTCTAATTTATTTGACTGAATGCCCTACTTTCCACGTGGGCTTACTCTTTTCCTTATTTCCTTAATCTTTTGCTGAATTATCTCTTATTTTAGAAATGGAGATTCTTATTCCATTTTTTTTATATATCTTTTAGAATGCTCCGATTACTTCCTTATTTTTCTCCTTTATTTTCTCCTTCATTTTCTCCTATATTTTCTCCTATATTTTCTCCTTCATTTTCTCCTATATTTTCTCCTATATTTTCTCCTTCAATTTCTCCTCTATTATTTTCTCCCAAGTTTTCCAAATTCCCTCTTAATATTTCTTCTTTTTTCCCTCCGTGATATAATGTCTTTTCCCACTCAATATATATATAAATATGAATAGTCACATCTTTTGAAATATAGTATTAGTATTAATAATTTACATTTGATTATTATAAAACTCTTTACGAGTGGTATTATTATTAATAGGCTTCTTTAATACTATTCATAGATTAATATTATATGTAGATTAGTATTATTAACTATTATATTGATTAAATTAATAGTTGATTATTAATTGATTAATATAATAATATTATTACTTAGATATTATCAATAAGGAAAATTAATATTATCTGAGTAATATTACTATATTCACAATATTTAACAATATCAATATCATTATCTCAATAATATATTATTATATATTATATTAATATTTTAATAATATATTATTAATAGTATATTTACTATTATTACTTTATTAACATTTGAGTTATGATTATTTTCTTTAACTTATTATTTTATATTATAATATTTTACTTCTATGATCGTTATTTATTATTACTAGGTTCTATCCAATAAGGGGTCATGACAGTTTCTGGTCAGTTTTATTGCATAATTAGGTTTAATAATTAGATAATTTTAAGCTTCCAATAAAACTTTTCTAATGACTACATTTTCATATAGGATACAATGATGTAAACTCCTCAACTAGTGAAATGCAAGTTTAAGGGGTATAAACTCCCACCAAGATGGGGAAATTTCATAGTGAAATAACTGATACCGACGTTGGTCATATGGATTGGAACTCATTCCTGAGGTAGTGTACTCAATCTGAGTCAAGATCTGTAGATTGCATTACTTTGGTATTGGTGGGATTAGTAAATGTAGCTTCTCATCCTATTTCCATTCTTTCGCCAGATCTAATCCTCACACTGGTAGACCATTATGTAGCATATGAAAAGGTAGTAAAGAATAATATTGGAGACACTGTATTGGACCTAAGGGCATATATCATTGAGGAAGTGTACCATTTGCAAAAAGTAGATCACTACTACCCAATTAACAAAGAGAGAGGTATGAGGTGATTTTAAAAAAATCCTAAAATCTATGACTTCATTAATGAGAGATAGCTAATCAAGCCTCTAAAAAAGGATAAGTTAGACAAGATTGACATGAGAAGAGGTTACTTGATTAAAGACATGGGAAATGTAGTAACACTTTTGATAAGGGTATATGGCCTTCCTTTAACACAAAATTTTGAACCATGGATGGTTAACATGATATTAAAGATCAAAGGAATGGGATGAATGTCCTCTAAAAGAGTTTCATTTGATAAGGCCTAGGTTTGATCCATTGGGACCTTCAGTCATATTGGTAGAAATTTTTACATGCATGAACCCCATCTAAAGACCATTGGATGAATTGTGTAGATGATTATGAGGTAAGGATCAGGGATAATTGCATAATGGATTTAGAATTGGCACAATAGATAATTGAAGTTTGGATTACTTCGAAGGTTTCATATAAAGACACAAAAGATATACTTGATCTCGTTTACAATAAAAACAAGGTGTACACTAATGAAATTCTAAATGCCAAGGTACATACAAATGAAAATGATAATATTAAACATCGAGCTAGGCATATAATTGAATTTTTAATGAGGTGGATACATAAGCCCATCAGGCTTAACCCAGTGTCGATGCAGCCCCATCTAGACTGGCCTTCTAAGGTGGAAAAGGGGAAGGTTAAGAAAGTAAATATCTCAAATTTTAAAGAGACAAATCTCATAAGGATAAAAATAGTGTACAAACATGCGAGGCCTTCAATTTATGGTCCTGCAAAAAATTATAGGGTGGAGAAGAGAAAATATAAAGATAACACCTCACCTCATTTTGTTGTGCAATAAATCCCTAGAGTAGATGATCCTACATGGACAGATGCACCTTCACAAGATATTGAACCACCATACACTTCTAGACAAGAGAAGGTTCCAACTTTTAAGATTTGAAGACCTAAGGGTGTAGAAACCCAAATAAGAGGTAAAATATATAAAAGGAAGAGATCCTCAGTGTCTCCTAAACTTGAGACACTCCTAGAAGACCAAGAGGATGAGGAATAGGAAGAATTTGTGCCCTTGGTAAGGAGAACATGATGATCTACTACTACAGAAAGGAAGAGGGTATAAATGGAAACTGATCCCATGGATGAACTTGGTCCCAATGAATTTTACATCTCTAATTTTTAAGCTATTCCTAGTTTCAAAGATGTTACTCAAGATCAACCAATTGTAGGAGAAGGTACAAGTATAGATACTTCAACATTTACCCCTCCTCTAAATGTATTTACAAGGGAAGAAATTTGGGATGAAGAAGATACTAAAGAGCAATTTATTTAAGAAAAAATTGGAACATAAGTACCTATTCACACATCTTTGGATGAAGAACCTAAGATAGAAAAGAATAAAAGGATGGACGAACAACGAGATAAATAGGAGCACAATAAATAGGGCTTGAGGAAGGAGAAATTGGTATTAAAGAAATAATTGAGGAACCCAAGGGTAATGACTCAGTACAGGCTAATCAAGAGCTAGAAACTCCAACTTGTCCACCTCCAACAACATCACATGTACAAGTAGAATAGGTGCTACCAAAGAAGAAATAGAAACCAACAAATAGATTATGGTTAGAAGTGTTATCTAGTTCATCTTATGAGGTTGAGAAAGAGAAAACTCCCAAGGAGATAAGTAATAAAGTAGGAACACAAGAACATGTAGAAAAACAACAAGTTCCTTAATCATCTCCATGAAAAGATACAACTCCAAAACATGAACAATAGCATGTTGAAGGAAGAAGAATAAAGAGAGGAAGCCCCAAAGAGTTCAAAAATAAGGGAGGCTTTGGAAAGAGGGGAATACGAAGAAGTAGAAGAAGAGGATTAAAGGGATCATGAAGGGATGTCCATCCTAAATATAGCCCCATATGAGCTATTAACAACCTCTACTAAGCCCACCTAGTTGGCTAAGGCAATTTAACCCCACAAGAGAATGTATACCAAAGAAGAGGATGTTAACATGTCTACTTTAGGGTGGACATTACATAGGAGAGAGTCTAGTCAAATGTCTCAAAGGATTTCATATGTGACACAAGATGACCAAGGGAGATGGAAGGATCAGGTTGCAGTACCTCCTCCAAGCAAAAGTATCATAGATCTAACTCCAAGAGACTACATAATGGAGGAGGTCACCCTAGGTGAACCCACTTGTGAGGGTGATAATGCACTAGAAGCATTAGGTTTGAATCAATTGCTCAAATATTCAGGTAAGGATGAAATATAAATTCAAGGTCTCAAAGAATAGGTTACAACTCTGAAGGATTATGTGACAAAGATGGTTGGTCCTATTTACCAAGATCATTTGAAGGTCACATTAAAAGTAGTACTTTAGAAGAAAACACAACCAGCATCGACAAATCCTTTTGTGAAAGCATGTACAAATTGGAGGTCTCAATTTGAGGAATTTGGAGTTGAGACCATTCGTATTGTTTTGAAACATTTCAGAATAATCCTCAATGAAGTGACATAGCTCATTGACCTCATGAAAGGGGAGAAAGGAATTGAGAATAAGATGGAACAATGGTAGAGAGAACTACAGGACTTGAAGGTAATAAGAAAGAAACACTTTCAAATCTTGGTGAAATTGTATGAGGGGGTAGAGCTGGATGATTTTGATGAGTGGGTCAGTGCCATTGGTGTGACCATTAAAGCCTATCAGATGAGCCTTGAATATATTGAAGAGAGAAGAAAGGATGTTTTACTATAGGTAGATAAGATAGAGAAATTATTTGATGGTATTGACTTGGAGTTGTATGAAGATAAGAGTAAAAAAATATTATACTCCACAAAGAACATTGTCCAACAATTTATCAAAATTGTGGCTGGGATAAACACCAAAGAATATTTGCAATAGTTTTTATATTTCAAAGAGGACATTAGGAAGATGATGGAGCATATAGAAGAGGTTCAAGTGTTCACTTTAGATCTCACCTTATTCTGGGAAAAGTAGAAAAATTATTTGAAATCCATTGAGTTTCCCAATTTTGATGAAGTCCAAGAAATCATAGAGAGACTTTGTAAAGATCACCAAGACATTCTTCCAGAAAACTAAGGCTCATTTTGATACTTAGTCATTTTTGTAGACTTCAGTCATTTTTTACATACTTAGCCAATTTTTAGTCACGCATTTTTCATTTTCAATTAGTTTTTGAGTAGATTGCATGCACCTTTGGGTTGTATTCTATCAATTAAAGGAAGAAGGAGCAGTTAGATCCATGCAATCTGGGTGAATTTATAAAGGAGAAGGTCAAACCGTGTGAATAAAAAAGGAAGAAATAGTGAACTGTAGTTTGATTTCCTACATTTGGGGGACTGATTCTAGTCCAATTTTTCATGTATATGATGTGTAAATGGATGGTAATCCTTGAAAACTTGTAATCAATTAGTTTAGGAGTAGTTTTACATTGTTAAATAGCAGTTTTATTTTTATTACGCCTTGTTTTGTGTACATGAAACCCTAGCTATGATTTTCTTATTGTCCAAGTTGAAGCACTATATAAATTCATTACAAAGGTGTAATGAAGGTTGATATTTTTATTCAATAAAGATATATGTTGTTGGTGCTTCATTGATGGTGTGATTATTCTTCTATCTATGCAAAATTGATGAATATGTGCATGCTTGTTCATTTATTTCAGAGAGAGCCAGCTACATTTTATTGTGAGTGTATCTACGTTCAATTAGTTTGGAGTTTATTGTTATTGTCTCATATTTCTATGGAAAATGTTTTGAAATATTTGTTCTATTGGTTTAAAGATAAATTTTTATCATGTGTATGCACATCTAGTGGCTTCACGATTTGATGAATTTTGAAAAATCTTGCATTTGGGTAAAGTTTCTTCAAAAGATTGCATCTTCTTAACATAGAATTATGAGTTCATCTAGTTCATGTTTTGTGGGTTTCCATCTTTTCATCATTTATCTCACAAGTGTGATTAATCGATGGTTTATGTCTATTAGATTTCATTTCCAACAAATTTGCTTATAATTCTTGTTACTCAATCTTTTGATATTTTTTGGAAATTGGTTAAGATAGGAAATCATCTTAAGTTCTAAAATTAGATTTGCATTGTTAGTAAATTGCATTCTTTGAAAATTGAGAAAATAAAAAAAGTGTTAAAGTTTGCTTTGCAATTTTTAGACAATCGAACCAGCAAAGGCATCCTTGTGAATAATCACACTTATCTTCCATTGAGATATCTAAGTGGTTGACAAACAACCTTACGTAACTTTGGGAATAAATTCATTATTCTTTCAAGAGGGGAATTTGGATCTTGAATTGCTAGTAATTGACTTGTGTAAAAGAAATGCTCAACAACTAGGAATGCTGGTTATGTAGTGATATTCTTTCAATTAGAGGGTCACCTTCTCTAGGATACCAGTAATGTCAAGTCATCATTTTTGTTTTGGAATTTGATAAAGGGTTAATGCTAGGTGATGAAATTGGGTTGATGATTTTGCTTTGTTGTCTTCTATAATCTTAGAATCGTGTTTCAATTATGAAGACTATGATCTAGAAGATGAAGGACAAATGCAACCTATGTGTTTGGAATGTTTGGGGATTTAATAATGCAAACTTAATGATGACAATGCAACCTCTATTTTTTTTTAATTTTTGGAAATTTGATACCACAACTTAAGGATGACAATGCAACCTATGTTTTTTGGATTTTTGGAAATTTGATAATGCAATTTAGGGATGACAATGCAAGGAATGAAAACTAGGGGTTATGGAATGCAAACTAAGTTTTAGGGTTTTTGGACTTTGAAACCCTTAGGAATACAAGCCTAAAGGAATTGAAGTGAGATCAAGACCTTAAAGAAAAAAAGGACAATATATAAAATAAAAGACCAAGCCAAAACCAACATTGACAAGATAGGGTATTGACTTGATGATGATGAAAAATGACAAAGTTTGACAAGTTAAATATTCCTTATTCAACAACACAAGGTATAAACCTAAAAATTGGATTTTGCAAAGTATACTTAGGATCTAAGTGTAAAATGAGGATGCTAATATGAGGGTGATAATGTAATGATAATACCAAAGCTATGGTTAACTTAGAATATAAGGATAATCAGGACTAATGATCAAACATGCAATAATAGGGCAATGACATGAGATGTATTGCAAGGGAAGATATGACTTAGGGTCTAAGGAAATTAATGATTTAAGATCTAATATAAATGTAAGGAATAAGGAAACTATGACAAGGACAATGCACTTAAAATGAGGACTATGATAAGGCCAATACAAGGAAATGAGGACTATGCAAGGAAAATCAGGAAATGCAAAGGATTAAACCTAAGGTTGACACAAGATTCTAAGGTTCGTGATGGTTTTCAATCTCCATGTTTGAAAGGTTTTTATTTTGGATTATTTTTGAAAGTTTGAGTCAGGTGTTTGAATAATTGAATTTGTTTAACACTCACACAAGACATGTTGAGAAGAATGGTTATTTTTTACAATTTGAACAATTTACAACTTATGCTTTATAAAAGACATTACTTGTTGAATCCCCTAGCAATAAAATACTGCTTTCAACTAGATAGATAGATGCTTGGTGGTATTGGCTCCCCTTACATAGAACACACTTCTTTGGAACACAAAGCATATAATTCTAAAATATTTGAAGATCTCAATAAATTTTCTATCTCAAATTGAAGATTACATGAGGGGTATCTTTGGGATGCATGTATCATAGTCCCTGTGTCAACAAGTAGGGGATATTGGCCACTAAAACAATTGATTTATATTCAAAATTCAAACTTCATGTTACAAACCTCCAGTAAGCCACTCAAATCTCTAACCAATCCTACTAGAGGTATCTCATATATGAAAAGGTATGCCCCTTTTCAAATTGGCATTGTACGGTAAGTGATAATACCAACCAAACTTGTATTTTTCCTTATCCTTCATTTATATAGAAAACCAAATTACAAGCCCAATTGAGGTTGTTCCCTTGGGGTGAGTACCTCTTTTCCCACCAAGGCAGACATCTCTACTTGGGTTCTAATATAAACAAAAATGTGTTGAAGCACCAAACATATCAAGAAAAGTTAATTTAGCAATTAGAAAGGAAATATGATCAACATAGCACAAATTGTTGTTCTTTTCCTTCCTAATTAAAACTAGGTGAAATTTCTTGTTCATTAACCCATTAAGAAAGGAAATGTGATCAAAATAATACAAAATGTTGTTTTTTCCCTTAATTAAAACTAGGTGAAAATTGTAGGGTTCAATTTATCCACCTATTTAGATCTAAGTGAAATTTGTAGGGTTCATTAATTCACCTAATTAGATTATGTGAAATTTGTAGTACATTTATCCCCCTAATTAGGATAGATGCAACTTGTTGTTTATTTTAAACCCCTTTGATCTATTGATTGAAAGAAAAATTAGTAATTGTGATTCATTACATGTTTAAAGTTAGAAACCCTGCATAGATCACAAGTTAGACTCAATATTCCTGCATGCAACAACAAATCAACAAAGAAAACCTGCATGCAAACATAAGAATCACAAATTTATCATATTTTTAGTTTTCACATTGGGTTCACCAGAATGTCAACTAGGAAATTGGAAAATAAAAAAAACCATCATGAATTAGTCAACCACAAAGCTATGAAATTATGAAAATGTGTTCCTAATCTAACCAATAAATCCATCAAAATAAAGTATTAACATAAAATAGATCAAATCAAATCTAAAATACTCCTTTGATGCAATGATAACTTTAGTGGTGAATATTCGCCAACTCGCAAATAGTTCACATCAAAAATTTGGAATTTGGTGAATAAGTAGTATCGAATGGGGTGGTCATTTCTCTTGGACTTTATCATTTTTTGGTCAAATTTACTTCCCATTCATCCATCATTTTATTTTATTAATTGTATCTATATAAAGATTTCACCAATAAAATCTACATTTTCCAAACATTATATTTAATATTTTTGCCTGTAATTTTGGAAGCGTGTCTTAATCGATGGCCTTTATTCACCGATAACCATAAAAAGATCTATTTACATGAGGACCCAATTCACCTGGCATTTTGTGGAAAAATGTCTTAATTCACCACAATATTTTCCAATTCTATTATAATGTGATTATCCATAATCGCCTAGGAAATTACATAAGACATGTGAGAATTAAGAAGGATTCACCAAATACTTGTATACCATTTAAGATTCCCACCAAATTTTCCTAATATGGATTGGTATAAATACAATCAAAGATAAGATTTTTTAACACAATTTGGTCATTTCTAAGCTCTCAATTTAGATCAATAGCAAAGTTGCAAACTAGGAACAACCATTGTTTCTATTTGCATTGACAAACCAATACTAGTGCTACTCACTAAGAACTTAAAGGTAAGTGATCATTTTTTGAAGTGTTATAATATTATTTTGAATTCATCTCTATCTATTTTCAATTTTTAGTTCATTCTTATTGAGTGGGGACCCGCCAGTGGTCACTTGGGAGACCTAAGGCATCTAGATTGTAGGTTTTAGGGCCAATGAATCATATAGTCTATTATTGCTTCTGAAGCAAGTAGATATTTTTTTGTAGCCAAACAGAAAGAAGGGTAATACTCCTGAATGTGGGGAAGGCCAAAAGAGGCTAGAAAAATATAGATCCTTACCTTTTTACTTTGGCATTGGCAATGTTTGTGGTGAAAATTAGGAATGCACATCATCACAAGTATAACTACAAGATTCACAACCTACACTGAATATTGAAGAAGGCAAAAAACCTAATATCTCAGATGATGATGAACTTGAAGAATATTTTCTACTAGATACCCAAGGTACTGAGAATGATATAATCGACTTGGGTGAGAATGTCATTGATGATGATGCACAGAAGGGGAAAATAAAATACAAATAAAAAAAAGGATTAGGAGTGGGATATGTTTAGGAACTTCAAAATTGATTGGGTGTCAAAGTATCCATTCATTGAACTAGTGGAGAAACCATTTAAAGGTAACCCTACAATAGAAGGAAGTTGTAAGATTTACACTTGGAAACATAACAAGGAAAAGAGGTTGCAACTAAACTTGACGTCATAGAAAAGAATATCAGTAAAGTTTAGAAAAAACCAAATCATAGATAGAATTTAAAAAATAGTGATAAGATGGAAATCAAAGGAGCAATGTTAGCATGTTAAGAATGCCTTAGAATATAGTTCACATGAGAAAAGATAGACAAAGCCTACTAAATTTAAAGGTTCTATTGAAGCTATTTTTGGAAAAGCAATAGAAGTAGAAGAACTACGAAAAGATGCTCAGTTAAGTGTTTTTTTATATATTTTGAGTAGAGAGAATGCTATGATAGACTACCCATAATTGAATTCTTTATTACACATTTTGAAAGTTCCTAACTATCCTAATAGTCACTAGTCTGTAAATGGTGGATAGGAATGGGAAAGTTGTCTTGCTAAGGTTAAAAAAGAAGATATACAGGAAAAAAATAAGAGAGTCAAACTTTATGGCATTGTCTTTGGATGAAGTTATGAAAATAGATAATATATCATGGGTACGCATGCATGTTTATATTATATAGAGTCATGTATTCCAACCTCATCTAGTATTTGTTTCTAAAATGAAGGAGAGTGTGACCGTGAAAAATGTATTTCAACTAGTATACAACTCTTTAATTGAATAGAGTTATCGATGACTTGGAAATTGCCAAAAAATTGATATGTATTGGAGCAGATGGAGATTCAATAATGCAAGGTTAGAGGAATGGTTTTTGCACAAAGCTACAAACTCCTTGTTCACCCTACATGAGTGTTGTAATACCCCAAAAATGGGCTACAGGTTCATTAACCTCATATATTGACACATCGAATGAAATCGACATCAAAGTCCTAACCTAAGGCACATCGACACATTATTGAATCTTAATTGATTATCTTAAATTTTGCATTGGGGAATATTCCTAGTAATATTCCTATTTATCTTAATTATCTTTAATTTAATGATTATTTGACGATAAATCTTATTTATCCTAAAGTTTGATTAATTGAATATTCTAAATATTTAATTAATTAGATTTAATACTGCCACTTAATTATTTAATTAGATTTAATTATATTTATTCCTAAATTGTATTATTTAATTCTAACAATAAATCCATTATCCTATGACTAATTGATTAAATTCTTATTTAATTAATTAAAGTCAATTGTCAAATTTAATAATATAGTTTTTGAATAAAAGTTTGATTTAATAATTGATTGACCCATAAATCAATTATTTTATTTTTAAATCAGTTAAGTTGAGGATAAATCACTAATTCATAATTAATTATGCACATCCAAAAAGCAGTTAAACTTTAAATCAGAAAATCAATTCAAGTTGTTTTAAAAATAAACTCAACTCTCTTTTGAGTTGAAAGCTGATCTAAACTTCTGATTTGAGTTAAAAAGCTATTTTTTTGCATGATTTTGCATGATTTTGTGAGTTAATTATCTTTTATTTCTTGTTGACTAAAAAATCAACCTGATTTTATCAAGAGTGATTTATGGCTTTTCCCATGCACCTCCAAAGCCCTAGATTTCTATAAAATCAAGGCTCAGCTCTTCATAATTCATCTCACAAGTTTGCATACTTATTCTACCAAAATCAATCCACGAATTTGCACAATCATGCTAGCAAATTGATATCTGAAGAATTGAAGCTTCTTGCGAATCAACAACTTTTGTGAGATCAATCTTGTTTTCAATTCATTCTAGTTTCATATTTCATATCATTGTTAGCTTAATTTGCATATTAGTTTTTCATATAGAATAGATTCATAATTAGTTTTCCATCATCATAAATTACACAAAAAAACCAAAAATATAGATTAATTTACATACATTCCATATCTAGATTTTGCATTCAAATCCTTCGTTTAGGTGTTGTCAAGGTCACTGACCTCGGTCCAATCTGAGAATACATACTCACACCTACTAGAAGGCAATAAATCACCTGGTTAGATTAGTTTCCATTTCACTGCATGATTTTGATTTCTGCTAACCTCTAATGTTTTACTGAAGTGTTGTGTCTACAGCTAGGTACAAAATTCACACACACATTTTTGGCACCCACCGTGGGGCCCTGAAATGGGTTTCCATTCAATTTCTATCAATTTCTATCATCTTCTTGTCATTTTCTATTCCAAGCTATGATTTTTAATTTCTATCTGTACAATTTCATACGAGTTTTGTCAGAAACTCATACCAGGAAGGACCCACTATCGTACGATAGTTTATTTGATCAAGGATTCTACCATCATAAACACAATGTCATTTGGAAGCTCTGTTGTCATATGATCTGATACCCATTGTCAAATGAGTTTCTAGACTGTCATCTAGGAGGTGACCCACTGTCGTACAAGTTTTAGTGCCAGGTTTCAATTGTTGTTTCACTTTTTCAGCCAGTTTTCCAGATTTGATTTCCAAATTTGGACTGACAGCTAACATTAACAATTGAAATTTGTTGTTTCTGATTGATTTCTACTGATTTTGATTGGGAAAAGCATGAGAGTTGCTAAAAATAGGTAAAAATATACTACGCGCATTGCGAGGAATTCAGGTAATCTTCTTAGCTAATAATGTTTCGATTTGGACTAAAATGAACATATCACGTGTTTGGCTTGTGTGACCTTTTATTGCTTTCATATCACAGAGTTCATTTTGGGCTATAAAATGAACATAGATTTTCTTTTCAGCATCTTTGTTACACATAGTAAATAGGCCCTATGAACACTATTTGCGGTTCTTGAGAGAGTGGGTTTCTAGTGAAACTCTTCTCAATGAAGGAACCCTTGTAGGTAGGGAGGATACTGAGAGTGTCTCACGTTCTACTAGATTTATGCATCTTCAACTTTAGATTGATACATTCTCTCTCTAGAGAGGTTGATAGATCATAAGTGGTTGACATCATAGATCTTTGTGAGATAATCTTGGTCTTAGCGTGTCAGATTAATCTGTTTGCTTTATTTTGGTTAAAAGTGAAAAGGCTAGAGGACTATGCTCTACTCCCTTTTTGAGTAGTATCAGAAACTCAAATCCTTGAATCTGGAACCAATCTCCATGTGGTATATTTTGTGAGTCACCTTTAGAGAGGGTTAACCATAGTGGAAATTCCCTTAATTGGGTCAACCACGTGGACGGAACCTCAAGCGGTAATAGCCATTTTCACCGTGGTAACAACAACCACTATATAAATGTCCTTGTGAAGAAAATCTTCACAGGTGTGGTCTCTTGTTGGGCTGTCAAATCCCCCTAGCAACTCCTGATTGATTAATTTCTCGAACTATGTCAAAACCCTGGTGCACCTAGATTGGAGTTCGCCCTCTTGAGATCACAAAATTTATAGAGTCAAACCATTACTAAAAACCCTAGTGAGGCCAAATTTTCATTTTCTAGGAATATGTGCATTATTGCAAAACTTTTTGAAACACACACGGTTAGCACTCCTAGGGATTAGCAGAATTCAGTCACTTGATTGTTCATGTGCAGGGTTGCTTTATCCCCTGTTCATTATTTTTAGACATGCTTGAAATCACTTGCTTGATATTTTTCATGCTTGCTTATCTATCTGGTTATTGAAAATGAATGAATCTGCTACAATCTTCAAATCTGGATAGTGAAATTTGCAAACAATCTAAAACTGAAAACCTAAAAATTGCAAAATTTGATGTCAAACACCTTTCTGGAGTCAAAAGTCATCTCATAAGGTCAGAAAGTCGTACGAGTTTTGGAAATTTTCATTTCATGACCCCCCTATTGTCGTATGGTAGCTGGTATATTGTCGCACGAGCCTGCAGAAAGTCATTTGAGAAATTTTGAAAAATTGCCAGAAAGTTGTCAGAATTGCCAGATACCCAGCTTTTTTAGCCTATTTCCAGAATCTGTCAAATAAATGACTGTGTTAGGAACAGAGTAGAAACTACTGAGAATCCAATCATTTTCCTAAAGTGGCCTTTTGAATCCGATTCGGCCTTCTATTTAATCGATTTGAGTCTTTTTCATCTTGTGTCAAAACCTTGTCATAATTATCAATCTTCAATCAATCGTCAAAATGGCTAAGTGTTGTGAACTTATGTCTGCTATCTTTTGGGCATCTACCCATACATCCAAGGCATAGTATCCTTCATCTAAGTCTAATCTAAGCTTCAATCAATCAAACCTTGACAAGGTTGCGTCATCTGATCTTCTTGAATCAATTCATTCTTTAGTTGTCTCCATCTTATTCTTTTTGCTTCACCCAAGGTTAATGGTGGAAACCAGAGCTTCCTCACACAAGAAATCAAGAGAAACATCTCATACCTTACCTTTGACTCATATCCAGGGTCCAACTCTTGAACAACTCTACAATTCTAGTCTTTATGAAGACGACGATCTTGGCAATTTCAATTAAAAATTGGTTACATACCTCCACCATCAACTCACGGAGGTAATCAACAAACTCCTCCTTGATCTATCCCAAGGATTCCTAAAACTCCTACCATGTCTCAAGCAGGGACAAACCATGGCTCTCAAAGAGCTCAATCTCAACATGGTGCAAATCATGAACCCACACCTGAAGAAATTGCTTGGTATCAAAATGATGATGAATTCAAGAAAATGATGAGGCATTTCTTGAAGGAAGATAGAGAAACATAATTTTTAGAGTTAGCTCATCAAGGAGCTAAACTTCCTTCTAACTTTAATGTTGAAGATATCATTGCACATGAGGAAGAAACTCCAATCATGGCTATGATGAAACAGATGCATTCCATGCAAGTCAAACTTAATAAACTTGAGAAAGAAAAGGAACCCAAGGAGTTCTCCATGGAGGCCCTATGTCCTTTTCCATTTAACAAAGACTTGTACATGCCACCATTCCCAAAAAGAGTGGAGATGCCTAAATATGATAAGTATGATGGACACTCTGATCCTCAAGATCATGTCAGAGAATTATGTACACAATCTATGGAGTTCATGCATGAACCAACCTATCTGATGTGTCTCTTTCCTCAATCTCTGGGGGGAGTAGCCATTCATTGGTTCTCTAGATTGCCTTCTACTTTTAAAACTTTTGAGGAGTTGATCAAATTATTCTATCAGCAATACTCCTACAATATCCAACATCCAGTCACCATGATTGATATCTGCAATCTCAAACAATATCTAGGAGAACCATTCCTGACATTTCTCAAGAGATGGAGGAAGAAATTCTCTCTATATGCTAGGCCTATTCCAGAAATTGAGAAACTAGAAATCTTCATCAATAATCTTGTCCCAGAGATCAACTACCCTTTACAAATGCAAGATCATACATCTTTTGATAAGATGGTAGACTGTGCGATCAAAATTGAAAAAGTGCTTGTGAAAAAAAGGAGACATCACACTTCAAAAGGACAAGTACGAATCAAGATCTAGTTCTAAAGACAAGAACAAGAATAAAAGCATCATCATAGATGGAAATTTTGATACTATCCATGCCCCATCAAAGGCACCAGCTTTCAATCTAATTTTTGGTACCCAAGCCATAAAAGCTTCATAACAAAAGGTGCTTGAATCATCTCAAAAGAAGCCAGAGTATAAATCTTGGTCCACTGATAATAAACAAAAGTTCACTCCTCTTGGAAAATCTTTAGAATCAGCTATGAAAACTCTTCTGTCTAATAACATCATCTCTTTTCCTGAGATTCGACAATCTAATCCTGACCCTAAGCTAAAATGGTGGAGAGAGAATGAATTCTGTAATTTCCATCAGGGTAAGGGTCATAAAACTAATAACTACTTATGCTTGAAACATACTATTCAAGATAAAATTGATAATGGAGACATCATGATTGACAATCATAAGAGCAATAATGATTATATAGCATTCATAGAACCATTTCTGAAACATGGTCAAGAAGTTTCATCTTCTCAGCCTAATATGGGGGCAAAGGTCAATTATGCTTACCCTGGAAATAATGTTGTTATCAATATGGTTGAACACTGTCTCTCTGAGCATTGCAATGTCATCACAATTGTGCAAAGAGATAGAGATCATCCTTTGGCTAATGCAGTTACTTGATCACAAGCTCAGGTACATCTGAAAGGACAAATCCTAGATTCATCAAATGTCCCTAAGACGCCCTTCAATCTTTCTTCTGCTTCCAAACAGAAGGCTGCTTCTAAATCTTCCAATCCTAAAGATACGAGGCCAACATCTTATAGCATTATTCAACAACTCCAACACACTAATACAAAAATCTCCATGTTTGAGTTGCTTCGAATATCTCTAGCTCATAGAGCTATTCTAGACAAAGCTTTTCTCGGATCCAATGTTCTTGATGACCTTGATTTAGATAGGTTTCAGACTATGGTTGGACATCTTACATCTCTGCAATATATCTCCTTTTCAGAGGAAGATGACAACTCCTTGAGTCACCCACATAACCAGCCCTTGCATATAGAAGTCTTGATCCAGAACCATAGAGTCAAGTGTGTGTTGATAGATGGGGGTGCTGGCCTAAACATTTGTTCTTACAGCTTGATCACACAATTGGGATTTTCAGAATTGGCTATTGATCCTAGAAAGAAAATAACTATAAAAGCCTATGATGAACAAGAAAGATCTTCTAAAGGCACCATTATCTTACCTATTAGAGTAGGTCTAGTTATCAGGGATACTATATGTCAAGTTCTTGATCTACCTTTGGCTTACAACATTCTTCTAGGGAGACCATGGATACATGAAATGAAGACTATTCCTTCTACATTCCACCAATGTTTGAAATTTCCTTATGAAGGAGTAGAGGTCACTATTCCAACGGACATATCCACCACTTACAATACATTGAAGGAAAGTGTAGATAAACTTGTGCCTAATAACAAAGAATCTTCCATTAAGTCAACAAAAGAAGCATCCACATCTAAAATGGAAGACATTGCAAAAGAGGTCAATATCAAAGAAAATGGTATGGGAGAATATACTATAGAGCTAGTCTTATCTTTGACATCTCTCCCTATCTCACGTAAGTCTTATGGATGGTCTTTAAAATAGTCTAAACCAGACTCTAAAGAACCTCTTGAGGCATATAAAAATTTTTTTGTGGCAGAACAAGTCTCCAAGCAAGAATTTGAAGAAGATGAAGCTGTGCTTGCATGGCTATACAAGGATGAACTTGAATCTCAAGTTGTTCAAAATAGTGACTCTACAGTATCCAAAATCCCTTCTAAATCATATGGCCCAAGGGGAAAATTGATAGCTAAAATGGGATATCTAGGTAAAGGACCTCTAGGAGTCAGGGGAAGAGGTCTTATGACACCTATTTCACATACTGGTAGGGAAAACAAAGATACTACTGGCTTAGGATTTAAAAAGAAACTCTTCCACCTCAAAGGTAATTGTTCTCATGTCATAGACCAAATCACACTAGGAGAACCCCTTCTTAAGAAGGGAGAAACTGAACCGTCAGATAGTGATTCAAACAGCTCAGAACTTATTCCTTATGAGAATTTGCCTAAGGAAATCAAAGACCTCCTTGATACAGAAGATGATCCAATAAAAAGAATCAATGTAGTAGAAACACAAGAACCTACTATAGAGCAAGATATAGTTGCAACACAAGAACTAGCTAATCTTAAAGCTAATCAAATGGACCAAGAGGAAGGTGGTAGTTATTTTGAAACAGATTCCCATGAGTATGAATTCAAATCAGAAATTGAGGGTAACCCTTTTTGGGGTGTTCATCCTGACTTTACACATGTTCTAAAATTTCCTAGAGGTCCTGAGTTAGAAGATGAATCTAATGACTATGAATGGGGAGTCAGTCCAGAGGAAGATGAGCTTATCACAGAAAAACATGTTGATGTTATTCACCAATATGCACCTAAACCCAATGTAATTCTAGAGCAAAGTAATGAACTTATTGAGTCTGATCCACCCATGGCTGAATTGGACTCCCACAATGACATTGAGCCTATTCATGAATTGAATTTCTTAAGTTGTAATATCACCTTTGAACTCGAGCATCGGGATAGGACCGATGATGATAGATCCATATCCATAAACACTATCTCCCAATCTTTCCCCATTTTGACTATCCAACATCCTGAACTTCTTGATCAAACCTCCACAAATCTGAACCAAGGTATCTTTACTTTTCCAAATGACTATGCCCTTGCTTACTAGCTCAATGCAGTTGAACCTATGAGGAATTCCATCAGTGAACTGAGCATTAGCATGATGGAGTTGGAAATCAAGTATCTTAGTCAAAAAAATAAGAATAAGAATAAAAAGAAAAGGAGTTTTGAGGGTGAAAACCACTTTGTGGCAGTCTCAGAACCTACAAAAGTAAAAATAAAAGATGTATCCAAATGTGAAAACCTCTCTAAGGCACCTAAGGATGAGATATTTGATGTCTTCCTGTAATACCCCAAAAATGGGCTATAAGTTCATTAACCTCCTATATCATCAAATCATATGAAATCGACATCAAAGTCCTAATCTAAGGCACATCTAAACATCATCAAATCTAATTGATTATCTTAAATTTTGCATCGGAGAATATTCCTAGTAATATTCCTAATTATCTTAATTATCTTTAATTTTATAATTATTTGGCAATAAATCACATTTATCCTAAAATTTGATTAATTGAATATTTTCATATTTAATTAATTAGATTTAATATTTGCCACTTAATTATGTAATTAAATTTAATTCTATCTATTATTAATTGTATTATTTAATTTTGACAATAAATCAAAATTCCTATCTTTAATTGATTAAATTCTTATTTAATTAATTAAAGCATGTTGTCATTATTTAATAATATAATTTTTAATAAAAGTTTGAATAAATAGTTAATTAACCCATAAATTAATTATTTATTTTCAAAAATCAGTTGAGTTGAGGATAAATCACTTTATTTATTTATTTAATTCTTAATTATTATGCATATTCAAAAGAAACAGTTAAACTCCAAATCAGAAAATCAATGCAAGTTATTGACTTTTTGGAACTCAACATCCTTTTGGAGTTCAAAAAGTTGATCTAAACTCTAATTTGAGTTAAAAAGCTGTTTTTGCATGTTTTTGCATGATTTTGAGAATTAACTATCTTTTATGATCAGATAACTCAAAAATCAAGATGAGTTAATTTGAGTGATTTATGGCTTTTATTCATGCACCTCCAAAGCCCTGGATTTCTATAAATTAAGGCTTTAGCTCTTCACAAATCATCTCATATTTTGCACAATCACGCTGGAGAATTGGAGACTGAGGAATCAACTTGCGAATTCAAAGCTTTGTGAGATCAATCTTATTTTTTTTTGCATTCATATTACATATCATTGTTAGATTCATAGCATATCAATTTTCAATAGCATTCATAGCATATCAATTTCATTTAGCATAGATTTCATATCAGTTTTTACAATTATTATTGCATAGAAAAATCCAAAAAATAGCTTAATTGCATTTATTCCATATCCATCTTTTGCATTCAAATCCTTCATTTAGGTGTCGTCTAGGTCACTGATCTTGATTACAATCTGAGAACATTCATCTCGCACCTATTAGAAGGCAGTAAATCGCTTGGTTAGATAGCTTTCAATTTTGCATGATTTTGATTATAGCTAACCTCTAATGTTTTACTGAGTGTTGTGTCTACAGATCAGGTATAATTTTCACACACACATTTCTGGCGCCCACCGTGGGGCAACCCACCTTTGCATGCTAGTTTTGATTTTTTTGGGAGCTAAAACCCCAAAGTTTCAAAGATTTAATTTTATCTCCCAAACGGCTTGGAATTTTGATCTGAAATTTTTTTTGCAGGTTGGTGACATGTCATGAAAGCTACAGTAAAAAATTTAGAATTTTCTGAGATGTTTTAAATTTTTAATAATTTTTTCTTGAAATTCCGGAAAAAATTAATATCTGACGCAAATCAGCATATTTTTCGAAAATTTTTATATTTTCGGAAATCTTTTTAAATTCTATAGGGGGTCCATTCTTTGTGTTTTAAATTTGGACATGATATCATAGCTCAAATAGTCAATTTACAAAAACTGGTCTGTTTTGATAAAATGGGTCTCTAGGGCACAAATGAAGAGGTTTTTCTAAAATTTTTGCATTTTTGGAAAGCTCTCTGTTTTTTAGCAGGGGTCTCTATTCTGAATTTCTATTTTTGTGGCCAAAATCATATCAAAAAAATTAGATCTTGTTGACTAGGTCAAATGCAAAAAAAAAAATAAAGTTTTGTGATGGGTATGCACTTATTTTTTTTACATGGTTCAATGAATGATATGAGTTGTCATTTGGGTTGATTGCTGGTTATTATTACTGATAATAATTGATTTTTAGAGCTAACCCTATGGTTTTCATAAGTTGAATATATTTTGCATATCTTGTTTGCTTGTTTGCTTGTTGGAGAGTTCGTCACTTGCTTGCATGGAAAAGCTCAACAAAAATTGCTAAAAATCAAGCAAAATCTACTAAGTGCGTTGCAAGGATCCCAGGTATTCTCCTTCATCTAATAATATTTTGATTTGGGACTTAAAATAAATCTCTTATGTGTCAAGCTTGTGTGCATCTTTTCATGCTTTTGATCTATTTCTACACACTTGCATAATTGATACTAGGTTGTGAACCCTTAAGGATTCATTAAGTAGTCTTAGAATACTTGTGATTGATCTTGATTGCTATCTTGGGTTATTGGACTCGCTAATCCGCCGGCCCCTCATTTCCGCCCCGTGGTTGCAATCTCAGCGCCATAAAGGGGAGGGGTCAACAGGACAGAAGCGTTAAATGTTCCACTTGGCAACCCTTTTGTGCTTTTAGGAACTCACTTGTTTTCTAAGTTGGGGACTCATTTTTAGCTTGTGTGAGGTGTTAAGTGTTCCACCTTGTGGACTCATCTCATATTTTCTTTAAGCGTTAAGTGTTCCTCTTTCTACTTTTTGAATGCTTTTGGTAGATTTACTTTCAGAACATATATCTGTGCTCACATAGTAATTAGGCCCTATGAACACTATTCGTGATTCTTGAAAGATTGGATTCCCAGCGAAATCCTTCTTGATGACAGAATCCTTGTAGGTAGGGAGGATACTTAGTGCGTTTCACATTCAACTTGGTTAGTGCATCTTCTCTTATTGATCGACACATTCTCTCTCCGGAGAGGTTGATAGATCACGTAGGGTTGATATCACAAGCTTTGGTGAATCAAAATTGGTTAGTGCATCTTCTCTTATTGATTGATACATTCTCTCCCCGGAGAGGTTGATAGATCACGTGGAGTTGATATCACAGACCTTGGTGGAACAAAACTTTGTCTTAGCGTGTCGGATTAATCTGCTTGCTTTGTTTGGGTTAAAAGTGAAGAGGTGTCAAAACCTTGAATCTGGAGCCAAGTCCCCTTGTGGTATAACTCTGTGAGTCATCTTTAGAGAGGGTTAACCGTAGCGGACAATCCCTTCACAGGGAAAACTGCGTTGACGGAACCTCAAGCGGTCATAGCCATTTTCGCCGTGGTAGTGACAGCCGCTATATAAATGTCCTTGTGGAAGAAATCTCCACGGGTATGGTTCATTGTTGGGTTGTCAGATCTCCCTAGCAGCTCTTGAAGATTAAGTTCTCAGACTGTGTCAAAACCCTGGTGCGCCGGGATTGGAGTTCACCCCTTTGAATCATAAAAGTTGCAGAGTCAAACCATTACTAAAAACCTTAGAGAGGCCAATTTTTCATTCTCAGGTATATGTGTGTTATTGCAAAACTTTTCAGAACATACACAATTAGTACTCTCAGGGATTAGCACAATTTGGTCACTTGATTGTTCATGCGCAAGGTTGCTTTTGCCCTTGATCATTGTTTTCAGACGTTCTTGGAATCACTTGCTTGCTGTTCTGTGTGCTTATTTATCTACTTGGCTATTAAAAACGATCAAATCTGGTATAACCTTCAAAATCTGGACAGTACAATTTGCAAACAATCCAAAACTGAAAATCTTAAATTTTGCAAAAATTGACGTAAAGTTCTTTCTGGAGTCAAAAGTCATTTCAAGAATTCAAAAGTCGTACGAGTTTTGTCAAGTGTCATTTCAGCATTACCCAACTGTCGTATGAGTTTAGCAACTGTCATTTCATAGACTACCCAGTGTCGTACGAGTCTGCAGAGTGTTGTTTGGAAAAATTTGAGAAAGTTGTCAGAAATTGTCAAATTGCAAGATATCCAATGTTTCCAGCCTAGTTCCAGAATCTGTCAAAAATATCATTGTGTCAGGAACAGAGCAGTAGCTATTGAGCATTCTACCATTTTCTGAGTTTGATCTTTTGAATCCGATCTAGTCTTCTGTTTGATCAATTTGAGTCCTTTTTATCTCGTGTCAAAACCTTGTCATAACTATCAATCTTTAATCAATCAATCTTCAAAAACAAACTAAGTGTTGAGAACTCGTGTCCGCTATCTTTTGGGCGATCTATCCCATGCATCCAGGGCACAGTTTCCTTCACCCACATCTCATCAGATTTTCAAAACTATCATAATCTTGACAAGGTTGCGTCATCCAATTTTCTCGAATCAAATTGTTCTTCAGTTGTCTTCATCCTTTTCTTCTGTTTCATTCAAAGTTAATGGTGGAGACCAGAGCTTCTTCACACAAGAAATCAGAAGAAACATCTCAAAACTTACTTTTGACCAATACCCCGGGTCCAACTCTTGAACAACTCATCAAGTCAGGTATCTACGAAGACGACGGTCTCGGTAACTTTCGATTGAAAATTGGTTACAGACCTCCTCTATCAACTCACAGAGGTAATCAACAAACTCTTCCTCAATCTATTCCAGGGAGCCCAAAAACTCCTACCATGTCTCAAGCAGGGACAAACCATGGTTCTCTAGGAGGAGGATCCCAGGGACACCACTCTCAACATAATGCCGACCAAGACCCTACACCCTCTGAAATCCATCGGTGTCAGAATGACAATGAATTCAAAAGAATGATGAGGCATTTCTTGAAAATGGATAGAGAGGCATACTTTTTGCAATTAGCCCAAGAAGGAGCTAAACTTCCTCCTCACTTCAATGTCGAAGATATCATCACACATGAGGAAGAAACTCCGATGACGGCCATAATGAACCAGCTGCACGCTATGCAGGTCAAAATGAATAAAATTGAGAAAGAGAAGGAACCCAAGGAATTCTCCATGGAGGCCCTTTGTCCTTTCCCTTTTGACAAAGACTTGTATATGCCTCCATTCCCAAAAAGAGTGGAGATACCAAAGTATGACAAATATGACGGACACTCTGATCCTCAAGATCATGTCAGAGAGTTCTGTACACAATCCATGGAATTCATGCATGAACCGACTTATCTAATGCGTCTTTTTCCTAGATCCTTGGGAGGAGCATCCATTCAGTGGTTTTCAAGATTACCTTCTACAATCAAAACTTTTGAGGAATTGATTAAATTGTTTTATCAACAATATTCCTACAATATTCAACATCCGATTACCATGATCGATATCTGTAACCTCAAGCAATATCCAGGGGAATCATTCCTAACTTTTCTCAAGAGGTGGCGAAAGAAGTTTTCTTTATATGCTAGACCAATTCCCGAAATGGAGAAACTTGAAATCTTTATCAATAACCTTGTTCCAGAGCTCAACTATCCATTGCAAATGCAAGATCATGTATCTTTTGATAAAATGGTGGATAATGCAATCAAGATTGAGAAAGTACTTGTCAAGAAAGGAGAAATCACACTTCAAAAGGACAAGTCTGAATCGGGATCTAGCTCAAAAGATAAAAACAAGACTTGGAATAGAAACAAAGGTATCGTCTCTGACGGTGTTGTTGACACTATCCACACCCCATCAAAGGCACCGGCCTACAATCTCACCCTTGCCACCAAAGCCATTGAAGCTTCAGAGCAAAAATCTGCTGAACCATCTCCAAAGAAGCCATTCAAACGATGGGATAATAAACGAAAGTTTACTCCCCTAGGAGAATCTTTGGAATCTGCTCTGAGGACCCTGATAGCTGATAACATGATCTCTTTACCACCAATCCGAAAACCTGATCCGGATCCAAAACCATGTTGGTGGAAAGATAATGAATTTTGTGCTTTCCATCGAACTAAAGGCCACAGAACTAATGGATGCTTCCATTTGAAGCATACCATTCAAGACTTGATAGATCAAGGGGACATCACAATCGATAATCCTACCAGCAATAATGATCACACAGCATTTACAGAACCTTTTCCACAACATGGCAAGGGAGTTTCCACTTCTCAGCCTAACATGGGGGCAAAAGTCAACTATGCCTACCCTGGAAACGATGTTGTCATCAATATGGTGGAACCATGCCTCTCTGAGAGCTGTAATGTCATCACGATTGTACGAAGAGATAGAAATCATTCCTCAGCTAATGCAGTTACCAGATCACAAGCTCAGATGCATCTGAAAGGACAAACACCAAATTCATTTGATGTCCCTAAGATACCTTTCAATCTCACATCTGCTTCTAAACAGAAGGTTGCCTCGAAATCTCCCAATCCAAAGGATACCAGACCTACATCTTACAGCATCGTACAACAACTCCAGCATACCAATGCCAAAATCTCTATGTTTGAGTTACTTCGAATCTCTCCAGCTCACCGAGATATCCTAGACAAAGCTTTGCTCAGCTCTAATGTTCCTGATGATCTAGATCTAGACAGGTTCCAAACTATGGTTGGTCATCTAACATCTCCGCAATATATCTCCTTTTCAGAAGAGGATGACAACTCCCTAAGTCACCCACATAATCAGCCCTTGCACATAGAAGTCTTGATCCAGAACCGTCGAGTCAAACGTGTGTTGATAGATGGGGGCGCAGGCCTCAACATTTGTTCTTACAACTTAATCACACAGTTGGGATTCTCAGAGATGGCTATTGATCCTCGAAAGAAGATCACCATAAAAGCCTATGATGAACAAGAAAGAGCTTCTAAAGGCACCATTGTCTTGCCCATCCGGGTGGGTCTAGTCATCAAAGATACCACATGTCAGGTGCTCGATCTACCATTGGCTTACAATATCCTTCTAGGGAGACCCTGGATACATGAAATGCAGGCTATTCCTTCAACATACCATCAATGCTTGAAATTTCCCTATGAAGGAGTGGAGGTTACTATCCCAGCTGATCTGAGTACAACTTGTAATACATTGAAGGAAAGTGCCGATAAACTTGTTCCCAATAATAGAGAATCTTCCATCAAGCAACAAAATGTGGCTTCCACATCTAAGATGGATGACATTGCTAAAGAGATCAATATCAAAGAAAATGGGATGGGAGAATACACTATAGAGCCAGTCTTGTCTCTGACATCTCTCCCAATCTCACCTAAGTCATATGGCCAATCCTTGAAGCAGTCTAAATCAGAACCTAAGGAACCTATGGAAGCATACAAAAGACATTTTGTGGTGGAGCAAGTATCTAAACAAGAATTTGAAGAGGATGAAGCTGTGCTGGCATGGCTATATAAAGAGGATTCTGAATCTAAAACTGTTCAACCTAGTGAATCTATAGCACCTACAGTCCCTTCTAATTCATATGGTCCAGGAAACAAATTGATAGCCAAGATGGGATATTCTGGTCAAGGACCTCTAGGAATTAGGGGAAAGGGTCTTGTGACCCCCATTTCACATATTGGTCGAGCCAAAAAAGATACTGGTGGCATAGGGTTTAAAAAGAAACCCTATCATCTCAGAGGTGGTTGTTCTCATGTCATAGAACAAATTGCACCAGGAGAACCCCTTCTTAAGAAAGAAGAAACAGAACCCTCTGATGATGATTCAGATAGCTCTGAGCTTATCCCCTATGAAAAATTGCCTAAAGAGATCAAAGATCTTCTTGATGATACAGATGATCCTATCAGAAGAATTAATGTAGTAGAAACACAAGAACCTACTGTAGCGCAAGAGATGGTTGTACCACAAGAACCAGCCAATCTCGAAGGCAATCAAACTGATCAAGAAGTAGGGGGTAGTTATTCTGACACTGATTCCCATGAATATGAATTCAAGTCAGAGACTGAGGGTAATCCTTCTTGGGGTATTCATCCTAATTTCACGCACTTTCTAAGATTTCCTAGAGATTCTGAATCAGAAGATGAGTCAAATGATTATGAATGGGGTGCCATTCCAGAAGAAGATGAGCTTATAACAGAGAAATCTATTGATGTTATTCACCAATATGTCTCTCAACCCAACGTAGGTCTAGAGCGAAACAATGAACTTAACGTGTCTGATCCACCTATGGCTGAAGAGGACTCCTATGATGATGTTGAGCCTATTCACGAATTGAACATTCTGAGTTGTAATATCACCTTTGAACTTGAGCGTCAGGTTAGGACCAATGATGACATATCCACATCCGTGAACACCATATCCCAAGCCTTTCCCGCTTTGACTATCCAACGCCCTGATCTTATCGACCAAACTTCCACCAACCCAAACCATGGTATGTATACCTTCCCAAATGACTATGCCCTTGCCTGCTACCTCAATGCAGTTGAGCCTATGAGTACTTCCATCAGTGAACCGAGTGTCAGCATGACCGAGTCGGACATCAAATATCTTAGTCAGAAAAACAAGAGTAAAAAGAAAAAGAAAAAGAGTTCTGAGGGTGAAAACCACTTTGTGGCAGTCTCAGAACCGACAAAAGTAAAAAGAAAAGACGTATCTGAAGGTGAAAACCTCTCTGAGGCACCTAAGGATGAGATATTTGATGTCCTTCCAAGTCATTTACAGGATAGATCTCCAGTTCTGATTGAGCCAACTCAATCCATCAATTTGGGTACAACAGAGGAACCACAATTGGTACATGTAGCACAATCTCTATCAGACGAAGAGAAACAAAACTTCACTATCTTCTTATCAGAGAAAAAGATCAACTTTGCATGGAAATATTCAGATATGCCAGGATTGGATCCCAATCTCATTATGCACCATCTATCCATTGCTCCCGGAGTAAAACCAATGAAACAAAAATTGAGAAAGATGCATCCTCATGTTGCACTCTTAGTCAAAGCAGAACTAGAAAAACTCCTAAAAGCTGGATTCATCCGTGTCATAGACTATGCTGAGTGGATTTCCAACATTGTACCTGTTTCCAAACCAGATGGTTCAATCAGAGTATGCACGGACTTTAGAGACGTGAACAGAGCATGCCCTAAGGATGATTTTCCACTGCCTAACATTGATATGATAGTGGACATGACTGCGGGCTATGAAATATATTCCCTTATGGATGGTTTTTCTGGATACAACCAAATCAAAATTGCTCCAGAAGATCAAGAGAAAACAGCTTTCACATGTGCGTGGGGAACTTTCTGTTGGAATGTTATGCCATTCGGACTCAAAAATGCTGGAGCTACATATCAAAGAGCAATGACATCTATTTTTCATGATATGATGCATAGCACAATGGAGGATTACGTAGATGATACCTTGGCAAAATCCATGATTAGAACTGAACATCTAACAGACTTGAGCATGATCCTCGACAGAATGGAAAAATTTAGTCTTCGACTAAATCCTAAAAAGTGTGCTTTTGGAGTCACTTCTGGAAAGCTCCTAGGATACATCGTCTCCAAGAAAGGCATTGAAGTTGATCCAGCTAAGGTCAAGGCTATAATAGAGATGCAACCTCCCACAAATATCAGTCAAATGAGGACGTTGCAAGGCAGAGTTCAATCTATCAGAAGATTCATATCACAGCTAGCAGACATCTCACAACCTTTTACAAAAACATTACATAAAGGTGTGACCTTTGCATGGAATGAAGAATGCGAGAACAACTTTAAACATATCAAGAAGTATCTATCAAATCCACCTATATTGATGCCTCCTATTCATGGGAAGCCATTAATATTATATGTCTCCGCAACAGATACATCACTGGGGGCATTGCTAGCACAGCATGATGAGAACAAGAAAGAAAGAGCCATCTACTATATCAGCCGAACTTTAGTGGCCTATGAGAAGAACTACTCAATGATAAAGAAGGCCTGTCTCACTGTGATCTTTGCATCACAGAAATTGAGACACTACATGTTAGCTCATACTACTCATTTGGTAGCTAAAATTGATCCACTGAAATATCTCCTAAGCAAAGCTGCCCTCACAGGTAGACTAGCTAAATGGGTCATGCTCTTGAGCGAATTTGACATTGAATATGTTGAAAGAAAAGCTATCAAAGGACAGGTCATTGCTGATCAATTAGCTGAAGCACCACTGTTTGATGATACACCCATGCAAATGGAATTTCCCGATTCCTCTATCATGCACCTCTCTTCTAGAGCATGGCGATTATTCTTTGATGGCTCCTACACACAGAATGGATCCGGCGCAGGCATATTGTTCATTACTCCTCAAGGATACTCGATACCCAAAGCATTCAGATTAAAGTTTCCTTGCACAAACAATATTGCTGAATATGAGGCACTTCTCAATGGTATGAAAATGGCAATACAGTGGAGAGTTACAGAGATGCACATTCATGGAGACTCACAACTAGTCATCCACCAGGTCAATGATGTGTACCAAACCAAAGATGAAAAGCTCATTCCTTACAAGAGAATGGTCGATGATCTAAAGAAATACTTCATCTCTATCACATTTGAGCAAATACCCAGAAGGGAGAATAAGGCTGCTGATGCAATGGCAACATTATCTACTCTTTTACAACAGCCTGAACATGAACTACGCTACGAGTTCCTGGTGGAAGCCCTATCCTATCCTGCATATGACTCCCCTGAAACCCGCATGATCTGCACTGTTGTAAGTTATGACTCATCTCGCTACAAAAATTTGTTCTCCTATCTCCACGACCAAATCATCCCTGAGTCCTTTAACCGTTTTGAGAAACGAAACCTTATCCGATCCGCATCCCGATATGTCATCATTGGTAATGATCTATACAAACGAGGTCTAGATGGTACACTGCTTAGATGTTTAGAACGAGAAGAGTCTCAACGTGCATTAGAGGAAGTCCATGAGGGTATATGTGGGTCACACTCGAACGGGTTAACGTTAGCTCGAAAACTTATTAGGGCTGGGTATTATTGGCCTGAAATGGAAAAAGAAGCTATTAAATTTGCTAAAAATTGTCAACAGTGTCAAGTACATGGCAACTTGATTCATGCTCCAGGGAGAGATCTGATTCCTTTTACTACACAATGGCCTTTTCAACAATGGGCATTTGATCTCATAGGTGCTATCCATCCGCACTCTTCTAATGGACATACCCATATAATCACAGCTACAGATTATTTTACAAAATGGGTAGAAGCAGTTCCTCTAACACAAGCAACGGGGAAACAGATCTCTATGTTCATCCTGAATTACATCATTTGCAGATATGGGATCCCTCACTCTATAATCACAGATAACGGGGGACAATTCAAAAACAAGGACCTAGATGACTTATGTGCCAAGTTCAAAATTACTCAACATTGGTCATCTATCTATTATCCTCAAGGGAACGGACAAGCTAAGGCTTCAAACAAAAATCTCCTGAAGATCTTGCACAGAACAGTGAATAAAACAGGAAGAGACTGGCATCTGATGATCAATCCAGCTCTCTGGGCATACAGAACTAGTATCAGAACGCCTACAGGGGCTACACCTTTCGCTTTAGTTTATGGGTCTGAAGCGGTACTGCCTATTGAGGTTGAAATCCCATCACTCAGGATTAGAATGCATGGACTTGTCACTGATGAAGACTACAGAGTGTCGAGGTTACAAGAACTTGAACTACTAGATGAGCGCAGACAAGCAGCGTATGATCATCTCAAAGTATATCAAAAGAGAATGTCTAGAGGCTACAACAAGAAAGTCAGACACAGAGAATTTCAGGTTGGTGATCTAGTGTTGAGAGAAAATCCTAAAAATCAATCACATCGAGAACGCAAGGGGAAGTTTGAACCCAACTGGCTGGGTCCCTTTGTAATCACTGCTACTTTTGGCTCTGGTGCCTATCAACTCTCAACGACTGAAGGAGAACAGCTCCGAGAACCAATCAACGTTCTCCATCTGAAGAAATTCTACGCCTAAGGCATTCGGTGCTTGGTAAATGTCCTAAAAAAATCTTAAAAATCGGAAAAAGTCTTGAAAAAATGAACATCTTGGTGAAAACCTAGCAATAGGCGCCTTGATGATTCACAAAAAAATAAAAAAAAAATAAAAAGTACAAAAAAATTGAAAAAAAAAAAAATGAAAAAAAAAAAAAGAAAAAAAAAAAAAAGTGCCTTTGGTGAAAACCTGGAAACAGGCACCTCGGTAGCAAAAATAGAATCTCTACCAAGATGGTGAAAACTCGGCAAACGGGCACCACTTGTTCCAAAATGCTCCATCTATCAGCACAATCTTGGTCTTTCCCATCTTTCAGTCTTGCTTTAGTTTGTACATATCTCCCGGTTTGTTTCTGCATATCCTGGTTTCAATAAGTCGGTCTGTACACCAATTAGCTCAAGTGTCTGTATCCTATCAATGTTCAAACTTGGGGGCAATCAATGTCATATCTTATAGTCTCCAATGTATCTTAGACATGTCATATCCACTCAGAGTCCTTTGAAGCTTCAAGTTGAGTCAGTCAGTCAGTCTCGTCTCCAGAAAGGATTTTGCATCAACAACAATCAAACATCAAACTCAAACTGAAAACAATATGTGCTTTTCATGCTTTTATCTCCTTGTATGCTTACTGATTCGCATTGAGATTTTTGCATATTGTGTCCCTTCGAGCTCTTCAATGATGTCCTTTACAGGATTTAGAGAGTGATGACTGGGGGTATAATCTTTTCTTTGTCTTCTGCTTGTATGTGAAAATCTAACAACTTTGGAAATTTTGGATTGAAATGGTGTCCGACTGTAAGAGCCTCTATCTCGAATTGGATGGCCATGCGTACCTCGACCATTGATACCCGAAAAATTCAAGGAAGTTTGATCTAACTATTGTCTTTTTGAGTAAGTTCTTTCTCCTACTGTGGAACGCAATCTTGCCTAAGGATGTGAACGATAAAGGGTCACTACGGGTAATTCACATTGGATTTAGAATGATCTCTTGACTATTTGATGTGTTTGCAATGCAAGGCGTATTCAGGTCATCACGACGTTTATGTTTTGATGCTTGTACAAATTGCTATATCAAAATGGACATGATATTCAGGTCATCCTGGCATTTGTGCCTTGATGCTTATATTTAATCCAACATTTTGAAAATAAAGTCAATATTCATATATCCATGGTTGTTGTCCAGTGGGTGTTGTATTGATTCTTGCGCATACAAATCGATATTCATATGTCTATGGTTTCATTGCTAGTGGGCATTGTATTGATTTATCCGGTTACCTAAAAGTTCAATGATGATAACAAATCGACACATGATCAGTGACTAGGTCCTAGGTCTTAGGTTGCATTTCATTTTGCATGTCTCATTGCATTTTGCATGTTTACATGATCTCACAATGATTAAACGAACTTCAATGCTTAAATGATTTTTCAAATCGCATCTTCAAGTCTAACAAGAGCTGAATCTCACACGAAGGTTCCTCCAATGAAATAGCAAGTAGAATCCTTTTTCGGGATCAAAATTCAAATCTGAGATCATTCATATTATTAACTACTTGCATATTCGACCTTCAATCATCACAGAAATCTAGTATTCAACTTAACTGATTATCTTACATCAAACTATCAAAATTTCAACTTGGTCAACCATGGTCAACTCATGGTCAAATCTAGTCAAATTCGGTCTCCAAGACCTCCAAACGATGCAGAATGCGTTCTTGAACGTGTATAACCACTTCTCAAATCAATTAACATGCTTCTAAACCATTTAACGCTGACTTCTCTTGTCAGATTTCAATTTTAATCCCGAAGGGGGCATGGTATTGCACATCAATTCAAAGTTTGTAAATCAAAATTCTATCGATCAAATCTATCAATATCTTTCATCAGTGATCAAGATAACAATCACGTCTAGTCACTGATTCATCAAAAGTCCTCATCGCTCGGGGCAAATCTATCATCACTTGGGGCATATCAGATTCATCAAGATCCATATCAATCTGATATTTTCTTAATCTTGTAAACTGTATCAATTTTTGCAACCATCAGATCATAGTGTTCTTTCCTTGGTTCTTCGGCAACTGAAGGATTCAGATGTGATACTTGCTAGTTCTGCTAAGACAATCGAGTCTAGAACGGGTCACTCACTTCTTATCAATCCTAAGGTTCAGAATCAGGCATTTTGACACTTTTTCGCAATCATAGGTTCATTTGCTACTACAGTGAACATTATCTTTGGTCATTCAAGACCTATTATCTCCATATCAAGTCAATATCAATCAACTCCTATCTCAATATCTTTCAATCGGTTTCTATCTTGAGATCGGTTTATCTTTTGAATCAGTTTCATATCTTTATCAAACACAGACTATCTTTGAACCACTGCGCTTCGCACAGTAATTCAAAGAGGGGCAAAATGTAATACCCCAAAAATGGGCTATAAGTTCATTAACCTCCTATATCATCAAATCATATGAAATCGACATCAAAGTCCTAATCTAAGGCACATCTAAACATCATCAAATCTAATTGATTATCTTAAATTTTGCATCGGAGAATATTCCTAGTAATATTCCTAATTATCTTAATTATCTTTAATTTTATAATTATTTGGAAATAAATCACATTTATCCTAAAATTTGATTAATTGAATATTTTCATATTTAATTAATTAGATTTAATATTTGCCACTTAATTATGTAATTAAATTTAATTCTATCTATTATTAATTGTATTATTTAATTTTGACAATAAATCAAAATTCCTATCTTTAATTGATTAAATTCTTATTTAATTAATTAAAGCATGTTGTCATTATTTAATAATATAATTTTTAATAAAAGTTTGAATAAATAGTTAATTAACCCATAAATTAATTATTTATTTTCAAAAATCAGTTGAGTTGAGGATAAATCACTTTATTTATTTATTTAATTCTTAATTATTATGCATATTCAAAAGAAACAGTTAAACTCCAAATCAGAAAATCAATGCAAGTTATTGACTTTTTGGAACTCAACATCCTTTTGGAGTTCAAAAAGTTGATCTAAACTCTAATTTGAGTTAAAAAGCTGTTTTTGCATGTTTTTGCATGATTTTGAGAATTAACTATCTTTTATGATCAGATAACTCAAAAATCAAGATGAGTTAATTTGAGTGATTTATGGCTTTTATTCATGCACCTCCAAAGCCCTGGATTTCTATAAATTAAGGCTTTAGCTCTTCACAAATCATCTCATATTTTGCACAATCACGCTGGAGAATTGGAGACTGAGGAATCAACTTGCGAATTCAAAGCTTTGTGAGATCAATCTTATTTTTTTTTGCATTCATATTACATATCATTGTTAGATTCATAGCATATCAATTTTCAATAGCATTCATAGCATATCAATTTCATTTAGCATAGATTTCATATCAGTTTTTACAATTATTATTGCATAGAAAAATCCAAAAAATAGCTTAATTGCATTTATTCCATATCCATCTTTTGCATTCAAATCCTTCATTTAGGTGTCGTCTAGGTCACTGATCTTGATTACAATCTGAGAACATTCATCTCGCACCTATTAGAAGGCAGTAAATCGCTTGGTTAGATAGCTTTCAATTTTGCATGATTTTGATTATAGCTAACCTCTAATGTTTTACTGAGTGTTGTGTCTACAGATCAGGTATAATTTTCACACACACACTTCCAAGTCATTTATAGGACAAATCTCTAGTTCTAATTGAGCCCACTCAATCCATCAACTTGGGAACAACAGAAGAACCACAGTTGATTCATGTAGCACAATCCTTATCAGAAGAAGAGAAGCAAAAATTTACTACATTTCTAATAGAAAAGAAGATCAACTTTTCATGGAAATATTCAGATATGCCAGGGTTAGATCCTAATCTTATAATGCACCATTTATCTATAGCTCCAAACGTCAAACCTGTTAAGCAAAAGTTTAGAAAGATGCATCCTCATGTTGCACTCTTAGTAAAAGCCGAATTAGAGAAGCTACTAAAAGCCAGACTCATCCGTGTTATTGACTATGCTGAATGGATCTCTAATACTGTACCTATTTCAAAACCAAACAAATCTACCAGGGTATGCACAGATTTTAGAGATGTGAACAAAGCATGCCCTAAGGATGATTTTCCACTACCTAACATTGATACGATAGTGGACATGACTATGGGTTTTGAGATGTATTCCTTAATGGATGGTTTTTCTGGATATAATCAAATAAAAATTGCTCCAGAGGATCAAGAGAAAACTGCTTTCACATGTGCATGGGGTACCTTCTGTTGGAATGTCATGCCATTTGGGCTTAAGAATGCTGGTGCTACATATCAAAGAGCTATGACATTTATTTTCCATGACATGATGCATAGGACTATGGAGGATTATGTTGATGACACTTTAGCAAAATCTATGATCAGAACTGAACATCTAAATGACTTGAGCAAGATTCTCGACAAAATGGAAAAATTTAGTCTGAGACTAAACCCTAAGAAGTGTGCTTTTGGTGTCACTTCTGGAAAACTCTTAGGATGCATAGTTTCAAAGAAGGGCATTGAAGTTGATCCATCTAAAGTAAAGGCTATAATGGAAATGCAACCCTTGAAGAATATCAGTCAGATGAGAAAATTGCAAGGGAGAGTTCAATCTATCAGAAGATTCATATCACAGCTTGTGGACATATCATAACCTTTTACAAAAATATTACATAAAGGTGTGACCTTTGCATGGAATGAAGAATGTGAGAAGCACTTTGACCATATCAAACAATATCTATCAAATCCTCCTATCTTGATGCCTCCTATTCAAGGGAAGCCATTGATCTTATATGTCTCCACAATAGATACATCACTGGGGGCATTGCTAGCACAACATGATGAGAATAAAAAGGAAAGAGCTATATACTATATCAGTAGAACATTGGTGCATACAAAAATAACTATTCTATGATTGAAAAGGCTTGTCTAGTTCTGATCTTTGCATCATAGAAACTGAGACACTACATGTTAGCTCATACCACTCAATTGGTAGCTAAGATTGATCCACTAAAATACCTACTAAGCAAGGCTGCCCTCACGGGTAGATTAGCTAAATGGGTCATGTTCTTAAGTGAATTTGACATTGAATATGTTGAAAGAAAAGCTATAAAAGGACAGGTTATTGCTGATTAATTAGCAGATGCACCTATGATTGATGATACACCAATGCAAATGGAATTTCTAGATTCCTCTATCATGACTCTTTCTTCTAGAGAATGGGAGTTATTCTTTGATGGCTCCTATACACAAAATGGACTAGGAGCAGGCATATCATTTATAACCCCTCAAGGATACTCCATACCTAAAGCATTCAGATTAAAGCTCCCTTGCACAAACAATATTGCAGAATATGAAGCCCTTCTTAATGGTATGAAACTAGCAATAGAGTGGAGAGTGACAAAGATACACATTCATGGAGACTCTCAACTTGTTATCCATCAAGTCAATGATGTGTACCAAACTAAAGATGAAAATCTCATTCCATACAAAAGAATGGTAGATGATCTAAATAAGTATTTTATATCTATCATGTCTGAGCAAATACCTAGAACAGAGAATAAGGTTGCCGATGCAATGGAAATGCTATCTACTCTATTATAGCAGCCTGAACATGAGCTATGCTATGAGTTCCTAGTGGAAGCACTATCTTATCCTGCATATGACTCCCCTGAAACCCACATGATTTTCACTATTGTAGGTCATGATTCATCTAGATATAAAAACCTATTCTCCTATCTCAAAGACCAAATCATTCCTGATACCTTCAACCACCATGAAAAGAGATACCTTATCTATAATGCCTCCTAATATGTCATCATTGGTCATGATCTTTACAAATGAGGTCTAGATGGTACGCTACTTAGATGTTTAGAATGAGAAGAGTCTTAATGTTCATTATAGGAAGTCCATGATGGTATTTATGGGTCACACTTGAATGGTTTAACACTAGCTCAATAACTTATTAGGGCTGGGTACTATTGGCCTAAAATGGAGAAAGAGTCTATCCAATTTGCTAAGAACTATCAAAAGTGCCAAGTGCATGGTAACCTAATTCATGCTTCAGGGAGAGATCTTATTCCCTTTAATACACAATGGCCTTTTCACCAATGGGTTTTTGATCTTATAGGAGCCATACATCCTCATTCTTCTAATCGACATACCCATATAATCATAGCTACATATTACTTTACAAAATGGGTAGAAGTAGTCCCTTTCACTCAAGCAACTGGAAAACAAATATCTATGTTCATCTTGAACTACATCATATGCAGATATGGGATACCTCATTCCATAATCACAGATAATGGTGGACAATTAAAGAACAAAGATCTAGATGATTTATGTGCCAAATTCAAGATTACACAACATTGGTCATCTATCTACTATCCTCAAGGAAATGGACAAGAAGAGGCTTCTAACAAGAATCTATTGAAAATCTTGCACCGTACAGTTAATAAAATAGGAAGAGACTGGCATCTCATGATCAATCCAGCTCTTTGGGCCTACAGAACAAGTATCAGAATGCCCACTGGGGCTACACCATTTTCTTTAGTTTATGGGTCTGAATCGGTACTAACTATTAAGGTTGAAATCCCATCACTAAGAATTAGAATGCATGGTCTAGTAACTGATGATGACTACAGATTGTCTAGGTTGCAAGAACTTGAACTACTAGATGAGCACAGACAAGCAGCATATGATCATCTCAAAGTATATCAGAAGAGAATGTCTAGAGGCTACAACAAGAAAGTCAGACACAGAGAATTTCAGGTTGGCGATCTAGTCTTGAGAGAGAATCCTAAAAATCAATCACATTGAGAACACAAGGGGAAGTTTGAACCCAACTGGCTAGGTCCCATTGTTATCACTACTACTTTTGGCTCTAGTGCCTATCAACTCTCAATGATTGAAGGAGAACAGCTCTGAGAACCAATCAACATTCTCCATTTGAAGAAATTCTATGCCTAAGGCATTCAATGTATGGTAAATTGTCCTGAAAAAATTATAAAAATCTAAAAAATTCTTTAAAAAATGAACATCTTGGTGAAAACCTAGTAATGGGTGCCTTGATGATTCACAAAAAAAAGTAAAAAATATCAATAGTACAAAAAAAATTGGGAAAAATAAAAAATACAAAAAAATTAGAAAAAGAAAAAGTGCCTTGGTGAAAACTTGGAAACAGGGGCCTTGGTAGCAAAAATAGAATCTCTGCCAAGATGGTGAAAACCTAGCAAATAGGTGCCACTTGTTTCAAAATGCTCCATCTCTCAGTGCAATCTTGGTCTTTCCCAACTTTCAGTCTTGCTTTAGTTTTTACATATTTCCCAGTTTGTTTCTGCATTCTTGTTTTCAATAAGTTGGTCTGTACACCAATCAGCTCAAGAGTCTGTATCCTATCAATGCTTAACACTTGGGGGAAATCAATGTCATATCCTATGGTCTCCAATGTATCTTAGATGAGTCATATCCAGTCAGAGTCCTTTGAAGCTTCATCTGAGTCAGTTTGTCTATCTCGTCTCCAGAAAGGATTTTGAATCTACAACAACGCAATCAAACATCAAACACAAACTGAAAATAATCTATGCTTTTTACATGCTTTTATCTCCTTGTATGCTTACTGATTCACATTGAGATTTTTGCATATTTTGTTCTCATGAGCTCTTCGATGATGTTCTTTACAGGATTTAGAGAGTGATGACTGGGGCATAATCTTTTCTTTGTTTTCTTCTTGTATGTGAAAATCTAACAACTTTGGAAATTCTGGATTGAAATGGTGTTCGACTGTAAGAGCCTCTATCTCGAATTGGATGGCCATGCGTACCTCGACCATTGATACCTAGAAAATTCAAGGAAGTTTGATCTAACTATTGTCTTTTTGAGTACGTTCTTTCTCCTACTATGAAACACAATCTTACCTAAGGATGTGAATGATAAAGGGTCACTAAGGGTAATTCGCATTGGATTTAGAATGATCTCTTGACTGTTGATGTGTTTGTAAGACAAGGTGTATTCTGGTCATCATGAGGTCTATGCTTTGATGCTTATACAAATTTCTATATCAAAATGGACATGATATTTAGGTCATCCTGGCGCTTATGCCTTGATGCTTATATCTAATCTGACATTCCGAAAACAAAATCAATATTCATATGTCCATGGTTTCCTAACCAGTGGGTGTTGTATTGATTCTTGCACATACAAATCGATATTCATATGTCTATGGTTTCATCACTAGTGGGCATTGTATTGATTTATCTGGTTACCTAAAAATTCTATGATAAGAATGACTGACACATTATCAGTGACTAGGTCCTAGGTCTTAGGTTGCATTTCATATTGCATGTTTCTTTGCATTTTTTTTGCATGTTTGCATGGTCTCACAATGGCTACATGAAATTCAATGCTTAAACAATTCTTCAATTGCCTCTTCAAATCTAACAAGAGCTGACACCTAAATCGAAGGTCTCTTCATAGAATCACAAGCAGTTATCATCCTGGGATAAACATCCTTTTGACATAAGACTGAGTACTTGTCTTCATCAATACTTGCAAAACATATCATGTGTATCATTGCATTTACATATCATAATTATCTGCTGCATTACAATTCATTCATGTGCATAAGCATAAATCATACATCCATCTTTCCATAATCAAATACATTTGCATAACATCCATACATATGAAAGAAATAATTGCATTGCATTAATCCATACATTCATTCTACACTACTCATAGCATAAACATCACATGATATCATCATAAATCAAAACATGACAAGTACACATGAAGTCATAACCAAAATATCAATCTCATATATATATCAAAAATCTCAAACTAGTTAGGGGTGCACTATTGGCACAGTATACAAAAGAATGAGCTCATGTGAGCTATCAAAGTCAGAATAGTATCAAAATCAAGGGATCAAAAGAGTATCAGAACATATCAACATAGATCAGCTATTAGCCTGCTCCTCTACATCTAGTGGAGGAGGTGGTGGTGCCTCTAGTACTGCCTCTGCTCTAGGTGCCTCTGATGCCAACATATACTAAGAGTATGTAGGGACTCTCTATGCAGCAGGAACAAAAGTGTAATATGTGGACAAATAGTAAGCTTCCCATGTAGTTTGATGAATCACCTCTTCCTATAATCTTTGCACCTCTGCATGAAGCTCAGTGCACTATCTATCTACCTCTAAATATCTCTCCTCCCACCGAGCATTATGAACCTTCAAGTCCCTGACCTATAATCTGAGTCGTCTGATAGTCTCCTATGGAGTAAGAGGAACAGTAGGATCAACATTGGCTGCTGGCATCTCAGTATCTGGGGTAGTCTTCTTAGTGGCCTTTGCTCTTTGTGCCTTACGACATCTGATCTTAGCACCTAAATCAAAACCTATGTCACCCTGTAATGGATCGGGACCCTCACTACCTACAACCTGCTTAGCTGCCAGTACCTCATTAGTTGTACCAACATCACCTAAAGTATCTCCCTCTCCCCTAGTCCATCTTTGTGCACCTATGGCTCTACCTAATGTAGAAATAGTGGGACAAGGGGGCCTCATGTGTCTACCTGGTCTCTGTAGTGGAGCCATCGCTCTAGGTCTCGGAGGTGCGGGTGCACAATAGGAACCTGTGTGGGTCTGGACCCGGTCTCATCGGTGCTCTGATAACATCCGTAGCCTCCTCCATGGAAGGTGTCATCTCTATAGGATCTAAGAACCTATGGGTAGGATGGTCCATAAGTCATGCAATAAATCCATCTGTAACTTCAACATCAACAACCTGAGGTCTATACTCCCAATCTCTACTGATGATAGCACTATACTCTTATGAACACAAAGCATAAGAGAGCCTCATGGTCCATCGAAGTCTAAGGTCACGAGCTATCCGAGCATAAGTGGCATAATCTTTCAGTGAATCCTACACTCATCCATACTACCACCACACCCTGGTGATAATGAATCTCTCTAAAGTGGAGGATGACCTCCTGATCATCACATGATTCTGAAAGAAGAAACTAAACTACTCACGTGCAGTAGTTCAGGGCTCAATATCTACATATGGCCTCCATCAAACAAAAGTCATATCATCAAGGCATCACCTCCAATAATCTACATGGCCCATCCACCCCTGTATGATATATCCAACATATATGTATCACAGGCTCCTGTGGCTACCTTTGTGAGGTACATACTGGTCTCAAAACTAGGATATACTCCCACGCCCAGATTTGTAATACTAAAGCTCCAGCTGCAAAAGACTTGCTCTCCTGATACACTACCTCGTGCATCTCAAAGAACATATGGGCCAAAAGACACTGACCCCAAGCCAACTCAGAGGGAGTCACCATCAAATGTGCAACCATCAGGGCCTAGCCCATCAATAGACCATTCTACTGATGGTTGGACATGATAATCCATCCTATCATCCTGACAATAATACACTCTAGCCGGTGCGTCTGTCCATAATGTTGTACTAAGGTCTCCCAAGAAATAGAGGCAGTCATCTAGGTATCATCTCCAAAGAGATGTCTAAATGCTAATAGACCTGAGTTCCCCAAACTCACATACTCTGGACGTTGTCCTGCATGGAATGGAATGTGCAGTATCTGGTACACATCCTCTGGGGTCATAGTAATCTCCCCCATTATTAAATGGAAGGTTTGCATCTCTGAATGAAATCACTCTATCAAAGCAATCACAAGTCCATGATTTACCCTAATCTTGGGTAAATGTATGAGATACTCGAAGCCACAAGACGCAAGGTGTACCCTCATTGGGTCAAGTAGTGACACACACAGTCTCTGAGTGGCTGGGTGTGAAATGCGTACATGCACATCTGGATATATGACCTACATAACACAAAAATAGGGAATCCTATCAATAATTTGGTTACAGAATAGGTTACAAGGGCAAGAATTGAGCAGTTTGCTATTTCAGAAGGTAGGTTAAAAGGTCAGCAATCAGGCTCAAAGATCAAGAAATTCACAAATTTGACCTAGCACTGAGTTTTAAGCTCACTATTTTTCATACAACACTTCAGACTAGCATGGAAATTCATATGAGTTTCTTCATCATACCATACGACAACTCATAGTGACATGACACTATATCCCTCATCATACGAGTTATGAGGGACCCGATGAAATGTCATACGACTCTTGGGTCCCTCTGATACGAGTCTTGGGGGTTAATAAAATGAAAACCTATCTACAGTTCAAAAGTCGTACGAGTCTCGCTGGAGATTTGTATGAGTTTCCATGCATTCAAAATTTCAAATTTTATAAAGCATACGAAAAATGATATAAATCAGAGAAAAATTGAAATTTTAGCTAAGCACAAAGGTCCACCTACTGGATGTCCATACTAACGGGGTCTCTGATGTCTCTGACTGCAGTTAAATCGGTGCAAACTCACAAGTACCTTCATCTTCACCATTTTCTTGCTCAGAGGGCTCCACAAGGTTTCTAAAGTCAAAAGGTTGAAATGAATTGAAAATGACCCTTCTGGCCTTTATATAGCTTTTGACCTAATTTTCAAAAGTACTCTATTTTTTACAAAAATTGCACCCCTAGCTAATTTCGATGTTCTGAACCCATTTTTGGGATCAAAATCAAAATCTGAGATCATTTACTATGTCAAAATCATGATTTAAAATTTTCAGACCCAGGAAGGTCTACTACTTGCATAATCAACCTTCAGTCATTATAGAAATCCAATATTCAACTTAACTAATTATCTTACATCAAACTATCAAAATTTCAACTTGGTCAACTATGGTCAACTCATGGTTTCACCTAGTCAAACTTGGTCTTCTGGACCTCTAAACGATGCAGAACATGTTCTCAAACATGTACAACCACTTCTCAAATCAATTAACATGCTTCTCAAACTATAATGCTGACTTTTCTTGTCAGATTTCAATTTTTATCCTGAAGGGGGCATGGTATTGCATATCATTGAAAGTCTGTAATCTAAATCTGAAATCATATCTTTCCTCAATAATCAAGACAACAACCACGTCTAGTTGCTGATTCATAAAAAAGACTTCATCACTTTCGGGCAAATCTATCATCGCTTGGGGCATATCAGATTCATCGAGATCCATATCAATTTGGTATTCTCTTAATCTTGTAAACTATATCAGTTTTTCATAACCATTGGTTCATTAGTGTTATTTCCTTGGTTCTTCATAACTGAAGGGTTCAGATGTGATACCAATGTGATTCTTATCAATAATCGGGTCTGGAATCAGTCACTCACTTCTTCGTAATCATAAGGTTCAGAATCGGGCATTTTTTACATTTCTTCGCAATCATTGGTTCATTGTTGTTATAGTTAACATTATCTTTGGTCATTCAGGACCTAACATCTTTAAATCTTTCAATCAATTTTTGTTTCATATCAATTTCAATTTCAAACATCAGTTTCAACATCATACATAGACTGTCTTTGAACCACTGCGCTTTGCACAGTAATTCAAAGAGGGACAAAATGTAATACCCCAAAAATGGGCTATAGGTTCATTAACCTCCTATATCAACACATCGAACGAAATCGACATCAAAGTCCTAACCTAAGGCACATCGGCACATTATTGAATCTTAATTGATTATCTTAAATTTTGCATTGGGGAATATTCCTAGTAATATTCCTATTTATCTTAATTATCTTTAATTTAATGATTCTTTGGTGATAAATCTTATATATCCTAAAGTTTGATTAATTGAATATTCTAAATATTTAATTAATTAGATTTAATACTACCACTTAATTATTTAATTAGATTTAATTATATTTATTCCTAAATTGTATTATTTAATTCTGATAATAAATCAATTATCCTATGACTAATTGATTAAATTCTTATTTAATTAATTAAAGTCAATTGTCAAATTTAATAATATAGTTTTTGAATAAAATTTTGATTTAATAATTGATTGACCCATAAATCAATTGTTTTATTTTTAAATCCGTTAAGTTGAGGATAAATCACTAATTCATAATTAATTATGCACATCCAAAAAGCAGTTAAACTTTAAATCAGAAAATCAATTCAAGTTTTAAAAATAAACTCAACTCTCTTTTGAGTTGAAAGCTATCTAAACTTCTGATTTGAGTTAAAAAGTTGCTTTTTTGCATGATTTTGTGAGTTAATTATCTTTTATTTCTTGTTGACTCAAAAATCAACCTGAGTTTATCAAGAGTGATTTATGGCTTTTCCCCCATGCACCTCCAAAGCCCTGGATTTCTATAAAATCAAGGCTCAGTTCTTCATAATTCATCTCACAAGTTTGCATACTTACTCTGCCAAAATCAATCCATGAATTTGCACAATCATGCTGGCGAATTTATATCTAAAGAATTGAAGCTTCTTGCGAATCAACAACTTTTGTGAGATCAATCTTGTTTTCAATTCATTCTAGTTTCATATTTCATATCATTGTTAGCTTAATTTGCATATCAGTTTTTCATATAGAATAGATTCATAATCAATTTTCCATCATCATAAATTGCACAGAAAAACCAAAACTATAGATTAATTTACATACATTCCATATCTAGATTTTGCATTCAAATCCTTCGTTTAGGTGTCGTCAAGGTCACTGATCTCGGTCCAATCTGAGAATACATACTCACACCTACTAGAAGGCAGTAAATCGCATGGTTAGATTAGTTTCCATTTCACTGCACGATTTTGATTTTTGCTAACCTCTAATGTTTTACTGAAGTGTTGTGTCTATAGCTAGGTACAAAATTCACACACACAAGTGTCATTCACTACATGGATCAAAGAATGAATCTAGCTTTTATAATTGTGAGAAAGTATGCTCCAGTAACAAATGTTGAAGATTTAGTTAGAGAGCTCTACTCATACTTATGTTGAAGTGCCAAATGATTTTTGGAATTTTTAAAAATTTCCAATGGAATATCTGATGTGAACAAGCTTCTTAAGGATGTTGATACCACATGGATCTCTTTGGATGGACCAGCGCATCTATTTTTTATAGAATATCCATCCTTGATTGGACTAATCTATGAAAATTATGAAAAAGTAGAGCATTAGAAATTTGTTGACCTACTTTGGAGGTTAAGTAATAGAGAGACTCTCTTAACTTTATCATCTCTTCTCCCCATGCTAGAGGAAATGAGAAATATTATTAAAAAATCCTAGAAAAGAGCTATGTATATTGAAGAATATGGTAAGATAGATAAATTGACATGTGTGACCCTCGATAATATGTATCAATCTCAACCAACATTATCTAATAATTTTTTTTCAAGTGGCAGACACTAGAAAATTTAAACAATCTTAATATTTTTTTACAAATTGATACAAATGGGGAGTTATGTGTCTGTTTACATGGAGTTGAGATAATAATGCACTACATTTCCATGGTCATGGAACCAGGAAAGAGCTTGAAGAATTGAGTAGTAAGAGTTACAAGGGAAGAGTTTAGCAAGATCATTGAGTCTATAACTACTTATATGAAGGAAATTTCCTACTCTCTTTCAATAGAGATTAAAAATAGATTCCCTCATGAGAAACTACTTGAAGCCATGTCTATTATATGTCCTCAATATTGGCATCTTAACAATCTAGTTGATTATCATGACAAGCTAATGAATTTGATATACCAATTTCGCAAATCTATAGAATTCAATAGACAAACTATAAATGGAATCTTAAATGAAACTATTCTTAGAGATAAATCAGCCCATTTTGAAATGACTATGAGGGAACAATATTTAATAATGGAGAACCCCCACAAAGAGGGATCAGTAACAAAGCTTTAGTTAATTCTAGGTCAGAGTAAAATTTTGTGTGATTCAATATCAGAATTTTTCAAGATTTTTTATTTATGTAAAAGAATGATATTGGGCCTAGTGGAGGATGAGAGAGTTTTCAGTACTTTGGGGTTCCTAAAATCAAAGATAAGAAACAAACTAGATAAGAACTTAGAAAACTACTTGAGGCTCTATACATCTAGGTATGATGTCAAAAAATTTCCTTACGATAAGGCACCGGTAATATTGAGGTCCAAATGTGAGAGAAGAGGGTTGGGAAACACTTCAAACCAAAGTGGGACAGTTGGAAATGCCAAAAAGAATGATAGCGACTCATGTAATGGTAGCTTTGAGATGTAGTTAAGAAGAGGTATGCAGACTTAGAGTGAATAAAATATAGACAAGAATCACAAAAGATCTGAATTTGATGATGAGGATGGTGATGATGAGATGATTTGGAAAGTTTAAGAGATGTAGCACTAGTAATTCCTAGGTGTTTATTAAGCTTATTACTTTATTGCATCATTCATATTACAAAATCCTAAATGTGGTTGATAACTTGATGATACTTTATGTTTATGTCAATGGAATTTAATATTGATATGCAATTGCATTTTTCAAATTTCTATTTTTAGATAGAAAATACTATTTAATAATAGAGCATGCATGAAATCAGAAAATAGGAAAATAAGAAAATGCATAATGTGTTTATTAATAGAGTAATGCTTATTTATACATGGTGATATTTTCATTAATTCGTTCAAAATATATCCATAAAATTCATTCAATACACAAATATATGTGATTCTATATGAAAAATTATATTTATTTCATCTACCCTCAAGATTCAATACAAAATTTTAGAATCCTTTGCAAATGACCCTGAATTCCCTTTTATAGAAACAAGGGAGCAACAATAGTTTTAGATCAATTTGTAACATGTCAAGACTTGACATCAAAATCAATTACCAAGGCACGTAATATATTGGCCCATCAAAATCTATCTACCTCATCTCTTGTCTTTCTATAGGAAACTTAGTACAAATTTATGTATGATCATCAAAGGTTGGATTAGTAATTTTTGCATTTTTCCTATTCATAAAACATATTTAAAACTTAAAAAATAATTCAAGCCATGACAAATTAAAAATAGAGAAAAGAAGAAAACCTAGAAATTACAAATAGAGAAAAGCAGAAAACCTGAAAGAATTTGGGAATACAAATTTACAACCTAAAGGTGTGCATCATAGGATGGATTAGTAGTTCTACTACATTTTTAATTTTTATAAAATAATGTTAATTCAAGCCATGAAAAATTCCAAATAGAGAAAAGTAGAAAACCTTTAAATTAAGAGTAGAGAAAAGAAGAAAACCTAAAGGATTTGGGAATACAAATTTACAAGCATGAAGGTGTGCATCATAGGCTAGATCAGTAATTGTTACATTTTTCATGTTCATAAAATAAAGTAAATTCAAACCATGTCAAATTCCAAATAGAGAAAAGTAGAAAACCTTAAAATTAAGAGTAGAGAAAAGGAAAAAACCTGAAAGAATTTGGTAATACAAATTTACAAGCCCGAAGGTGTGCATCATAGGGTGGATTATTAACAATTGCATTTTTTCTATCCATAAAACAAAGTTAATTCAAGCCATGACAAATTCCAAATAGCGAAAAATAGAAACTATTGAAATTAACAGTAGAGTAAATCAGAGAACCTAAAAGAATATGGTAATACAAACTATGCAATACATACTATGATTCATGAAATCATTGTGTCAATTTTTATAGGGTACTCTACTCTCCATCTGATGGAAGTCCAATTTTTTGTAACGTATGGTAAGTTACTTGCAAATTTATCAACAACTCATATCTGGAAGAGGGACTTGACACTACTATTCCATCCAATGTTGTGTTCAAGGTTGTCAATGATTTGATGAAATCTAAAAATGTCTCCTCACTAGTGTCCTTAGGAAGAAAGTCTAAATTAGACTTCGTTTTGTCCTCCATCCTTTTTTTGAAAGCATTATTTCCAATGAATTTATTTTTTGTGTCAACACTTTTTGGAAAACCAAGACCTATCAATTTCTTCACCTTTTCTTGCAGGTCCTTGATACTTTTTCCAGCCTTATGTAGACATTCATGTGTTTCTAGTAGTTTCTAAAAAATTTGAATGATAAATGGTGCCCTTATTGAGGCATCAATGCGGTTGTTAATTCCCTTGGATGCCAAATAGTTGTCATTGGTTTTTTAGACTACTTGCAAAATTTGTTTTGTAATATTCTCTTTTGAATAATTTTTTTTGTTCTGAGTGATTTTTTTGTGGAGCTTCTAAAAATATACTCTCATACTTTGTTCAATTCAAACAACTAACACAACTAGTCATTCCTTTGCATTATTTGCCCCCAATTTTTTTTGTTTTATATACTTAATTGTATGTTTCATATTGTCATTCAATCTATCTTGGGAATATTTAATTGTATGATTTTCTCTCTATAGATCTTGTGCCATTTTTCCACCATTTTTTCTTTCTTCCTCCTATTTTTCTTCCCACTATTTTTATTTTTCCGCTTGACACTTCATTTGGTTCTATAATTTTTTGTTTTTGGCAGAAATAGTCTCCACCCTTTTGTATAATTGTGTTGAAGTGGCTCTTTCATTGTCAACTTTCTAATGCTTTTAGCCAATTTTTGCTTCACTTCATTTAGTTTGGTTGCCATTTTTTCATTCTCTATAATTGCAGATGTAGAGTCAAAAATTTTAATCCCTTTCTATAATTCACTACTCATGTTATCTATTGCTTTCCTCTTTTCTTTCTCATTTTCTAGGTCTACATGTAACTTTTCTATTTGTCTCTCTAGCTTATTTTTCTCTCTCCACCTTGAGAAGTGATGTGTAGGCCACTTCGTTGGTATTTTTTGACACATTAATTTTGTCCACATTTTTAACTTTGGAAATATCCATTTGGATGGTGCTAATGTGAAATTCAAAGGGATCTATCTGACTCTATGGTAGATTTTTATTTTTATTTTTATTTGGAGGAATAACAACCATGTACTCTATCATTTCTTGTTTGGGTCATATGTGGCAAATACCCTATTCAATGCAGGTTGTTCCTCTAAAGATGTAGTAGTCGCAACCCTCTTCATTTTCTTCTTATTTTCTTTATTTATATTTGTCATGCCTACAAATTGATCAAGGAAAGCATTGTAATGAAAATCTAGGGTTGATAACACAATTAAATGTTTGAAAGGTGAAATAGAACTTTCTTTGATGTACACACCTCCACCTATGTCTATGGTTCTAACAAATTCATTTTGAGGATTAACAATACACATTCATAATCTTGTCCCACTATCACTTGCAAGTGGAGTTTTTGGACTCTTTTGAGGGGTTTGTTCTAAAGCTGTAAACAATAGATTTGGAGGGTAAAATGATAGAGTTGGAGTTGTACTCACCATTGTTGTCATAACCTTTTTATTCTTCACAATTCCTTGATCACTAGGATTTTGTATAGTATCTTCTACTATTGGCTTCTTGTGAGAAATTTATTGTTGTTGCACCTGTTCATGACAGTTCTATTACTAGTACCCATGTTGTCCCCACTAGTGGCAGTAGAGATTGATTCAACAAAAAAATCATGTTTTGGTTGTCATTGAATTAGAGTGTGGGTACTATCCCCACCAGTGACAATGGTACTTGATTCAACACCAATACCATGTTATGGCTATGATTGAATCTAAGTGTGGGTACTATCCCCAGATTCCCCACCAATGGCAATGACACTTAATTCACCACCAATAGGAATACCATGTTTGAGTAGTGGTTTTGATTGAATTTGAGTGTCTACATAATCTGGATTTGAAGATTTAACAAAATGAGATGCAAGGGTATGAGTAATACCTTTCTATGATGATTCAACTCCAATGATTGGTTTCTCACCATATTTTCTTGGAACTACTATGAAAAATGGTATCCAAGGGCCTTGTCCTTGGGGACCCAGACCATCACCTTTAAACCCCATTTTTTACATAATGGTTTCCCCTTTTGTACTATTCTTTTTAGGGTCTCACTCAATTTTGCAGAGTTTTTAGTAGTTGTTGGAGTGTCTATAGGGCCTAATTGAATCTCCTCAATCTCATCATCATCCTCATCACTTTTATCATATGAGTCAATGGGATTCTCTTTATTCCATAATTTTATAAACCCATAATCCTTTGTGATTTCATCAAGATCTACACTGGTCTTTGGTTCATCGATATTCTTCCTCATAGTCCAAAAATTAATGATTTTGGTTTGAGTCTATTGTTTGTACATACATTTTTTCATTATATTTTGTGGCATAGTTTTTTATATGTAACAACATCTCTTTGGTAGAAATTTTTGGACCTCCTGATTTGATTTTGGCTTCCCTTATCTATTGTTCCCTATGGGTGCAATGCCATAATTTCTAATGACAATCCTTCTATTAAAATATTTTTGTTAGTTGTAGTTTCCTCCATCACTTATTTGACCTCATCCCAAGAGTACATATTTTTAAACATTTATAGTAATGGTTTACTTTCAAGTTGAAATTCAATTGCAGTGTTCTTATTTTCCACAAGCCTTGATTGAATGGCATTTCATTAATCATATTGCCAGTAACTATCAACACCAAATCAAAAAAAATTCAAAATTTCATGTTCCACACTAAATGCTTTTCTCTCAAATATGAACCCTTCGCATGAGAAAGGTAAGGAAGGAAATATGTTCTTCTTTGATGACCATGAAAGAGTCCATTTATACTCTCCATCTGTCGTACATATTCCAATGCAAATACCCTCTTTGTCACATGTATTGGAAGTTTGTAGGGTTCTACTATTGATACATAAAACCTTAACATAGTGTACTCTTCCATGAAGAACCAATCAGCTAATTGTATTTGACTTCTGAGTTGAATGCGATCTCTACAAGACATAGGTAATCTAGGAATTGGAGTGCTTGTAATTTTATGATACATTAGTGTAAAAAAGAAGTCTACAAAATGGTTATAGTTCTTTCTCTTATCATGCATCCTTATCTTAGGTGTCCATTCATATATTTGACACATTGTTCTCTTCTCATCATTTTTATAGACATGAATCTAAAACTTGTTGGTCTCAAATGTTGTACAAAACTTTTCTAGAAGATGAAGATAACACAAGTAGGTTGTGAACCTAAATGTCTTAAAGGAACCTCTTTTAATCATTACTAATTGTTTTCGCGTGGATTGAACAATGCTCTCAACAAAATTATATCTTACTAGTTGACCTACACAATGGATATTATAAATCATTTCAAGAAGGATGGCACCCACTTCCCTATTATTTTCCAATCCTAGGAAAAATGTTAGCAAGGAAATAGTATCATGAACCCATGGCACAAAAATAAAAAAACCATAAGGAGGCTTATGATTCTAATCCAATTGGGCACCATGCACTATTATACCTTTGATAAATGTATCTTTCCTATTTGCATTGATTCTCTCATATGCCTCTGCCATATTTTCTAAGTCAATGTGGATGTTTGAGTTTTATGCTCCAAGCCCTAGGTCCAAAAATATTTCAAATTCTTCCTCAGTGATGGATAAAATTTCCTTTTGAGAATTTTTATTGGCAATTATTTTCTTATTTTCATCATAATTTTGGGCACAGACCATGACAATTTATGGGCAAGGTAATACTTCAAGTAACATCATGTTTCCCCATCCAACATCCCATTATGCAATTTTTTTTTACTTGCATTTAACAATTTGTTAAAAATAGTAAATTGTGTCCTACCACTTGCATTTGTCACTGTATTATACAATGCAAATCTAATTTCTATGATTTGCCTACCATGGACAATGAGATCATAAATATTATGGTATTCATCAATGAAATGTGGGGTTTTACTATCTATTTTTTCATTCACTTTTCTTTTAGTTGAAATTTTTAGTTTCCCCATCGCTGGTAATGGTTAAAATAATGTTGGATAATCACAAGCATGAAAATGCAAACCCTGAAGTTCAACCTCTAATTCTAATTCTATAATCTAAACCACGAGATTCAAAAATTAAAAATGTGGGATGTAGGGGTTCTATATTTTACCCAAAATTTCAATTTGAATATTGCATCCCTCAATCTCATAGTTGATTCTAAATGTCCTCGGTTAAATGGTTTGTCCAAGACTCCAAAGACCTATTTGAGTCCCTTAATTTCAAAAGCCTCATAAGTTCAAAACCTAAAGGGAAAAAATTGTAGAATCGTATTATAATTATAATTATCCCCAGGGAAAAGAATTTATTGCTTCTTTCTAAAGACTGACATGTTACACGTGTCACTTTTCCATAATGTTTTTGAGGTTTTTTAATGTTTTATAACTTCGGTCTGAAATAGAGCTTATGTCATTGATCTTCTATCATCCAACGGTGAATGAGTTGATTATACTTAATTAAGTATAACTATACAATTAGAATGCAAGTATAGTTAATTAAATCTCCTAACACAACATTCAATGACAAATCACACCGACAGGTGTCTCTTTTCAGGAGGGAATTTATAGAAATTATTTACCCTTCCTACATTCAGCTTAGAATAGACCTTACATTGTTGATATGTGACCATCAAACAGATCACGATATCCATTGTCAGTTGTTGTTGGGTGGTGGGTCCCATAGGTTGTAAATATTAAGTATGTTTTTAATATGTAAGTATACTTAATATTTACACTTTTATTTTTTATTTTTTATTTTTCTTATACAATGTAAATATTAAGTATATTTTTAATTTAAAAGATTATAAAATAAAATATTTAAAATATGTTGTTTAATTTTATTTATATACAACATATAATTGTTGAATTTTATATTTAAATTTTGTAATTATTATTATTTTAAAAATAATAATTTTAAATATTTTAATAATTATGATATATAAATAATAAATATTATATTTAATTTTTTTATTAAAAAAAATTAATTTATTGAAATTACTATTATATTATTAAAAAATAAATTCTAATAAATATTATAACATGTTAATATTATTATTATTTAACTTTTCAAATGTATATGGTTAAATAATAATAAATTTTTAGCTTATATAATTTATAATTATATTTATTATCATATACTATATTTTTTTACGTATAATGTAAATGTTATAAATGTTTATAATATAAGATAACAAAACTCATAACTATATAAATGTTATAAATGTATCATATTCTTACAGATGATCCCAAACTCATCTCTGAACAGTTCATTAACTTCTACCACAATCTTTTCAACAATCATGAATTTGCTGACCTTAGAGCACAGAATGAAATGCTCTCATCGATTCCCAAACTGATTTCTGATGCAGATAATAAATGGATGAACAACAAATTTACCATTAAAGAATTCAAAAAAGCATTATTCCAATTACATCCAGAAAAAGCCCCAGGACCAGATGGTTTTTAGGCAGAATTCTTCCAAAAATGCTGGCACTTTTTGGAGAAAGATTTATGGCAAGCAGTAGAAGCCACCAAAAATTCTACCACACTATTAATCAAAATCAACAACACCTTTTTAACCCTTATTCCAAAGCAGAGTGATTGTAGTGAACCAGGGGATTTCCGCCCTATATCCCTTTGCAACACCATTTATAAAATCCTCTCTAAATGCTTAGTAAATAGACTTAAAACCTTCCTGCCTTCGATTATCTCAGAAGAACAAACTAGCTTCATCCCTAATCATTCAATCTTAGATGGAATTGTAATAGCACAAGAAATAGTACACTCAGCACAATATAACAAAGAAGCATGTATGCTAATTAAAATTGATATCCAAAAAGCATATGATAAAGTAGATTGGAGATTTTTATGCAAATGCCTAGCAGCGTTTGGATTCTCTAAACAATGGATTAATTTAATATTTAACTGTATATCTACACCCAAAATATCACTTCTTATCAACGGTACTCCCAAAGGTTTCTTTGAAATCTCTTGAGGTATTAGACAAGGTGACCCTCTCTCCCCCTTCCTCTATGTAATCATGGTTGAACCTTTAGGTAGATATATAACTAAGGCTCACGTAGAGGGTAAAATTTTAGGAATCAAAGTTACAGAGCATGTCCCTAATATTACTCATCAGCAATTCGTAGATGACACCATACTTCAAGGAGCATCCACCTATAGGGAAGCTAAAGCATTCAAAGATGTTTTGGATGTATATATGAAGGCATCAGGACAGATAGTCAATCCAAATAAATCTGAAGTTTTTTTCATTAACACTCCCCCAATTAGAGCTCGACAGATCTGCAATACCTTGGGCTATAAAATCGGCAAGTTTCCTTGTAAATACCTAGGGATCCCCCTAGATAAGGGAGTCAACAACGCAAAGCTTTGGGAACAAGTGATTTCTAAAATCCAATCCAAAAAAGGAAACTAGAAAGGTAAATGGCTCACTAAAGCTGGACGAGCTACAATGATTAAATCTGTAATGATAGGCATCCCCACATATCAGATGTCGGTGCTACCTCTCCCTGTCAATGTTAAAGCTAGTTTAGACAGGCTCTTTATAGATTTTTACTGGAAAGGTCCATCAGAGGAAAAAAAAAGCTAGCCCTCATAATATGGGAAAATTTATGTAGACCAATCTCCCTAGGTGGATTAGGTATAAAAAATCTTCTATGGCAGAATAAAGCACTAGGAGCCAAACTTATCTGGAGATTATACAAGGATTCTAGTAGAAAATGGACCATAATATTTTTACACAAATATATCCCTAATGCGGACCCTATCAATGTCTTTAGATCCCAGTCCCATGTTAAAGGATCTCATATATGGAACTTTATTAAAGAATCTAGAGGAGTTATTAACAAATTACTCACGTGGGATATTGGAAAAGGGGACAAGGCCCTTTTCTGGGATGACTCTTGGAATGGATGTACCCCCCTTAATAAGTTAGGTTTCTCACAAGGTTTCATGGATCTTTGTAAAAATATTAAAGGCCCATTTCTGAAGGACTATATTACCCCTGAAAAGGATCTATTTTGGAAAATAGTAAAGGATATTCCAATAGAGAATAAGGAAAAACAAAAACTCATTGACATTATCAAGGATAGAACAATTACTATAAAAAATAGAGAAGATAATCTTATATGGGTTAGCTCAAACAATGGAATATACAATGTGAAGGACAGTTATAAAACAATTGTGCAAGAACATAACATGGACTCCCTAGATACCCCTCTGAATTTATGCTGGCATAAAGCATGCCTACCTAAAGCAGGAATGTTCCTTTGGACAGCATTGTAAAAGAAAATCTTAACGAAAAATAGAATAAGGAAGCTAGGCTATGAGGGTCCCTCAAGATGCCCTTTATGTGAATCTCAAGAAGAGGATATCAATCACCTACTCATAAATTGTACTTTTACACATAAATGCTGGAAATGGTTGTGTAATTGTTTAGATTGGCACGTAGCTATGCCTTTTGATCTTGTGGATTTCCTTAAAGCCTGGCCCTCTTTGAATAAAGATAGCTTGTACAAAGATATATGGGTCATCTCTCCCTCTATACTAGTATGGGAAATCTGGAAAGAATGAAACAGAAGAATCTTTACTGACCAAAAGCTTGGATGGACAACAATCACAAATAGAATAGAAGTGTCAATCATTGAAGTAATAAATAACAGATTGAGAGATAAGATGAGTTTGGAAAATTCCTTTAAACAATGGGACAATAAGATTAGAGACCTCTAGCCGCGATTAGCAATCCCACCATTATATGGAAGAGGAGGTAACAAATCAAAATTAGATAGAAGCACATGCAAATGGGCACCTCCTAAAGATGGATGGTATAAACTAAACTTTGATGGGGCCTCCCGAGGCAACCCTGGCATAGCAGGTATTGGTGGGATTATACACAATTGGAAAGGAGAAATTATCTCCAAATTCGCTAGGCCCATTAAACCCACTACTAACAACATGGCAGAATGTAAGGCTGTATTAGAGGGACTCAAATTGTGTAAACTACTAGGCCTTTCTAAAGTATAAATTGAAGGACTCCCAAATTATAATTAATGCAATCAGAACTAGAAAGACTCCAAACTGGAAACTCAACTCAAAAATAGAAGATATCATCAACATCCTTGATACCATTCCCCATTTTGAAGTCAAACATATTTATAGGGAAGGTAATACAGTTGCGGACCAGCTTTCTAATCAGGGCGCAAACAGGGATATTGTGTAAACATAATTCTATTATTAATAGTCAACATATATGTTCCTCTTGATGATCTATTAAGCTAAATTTAGATATCTAGACTTTTTCACGTATAACATCCTCTAATGATATAAACATATTAGATTCTAATGGGTGGCTGCAAGAAGTTGGGTGCCAATTTTTTGCAAAAAGTGGAAGTGTTTTTCCTATTTTTCAAAATTTATCTGAATTGATCTCAAAATTTGAGGCACTTAGAGATTGAATATCAGAAAAATTCACTAATAGAAATTGTAGTACTTGGAGTCTACTTTTCAAATATATAATTTATTTTAATACCCACATGGTATAAATTATATTTTGATAGGCATATTTGAAAACCACTTTTTTAAAATACCTATTTCAGGACCATACCACATCTGTGTACGGCCACCATATTTTGACACAAATAAATGAATTTTTTTAAATCCTTTTTAGGGAAGATACCTAAGACATAGAATATTGATGAGAATATTTTTTCTTTTTTTTTTTGTTCAGTAAATTATTTTTTATTAATTTTTAATTAACAATAAAGCTTATTTTTCAAACCTCTCGTGTACGGCCACCATAATTTAATATAATTTTTCTTTTTTTCAAAAATTATTTTTTTTAAATTCAAAAGAATTGAATCTAGATTGATGACATATAATTTTATTTTAAAAATACTTAAAAATTAAAAAGTTATTAAAGTTTTAGTGAGTCTCACTATTTTACGTTTATGTACCACTATCAACTAATAAATAATGTAAAAATAGTAAAAATAACCATATTATTATAAAATTTATATTTTTAGAATCGTGATAGTGAGATCTTTAATGGGTTTTTGTTTTGTCAAAAAAATTGATCCAGAAGGGCTTCAAAAAATTATAGTAAGCCTTAAAATTTTTATTCCAATGGCTTAGCCAAAATTTTGGAGGCTAAGACATAGGCTTGGTCTCACCAAACCTATCCCAAACCAAAAATTGAGGCAGAGTGAAAACTCCCACGTGCATATTTTAAGAAACGGGCACCCGTTATTTAAATTCAAAAAATGGGCACCCGTTTCATAAATTTAAAAAAATGTGTTTAAAAAAAACATTTTAAATTAAAAAAAAAATTTAATTTTTTTAAGAAATGGGTACCCGTTTTTCAACAAACGGGTGCTCGTTTCTGGAAAAATGGGTACCCATTTTTTGAATTTTGGATCGGATGTCCGAGCCTAAAACGGGCACCCATTTTTTAAAAATGGGTGCCCGTTTCAAGCGGCGCAAATTTTCAAGCCGCGGACTTCCGTGTAATTGGCACCCAACTTTTTGCTTCTACCCTAATGTATAAATATAACCCTATGCATATAAGCAAGAGACCAGAGACATTTTGAAATTTTAAATAAATTTATACTGACCTCTATATATGAGCTCTTGAACTACCTCTTAATCCCACATGCTTAAGAATTCTATGGTTTTATGATTAGTGCTTGTTTGCCACCTCACCTCTGGTAGAGTAGAATATTATTCTTAAGATCCTTTTCCTAGCTTAGCAGTGTTTAAGTTTAGCTTTTACCTTCTAGATTTCTCCCTAGATACTGTGCCTTTCATTTACTTCGGCCCATGGCTTTAGACTTAGTTCCCAGAGGGATCTTCCATCACAATAGGTTGCCCTCCCAGCATAGGCAAACAAACTATCTCATCCTAGTAATTATCTATGCTAATAGTTTTTTTAGCCCTTTACAATCTCACCAGAATACATGTGTAGATTTAATGATTACCCCTAAATCAAGTTCATGTGCCTCAGATGATGTTTGTAGTAGTTACTACTAACCAATTATATCTGTAATCAATGATCCTAAAAGATTTTTTAGGTCCTCGAGTAGATGGTAGCTACAACCTCAATGATTATCATCATTATATGTCGAAGTGTAATCTATAGTTTAAAAAACACAAGTTAGCTATTATAACATATCTAGAAACACTACTCCCTTTAGAGATCAAGGATGCATAGATTAATTAATAGGGCCACCTCGCTATAGAAATAGAGCTATGTCATGATAGATCTCAAGAAATTGATCATTAGGCTTGGGTATCAAGCTGGTGCTACCATGATATATGGTGATGCATAGATGGGCAGAGAGTTAATCATGGTAACTACTGCATGTACAGACCCCCACCCCCCCCCGGCATTCTATGATGATGAAAAGATGGGCAGAGAGTTAATCCTCTATATAGCAGCCCATAGTATAACTCAAATTTATCTCTTACACAAAAATCACCAAGTCCCTGGCTCTATCCAAGACATGGAATCAAGACTGCTCACTTTCTCTACCAAAGGAAACAGGGAAATGGCTTTTAGAGGACACATCTTGCTTGAGCGGTGGAACCAAGTCTTGAATCCCTTGCCAGACTCGTCTAGAAGGGCAATAGAGAGAGCTATGGGTGATCAATATTTTGACAATGATTATACATTTAGAACCAATGGAGCAATTATAGGACAATTCATCACAATCTCAATTTTCGCAGGCAAGATGAAAGAAGCTATTATTCAGGTAGCTAGGGAAATCTTCATTGAAGAACATCTTGGTGGTTTGGAGAAAATGGTAAAGTATGTGGACAACTAGCTTACAATCCCACACCAGAAATAATGATGAAAATAGAGATATCTAAGCTCGATGAAATCCCCCAATCACAATGCATTCACATGCTAACTTTCAAAGATGAAGGAAGGTTTGATATTCACTGGCCGGAGATGCTGAGAAACTTGGACTTTCTCTTTAATGAGACCCTATTTGAGGAGGTGGACATGGAGTGGCTCCTTAAATACTAGTGGAAAGAGGGTTTCAATATTCCTAGAATCATCAATCAAGTCAAGCTAGTGAACCTTCATATTATGGCTCCAGAGGTCACCAGGTGTACTTGACACTTAAGAAAGGAGGTAGCCAAAGTTGAATGTATCGTCGTGATGGTAAAAAATGAGAATATCTGGAATTGTAGTACAATCCAAAAAACTAGAGTCAACTGATCGATGGTATCTAATGTCTCTTTTTGCAAAATGTAGTATACCATACTAGCTGGATAGCGTATGTTAACTTTAACAAGACATATAAGTTTTAGTTTATAACATAAACCATGTTAATATAGTTTATAAGTTTCAGTTTCATCTGCAAATTATGTACACAAACTCATGGATAAATAGTAATATGATATAGTTTGAAGTATATTTATCTTTGTGTACTTTGAAAGGCTCCTATAGTAATAACTGGTATACTCTCGGTTAACTCCCTTCAAGAAAATCAATTAGGGCTAGGAGGATATTGTCTCGCTTAATCCTTCAAGAAAATTCCCCTCAGTCAATAAACAACAGTATGCTCTATAATGAAGGAGTGAGGGATCTCATATCCCGGTTAAATTGGATAAAGTAGAGACCTCTAGGACCCCAGTATGACCCCCGAGCTCCATTGACGTAGCCATTATGTGAAGAAGATGGCTCCAAAGGAAGGATACATCATCGAACAGAAAGGATGAAGAATATATACGGTTCTGCGTGAGGGTTCAAAAATGATGTCAATGTCTTCCTTTTTTGTTAATCACTATAGATAGTACTAAAATGTAAGGAACTTGCAGGTATCGCATCGGCTTAAAAGACATGGCACAATGGTCTTTGGTACTAAATACAACTTAAAATAATCACTATATTGCGGTAAGTGAAAAACTCCCTCTGTATATAAAAATACAAAATAGTATGGGTCTTTTAATATATAGATGCTAGTAACTATATCTAGTAGGATCATTTCTCAAATAGGTAGAGTCTTCTTTTATGAATCTCTGCAATTCTCCTCCTTGTGTACTTCATATAAGAATATGAAAAATGTGAACATAGTGTCATTTCAAAGAGCTATTTACAAATACCATTTGTATCATCATTTTGTCTAATTACCAGGCCTTGTAGAGGAAGAAATTTAACAGAGGAAAGAAACCCTGTAGTTTTTTATTAATATGGAAAACGCCCCGACTCCCTTTAGAAGATTAAGTTGCATTTTTTATTTATTTTTTTAAAAAGAATTCAGGAAACTAGAATAGTCGTAGGCATCCAACAGTCAAGCAATTCTGAAGATTAACCCTATAAATAACCCATGTCCTTTTAACTCTCTCATATCGACCCTGTAGAATCAGAGAAGTACAGGATAATATGGAAACCCCTATCAACCTCACCTGTATAAGTGGTCAGTTGGCCTTTGAAGGCAAGATTATGCCAAAGTATATTAATTAATAAACATCCCCTCTTTATCAGAGCTGTCCTCCGAATCTTGGGACCAGAATTTATCAATTTAGAGGATAGTTATAAGGTCCTTTCTAGTATCTCCTCCATGTTTGTAGCCATTATTTATTTTTGGGGTCTCCACGAGCAGGAGATATGGAGATTTAGTCACAGAATCTTTAAGCATAGATTCCTGGGCAACTTTGACAAAGCCCTTCTCTTTAGTAAAGGGGATCCTACTGTAGCCAAACCTAGAAGCTTGGACAAGACACTCTCCCACATTCCCTCACCTATTATTGTAACTTGGAACATAGAAGACTTCAAAGATAGAAAGGACATAGTTATTAGAAACATAACCTTCCTGATACATTATTTACATCTCTGAAAGCCTGAGAAAGAAGGATGGTTATATGACTACTGGCACTCTGATGAAGTCAGATTTATGGACATGGAAAGCTTTGCAGAATTTGGTTTTGAATCTCTTATCGACCTATGGTTAAATGAAGGAAAGTATCATGATGAGGAAACAATATGACCCTCTCATGCAGGAAACAGGGCCAAAGAACGGTTAAAGTCATGCTCATTAAAACATTTGATTACAAATTTTCTTTGCAATTTTGTACTTAACCCGAATGGAACATGGAGAGTTAATCCTTAAATTAAAAAGAGAAGCTTTATGTTTTCAATTAACAATCAGATCAAGTAAGGCTAATTCATTGCTCTCATTCAGCTAGTATATCATATTCACAATTGCAAAATTTATTGTTTTCAAATGAGATTGTATAGAAATCCTAGCAAGAATCACCAATATCTAGGATTGCCATGTTTCAATTTATAGTAGATACTTTATTGAGAGTCAAGATTTACTCTTCCCTGCCTACCATCTTTAAAATTATGATTGTTCATTAAAATACAAATAGCAATATCCCAATTGGATGTCCCGAGCTTAGTATAAACAAATAATAAAGACAGTAACCAGAAAGGCTAAAAATGCTCCATGGAAAAGAATAAATTATGCTAATTCCTACTACAATGTCAGGATCGAGCATGTTAATATTAAGTTCACTAGTATGCTCTAGGCTCATATCATTCTCTCTTATAGATAAATTGTCTAAGATATCTTCCAACTTTGAATAAGCCCTCACGAACTTAACAGATCTTGTATTCCATATGGAATTACTCTGCAGATCCTGAATTTTTCTTATCATATTGACATATATGTATATAAATAGAAGTTAGTCTATATATATATATATATATATATATATATATATATATATATATATATATATATATATATATATATATATATATATATATATATATATATATATATATATATATATATATATATATATATATATATATATATATATATATATATATATATATATATATATATATATATATATATATCTGTGTGTGTGTGTGTGTGTGTTTGTATTGTCAGATGAAGGAAGATAAAGATATAAACTATGTATTATATATCTCTACATTCTGTCGAATATAATCCTATGTATAATTTCACATATACATATATATTTCCTTAACCAATTTTCCCTTTTAATTATGTAGACCAACCACTTTCTTTTGGATCATAGCTTATATTTATTCATGATTAAGGGAACATTAGTGTAGGTTCAGATGTTAGATTAAGTCAAGCCCGATTATTTTATGTGTAATGCATATTCTAGAAGGAAAGATCTAACAATCGAGAAATTACACAAAGTGTGTACACTAATCTTATAGATGGACTAAAAGCCTTTACTTTGCAACCCCCATTAGTAAGTTGTTTTAAAAAGCTGGCAATAGTATAGATACAGATAGATCTTTCATGATATTTATGACAGTTTCTGGTCAGGATCTTATGGTGATTACATTTCATATTGATCTCATTTTTGGAAACTAACGTATGGTATCGATCCTGATTCGGTGTCTTGATTGGAATTCGATGGAGGGTAACTTTCCTTGCATATTATTGTCTATTATCATAATTCATTGTGAGTTTTTAAAGTGTAAGAAATTTTCCTTTTAAATCTCTTAGGCTTTCATGTTTGTTGTAATTTCACTTCAATATATGAAGTTTTAGAAGATCAGTTGACTACCTTGAATATTGCCAAAGTAGTATCTTGAATCATTTTTATAAAAATGTCACTTTTTAGAAATTATAATGATGATTGTTAAGACAAGATTGGCCGGACTAAAAAGAAAAATACCCAAAAACTGGTGCAAATAGTATAGGAATATGATTTCTTAATCCATTTTCTTAGAGGATTTTGGGTTCTTTTAATTCCCCCTATGTTTTTGATCAAATGCTAAGACATAATTTTGATCCCTTTCTCCATCTTTAGACTGTGATAAATCTCTTTAAGTATAATAGTAGCTTATTGTATTATATTCCTAGTCACATTTTCAGACATATAATCTAAGGACAAAATCATAGTATGATACTACTCTTAAAGGAAGAACTATAGCCACATTAGGAGTAGCGATTATATATAGTCATTGATATGACAGGATTGATTTCTAACCATATGGATGAAGCTTGTTAGTTGTAGCAAATGGTGCTTTTGTATACAGGACAGTTGACACAGGGAAATAAGTACACAAGAACTCCACGTCATCAATACAGAGAGATATCAATACAACAAACACCGAGCGAGATCCTAGTAAAAGGAAAATCAAAATTGTAAATGAAGGATTGCATTCAGTAATCGATGTAAATGAGGGGATGCCCTCATATTATTGTTTGTAATATATATTCTAGACCATGGTCTCAGGCTAGACTGGAGGTTTTCTTCTCCATCCTTTCCTACCAGTGCCCGCACAGAATGGAGTTTTGTATTTAAATTTACTTTATTAATAAAATTCTTTGGCTTAGGCCTTTTACCGATAAAAAAAAAAAAGATAACAAAATTATAGTTAAATGTATTTTTTATTTAATTTTATTTATATTTAACATTTTTAATTATAAAATATATAAATAATCAATTGAATGTATAAATAGTTAATTATATATTGAGAAATTTTTATAAATAATTTTCACTTTCAAGATTTTATTAATTTCTATTATAATATATAATAAATATAACATATAAATGATATATGCTAAAAAATTTAATTTTTAATTTTATTCATTTTGAATCTATTATATTATAATATATCTTATATAAATACTTGATTTAATATGTATGAAAATTTAAATTATACTATTATTTAACCTTTTAAAAATATATATAGATCACTGATAAAAATATATAGACGTTGCTCCTACCAATCACTTTGACATGTCACACCTACACGTGTCTCTTTTCTAGAGGAAGCTTTTAAAAAAATTTATCCTTCAAAAATTCGGCCCGAATAAAGCTTATGTCGTTGATCTGCGACCATCCAACAGTGAATGAATTGATTATAGTTAATTAAGTATACAATTAGAATTTAAGTATAGTTAATTAAATCTACTAACAACAACATTCAATGACACATCACACTGGCACGTGTCTCTTTTTCGAAGGCATTTTGTAGAAATTATTTATCCTTCTCGCATTCAACCTAGAATAGAGCTCACCCCGTTGATCGTTGATCATCCAACGGACCATGGTATGCATTGTTTGTCGTTGTTGGATTGTAGGTCCCATAGGTTGTTTGGCTTTGTGATGTGACAGGTCAACTTTATGTTAATGTAACTCAAGCCTTATTTTTAATCATCTGAAGACTGACACAACACGGTGACATGTGTCCCTTTTCCAGAAGAAGTTTGTGGAAATTTGTATCCTTCAAAACTTCAGCCCGAAATAGAGCTTACGTCGTTGATATATGATCATCTAATGGTCGTTAAGTTTTATTTATTTTTGTATATTATTTATTATTTTTCTTAAATAATATAAATATTAAGTATATTTTTATTTTGAAAGATTATAAAATAATATATTTAAAATATGTTATTTAATTTTATTTATATAGAACATATAATTGCTTGATTGTATATTTAAATTTTTGAAATATTATTTTTATTTTAAAGATTTTAATAATTATGATATATAAATAATATATATTATGTTTAATTTTTTAAAATCTTATTTTAATTTATTGAAATCACTATTATATTATTAAAAACATAAATTCTAATATATATTATTAAATTTTAATATTATTATTATTTAACTTTTCAAATGTATAGAGATATATAATAATAAGTTTTTAGCTTATATAATTTATAATTATATTTGTTACCGTATACTATATATTTCATGTATAATGTAAATGTTATGAATGTTTATAATATAAGAAGATAAAATTATATTTAAATATAATTATTATTTAATTTTTATATATTTAATATTATAAATTATAGCATATATAAATAATAAATTGAATGTATAAATAGTTAATTATATATTGAGAATTTTTTTAACATAATTTCACTTTCAAGATTTTAATAGTTTCTATTATAATATTTAATAAATATAACATATAAATGATATATGCTAAAAATTAATTTTTTATTTTATTCATTTTGAGTCTATTATATTATAATATATCTTATATAAATACTTAATTTTAATATGTATGAGAATTTAAATTATAATATTATTTAACCTTTTAAAAATATATATAGATCAATGATAAAAATATATAGACATTTCTCCTACCAATCACTCTGACATGTCACACCTACACGTGTCTCTTTTCTAGAGGAAGTTTTTAAGAAATTTCATCCTTCAAAAATTTGGCCTGAATAAAGCTTATGTCATTTATCTATGACCATCCAACAATGAATGATTGAATTATAGTTAATTAAGTATACAATTAGAGTTTAAGTATAGTTAATTAAATCTGCTAACGACAAAGTTTAATGATACCTCACATTGACACGTGTCTCCTTTTTGGAGGCAATTTGTAGAAGTTCTTTATCCTTCTCACATTTGGCCTAAAATAGATCTTACCTTGTTGATCTATGATCATCCAATGGACCATGGTATACATCGTCAAGTATTGTTGGATGGTGGGTCCCATAGGTTGTTTGGATTCGTGATGTGACACGTCGATGTTACGTTAATGAAACCCAAGCCTTTCTTTCATTCATGTAACGACTGACATAGCACGACAACACATGTCCCTTTTCTAGAAGAATTTTGTGGAATTTTTTATCCTTCAAAACTTTAGCTCGAAATAGAGCTTATGTCGTTAATCTACGATCATCCAATGGTCATTAAATTTAATTTATTTTTTATATATTATTTTTTATTTTCTTATAAATTATAAATATTAAGTATATTTTTAATTTGAAAGATTATAAAATAATATATTTTAAATATTTTGTTTAATTTTATTTATATACAACATATAATTGCTTAGTTTTATATTTAAATTTTGTAAATATTTTTTTATTTTAAAGATTTTTTTAAAAAAAGAGAAGGGGATCAAATTTATTGAATTAAAAAATAGAATACAAAGAAGCCAAGAAAAATAATAGACCCAACTCAAAGGCCAAATAATAGTCAATGATCACCTAAGCCTCTCAGATTATCTTGCATATCCTTCATAAAAAGATCTTATAGCAAACTGAAATACTCACAAGATAGCTAACTCCAATCCTTGACATCCCACACTCCCATGTGCTTAGAAGCCGATTTAGCCAAACAATCTTCTACCATGTTCCTTTCCCAAGGAACATGGTAGAAGGTAACACAATCTAGAGATCTTCTCAACCTAGCAATTTGTCTGGCCACACCCTCTAATTGCTAGTTCTTATCCTCTATTTCCTCGATATTCAGCATGTCAACAACTACTTGTGAATTAGATTCATAGATGATATTCTGCAAACCCAAAGCACAACACATCTCTAGAGCATAAAGTATAGCCAAGGCTTCCATAAAATTATTAGTGTGATAGCCCTTATAAGTAGAAGCAAAGAATTGAACCACTCTGGAGGAGTCTCTACCAACTCCTCCAATCCCAGCATGCCCAAGATTTCCTCTAGAAGAACCATCAGTATTAATCTTCAAAACCTCAATAGGGGGAGATTCCCAACATCCCTCCCGAAGAATATTCTTCCTTCCATGATGAATCACATGGGAAGAGGAGAAATGGGACCTATAGCCCTCCAAACCTAACCTCTAAATAATAGGCAAGTCCCTAGGATCCACACCACTAGATATATCACACTAGGCTAAGAGGGTTTCTTATAACCCACTAATGATTTGCATCCATAATTGGTGGGTCATCATTCTCTTACCCTTAAAAATCCACATGTTCCTTTCCAGCCATATTTTCCATAAAATAAACATGGGGCCAATGTTCCACACAATATTCTAAAAAGAGGCATAAGCTGGGGGTAGCCCAATTAGTCCCAAATCTCCAAAAAGGTAGAAACATGAAAGAAAGGCTTATTCCAAAGGCCCCACCAAAAATTCTAGAGTTCTTTTGAATAAGGGCATAAGAAAAAGATATAAAAGGAGGTTTCCTCACTACCCCTACAAAGAACACACACAAAAGGACCCTGAAATCCACACTTGCATAAGTTTTCCTAAGTGAGACATTTATTTTGGACCACCAACCACATAAAAAATTACACTTAGACCAAAAAAATTTACTCCAAACGTGTTTCCACCAAGGCACCCTAACATCCCCAAAGAGTTGCCTTACTAGCTCACGATATCTTGAAGTGACAAAAAATTTACCTTTCGGGTTGGGGCCCCAAAAAAGATTATCCCTTTCCTCTAAAGAGTTACAGACATTTCCTACAAGGATTACCACAAGTTCTTGATGTTCCTCCTTGTAGCCTCTAGGAGGCCATTCGTGTGGTTCTTTCCATCTAAAAAAATCTACTTGTCCTAAATGTTGTGAGGATTTATAGTCTTTCACCTAAGTCCATCCAGTCTTAAGAAAAATATTACTCAGAGGTCAAAATTGTGGATACTCAGAAAGAATAGGTGGGAACCTATCCCACAAATCCATCCAAAATAGGGCCTCAGAGCCTTTATTCCAAATCCAAAATAATCCTTGTTTGATTAATTTGGCCCCTCTTTTTAGGGTACAAATAATAGATCCTTTACCTTTGAGATTGTAGCGGGGAACATCCATATGCTCAACCTCACCTAGATATTTAATAGTGAATAATCCTGGCCCAATCTGGATCATGATGACAACACCACATCTAATACAACTTATCATCCAAGGCTTGACCAATTAGTTGAGTCTACCTAAGACTAAGGCCCCCTTCTTTCTTAGTTCTGCAAACTAAATCCCACTTAACAAGACTCCATTTCTTTAAAAGAAAATTACCAACCCATAAGAATTGTCTAGACATGAAGTCAAATTCCTAAATGAAGCTAGAATTAGCAGCCTAAATAAAGCACTGATATAGAGGGATATCCTGAATTACAAACTTCAAGTGTAATGTCCTGCCAGGGAACCCAAGAGGATTTAACCTAAACATGTTACTAAGTTTACAGAATAATTTTTTTTCTTAAGAGTTTACAAAACAATGATGATAACAATGTGGAAGCAATACAACATAAGATACAAACAAGTACATAAGTACAATTCAATTGTAGTTAACAATTCTCAAGGGTCCCATGACGTAGAATTATGTATTACTAATTAAATATTTTAGATTAACCATAATTACAAATCTCTCATATACAAATGAATAACATGTATATCCAATACCATAAGGTATAAACACAATGAAACAACATCCTCTGCGCAAGTCGTAGGGTATGTAACAATAATCAAATACAAAGTATAGTACAATATCTGAGAGGAAACCCCTCTGAAGCACTGATCCAATGTGCAAATATAAATGTCGTAAGATATATATGAGAAAGCCTCCAATGAAGAACAATAAGAAGATAATCGCAACAAGTATCATCCAACACCACTACAAGAACATCAGAATCACAAATGGTAAAAGAAGTACTATCACTCGATCTTGTGGAACCAAAGTTCCAATCCCACCATATTGAGGAGATAACAACAAACCCCACTCGGATAATAGACACAACACAACAAAACAACTAAGCAATGGATCCTGAAGTCTTTCTATCTCAAAAGGTACCACCAACTAATGATAAAGAAAAGATAATAAATATCAAAATGTCAACATGTACCAAAATACCAAATACCAAACTATTGAACAAATACCAAATATATTCCACCAAATAATACTGACATAACAAGGACACGCCGTTAGAGGCAAATGAAAAAAACTACGAAAGAGACATAGGATACATACTATGGGAGTGTCATCACATGGTCATCTACTTGAGTTACCCTGGACTAGTCACACTGGACCCTGAACCCTAAAGCATTGAGTTACCCTGGACTAGCCGTTCTGAGCCCCAAACCCTCAATATGACCTACACAGAACTAGAATACCTTTTCATAAAAAAATTGAGGAATTTTAATCATACCTACTCTCTAGGTATCATCTTATTCCCATCTGTATGATATACAAGCAATCAAGGCATATGCCAAGTATTATCACTAATTATCTTTTTAATGAGATCTCCAAATTTTAATTATTATGTTATCACTTATTAACAAACTTACGATAGGTTACCCTGGTACTTACCACTTTGGGTCCCAGACCCCTATTGTAAGCCACTTCCCTAAGATGCACCTATTTAACCTCCCCTAGACTCACAAGTCATAAATAACCACATAGGTCTCATAAAAGTATGATGATCAAATTCCATTCCACAAAAGATATCAAGGACACACATTGGTCCTCAAACCAAAACATCATAACCACTCTCTCAAAGAGTTCACATAAACATGAGCTTAGGTCTCAACAAGGTTGGGTAGGAATGATCAAAATGATATAGCATTATAATACATGATAAATAACCACATAAGCATCAATAGAACAACACACCCCACCTCTGGTATACACACCCTAAAAAGCCAACGTAAACCCCTATTCCACAAAAAATTACGCAATAAGGTTTAAGTAATAATCCTCAAACTACAAATTCATACATACAAGAACATATTTTGTTTTAAATTAAAGATTCTAATTTGACTTAACAAAACAACCATATGTATATAAACACACTCAAAATAAGTCAATTCATATAAAATTTCTAATTATTTAAATATATCCATATAGACCCCCTCTGTCATAATAAAAAACTAAATAAATAAATAATAAAAATGAAACAAAGTAATAAATTTAATAAGAACTAATTAACAAATATTAATATTAATAAATTTAATTATTAAAAACTAATATTTAATAATACTAATAACAATATTAATTAAAAATTTAAAAATTTACTTAAAACATATTTTAAAAATTTAATATTTTTTTAAAATGAAAATCTTAATACAAAAGGGGGCGACCCACAACCCCACCCTTGTTGTCATAGGCAGCTAGCTGCCATGACAGCTTAGGCTTTTGTGAGCAGCCTAGATGATACAACAGCCTAGGCTGTCGCGGCAACTCCAAAGCTATCAGGGGGGTAGGGGGAGGAACACCTCCCCCCCCCCCCCCCCACCCCTTTATTTTTTTTTAAATTATTTTTTAAAAAATTTGACATAAAAATGTATTGAATTTTTCCAACAACCATCTTTTAAAAAAAATTGATAAGCAACGAACCCTTTTTTTATTTTTTTATTTTTCTTTCCAATTGGTTTTTCTTTCAATGAAAACTAGGGTTTTGATAAGAATATTTTTTTGTTGAATAAGACTTCCACATAAGAACTATATTTACATTTGCATCTATCTAAATGCAATTCTATATCAAAAAATATCCATGCAAATTATTGAGATAAAATATCTATCATTTCTAGGTAAATACCCTAACTGGAAATAACTCACACATTTTTCCTAAAACCTCTTCCTAGGTTTTCAAACATTCCCAACATAATACCAAATCTATTTTTTTGACATCAAAAATATCCCAATTTTCCTCAAAATAAATTGGATTAAAACATAAAACTATTTTCAATTCATTCACATAAACAATTCCAAACATGAAGCAAACAATCGAAATTCAAAGGAAGGGTTTTACAAAATAGAAAGTTTCAAACCCTACCTCAACCAATGCCCGAATTCGAAGACAAGAAGAATCCAATACAACCTCCAAAATTCCAAGCTTTCAATAATCTTGCAAATTCACCCAAGAGAGCTCCTCCAAAACCTCATAGATGTGATATAAATAATACCTAGAAACCTCTTATAAAGAAAGCCTATTCCCCCTAGGGTTTCTAAAATATGCAATTCCTCCAAATCAGAATTCAACTCTCCACCTAGTTGTTATCAATTCTCTTTGCATGATTAATTATAATTTAATAATAAAATATGCATTTTTCCACTTACAACTCCTAACTCAACTTTAACTTAAATTTCTAATTCAATTTTATTAAACTGAATGTGCAACTTAAATTACATATTAATATTTAATTAACTAGTTAATATTTTAGCACATTGATAACTATGCAATTGATAAATTAAATATTAAATAAATCAATTATGCTTTTAATTTCATCTTTAGATTTAATAATTAATTAAATCCTATTATTCCTAATTTAGACTTTTAATTAAGTCTTTTAATTAAACAAAGGTATTTGATTAACTCTTAATAAATTAAATATCCTTATATTTAATATTTTCATATTCATAAAATATAATTATTCTAAACTCATAATTAATCTTAATTTAATTATTTTAAATCAAATAATCCACACAACAAACTTACTTGACTCACAACACACAAAAATCAGCTAACTCAAATAACAAACAAACTCAAAGGAATGGCTCGTGAATTCACGTCACCTTGATGAATTTGGGTGGGTAGAAAATAGATACTTGTCTATTATTTTAGGACAATCAATGATTTGGGTTGGGATTTGGATTTGTATGTTATTTCCCCTCTCTTACCATTGATATATTGCAATAGGGCACACTCATCCTGGCAATTCAAGGAAGTCAATGCCTGATACCTACAAACCTACATAAAAGATGAGCATGTACATACATGTATAAATATAAATAAACAATGGCGGGGATCAGTCGATCGTGTGGATCTCACAAGAAAGTAACTACAACTTCATCCCTCAACCACATCAGGTACATCAAACAAAAGTATAAAACATACACGCCAACCATACACACGCAAGTATGGGGTTAGTAAAACCATAAGCATCAATGACATCTTAACATATAAATCATCATCATGAAATAACCATAACATTTATATAAAATCATCATTTGTATTTAATAAACATGAAAATAACCAAAATCATCTAATTGTAAATACATGATATCTCACAATTATCCAATGTAATGTCATACATTCATATCCTCAAGTATCTCTAAAATAATCAACACACATGAAAGTGGCTTAAAAGAGTTTGGCAATAAAACTGAAAAGAAAACAATGGGAGGGGTATTACATCAAGAGGATCACTCTCTTAGTTGAAGATAGACACATGTAAGTCCAATGAGAAACCTTTTTACGAAACTTGTCTAAAACATCCTACCAAAACCTACTAGGTAATGATCCAACTATATGCTAAAATGAAATTCAAACTCCTAGGCATCACAATGAAAAATAATATGCAAATGCATTATCCTAAGTAAACTTAAGTAAAGTTTAATTAGTAAATACTTAATTACACCAACACCCCCCCTTAAGTGGAACATAGGGGAATGCACTTAAGCTCACAATGCAAGATGGGTCCCAGCTACTAAGCCATGTTAGGTACCCATGTACAAGATGCAAGAGCAATGCAATCTCTCATAAAGTGGAGAAAGAGGGAAAACCTCATGGGAAAACCCTCCCCCAAAAAGAGAGATGAGTACAATAATAGGATATGAGAGAGAAGACCTCATGTGAGGAAAATATCCCCCCATAAGATAGAAGAAGTGAAAGAGAGACCAAGTAGCCCCCCCTCAATGTAGAATGAACACCAATGGTAGATGCTCCAAGCTCGATGTAGAAACTACTCCATGAGTTTAGAACAACATTCCTCCCCTTAGGAAGAAACAAGACCAAATGTGTATAGGTGAAGCCTTCTCCTCAGTCTATAGGAAGAAACCTCAAAATGTATGGAATCTCTGAAACCTGCTCAAGTGTCCCCATGTCAAAGTTGAAAGGTGCCTCCTCCAAACCATGTGTACTAAGCCACTCTGTTGAAAAAGATAAATCAAGATCAACTAAGGATGAATGTAGAACATGTGCCAAAGACCCAAGTGTCTCATTTGAAGCTAAAGTGACCTACTCTAACTGTTGTATCAAATTATCCACAATCATGTCACCCTCGAAAGGATGATCAAGTAGAGAATGAAGATGAGGGACAACATGCTCCCTCACAACAACTGAAGAAGGATCATCTTCAACAAAGAGAATATGAATGTCATCAATGAAGTCTCCCAAATCTGAAATGTAGGACTCCACAAACAAACCTACAATGTCTTTCAAGTAGTCATCCCATGGAACCAAGTCTGGAAGACAATGAATATCCTGCTGCACTGAATCACTTGAACCCATGGTTGTGTGAATGCAAGCATCATCAAGAGAAAGAGTAGAAGTAGTCTCAATAGGAGGAGATGAAATGGAAGGCTCAAGAACTTGATCATGAGTGAGAATACCCAAGTTCAAGTAGCCAAAACTCTCCTCAAAATCTGAATCATCAATGTAATCATCATATGCTGAAGAATCATTATCATCAAGAGGAACAAAATCTACAAAGGAGTACAACTGAGAAGAGTGATCCACTATCCCAGTAGCAATAACTGCTCCACTTTCCAAGTCCTTAATGAAAACTGAATCAGGTGTAAATTCCATAGTCTTCTTTGTAGCACCATTTGTGATTTCATAGATAGAAAGAATTTTATTGGTCAAGTGTGGAATACACAACACATCATTGAAGTGTCCCTCCCTAACATCAATACTGCATTTCCCAATCACATTCATGTAAATGTGATTTCCCATCAAAATAGGTGGACCTTTGCAAGGTTCAAATGATGAAAGCATGGATTGTGAAGAAGCCATATGATGAGAAGCCCCTGAATCTAGAAGCCATCTACCTGAATCGGAACTTGAAGAAGCATACAAAGCTTGTCCTTTTTGAGTGACAAATTCATTACCCTTTCCTTTATCTTTTTCTAAATTTTGTGAAGAAGAAGGTGAGGTAGACATCCTGGAAGGCAAATTGATGTTGTTCTTGACAAGAAGATTCTTCAATTCATCAATGTCCTTCTTATAACAAAAGTGTTCTTCAAGTCCATCATTTTTGCAATATGCACAAAACCGCTTCTCCTTCTTTGAAAATTCACCCTTTTGAGGTGATGTAGAAGTGTCATGTTGTGTGGAAGTGGATTTTGCACCTTCTTGTTGAGACTTAGACTTCCAATTCTTCTTCTTCTTTTGACTTTGATTGCCTTGACTCTCATGATTAGCCACCAATGCCTTGGAAGTTGAAGACTTGAGAATCCCCATACTCATCAATTTTTCTTGTTCTAAGACCAACATTTTTGAAAATGACTCAAATGAAGGCTTAGTGAAGGCACTACCCATGGTCAACTTGTGAGTATTGTAACTTGAAACAAAAGGTGCATATTCAAGAGGAAGATGTTTCAACAAGTGACTAACCAACTTTGCATCCTTCATGGGATTACCACAATCATCAAGTTGTGCTCTATAATCATTGACTTTGTTGAGATAATCTTGGATTGTGTCAAAGTTCCTGGGCTCTAATTTAGGAGATCAGTCTCAATTGTGAATCCCATTTCTTCATCCATTTTACCAAACAAATCTGCAAGTTTATCCCAAGCATCTCTAGCATCATTTATGGTTTTGATGTGATACATGGCAGCTTCAGAAACATTCTCTCTCAAGACTCCTAAAGCTTTAAAATTTTTTCATGACCAATTATGTATTGCAAAAACATCATCATTAATGGGTTTTTTAATTGTACCATCCACTTAAGGATTTAAACCTTTAACCATTAACTTGCTCCATACATTTTCTTTCCATGTAGCATAGTTATATGGAGTTAATTTTGTAATAGAACCCATGATGCAAAATTAAAAGAGCACAATAAAGAGAGAGACACCAACACACAAGACACCCCCCCAATTTACTCAATCAAAGAACCCCCCCCCCCCCAAATGATGATTTTGGCACTTTATAGCTAGTGCATGTACAATTGCCACTTGTCAAAATGGATCAAAGTGGACTTCTAATTTTGATGTTTACAATAGAAAATATGAAGCTATAGAAGACTCAAGAAGATAAGACACAAGATCCCTCAAAGATCTAATCAATTACACGTGCCAAAATAGGCCAAAATAGACCATATTTTGAAAGTACTATGTCCACTCAAAATTTCTCTAAACTGATACCAGATCTGGAAAGTAGACAAAAAATCATGCACTTTAAAAAAAAATTGCACCTAAAAATGTGTCTGTATGAGCTCGAATGAAGCCTCTGAAGTTGCAAAAATAGGGATCAGACAGGTATAGTCACCAAAAACTACAATTTCTACAAAATCGTGATCCAAAACCAGAAAATAATACCACCACTGAAAAGTTTAGGAAATTCTAGCCAAAATTTAAAAAAAATTACACTCAATTTGGAGCTTGGATGACCAAGTTATGGCCTCCCAAAGTCGGACTATCAAACCAAAACTACATATGGTGAGGGCCAAATTTTTTTGAAACCTGCTGACATCAGGCGTTTAGTGTCTTAAATTTAACCATCAAATGACCTTCATGACAGTGCAAATACACCCAAAAGTGATGGTCAAACAGTCGTCAAAGTTAACTTCATGAAAAGATGATGTAATCACTATCCTAAATTTGACATCTTGGAGACCGTTGCAACAATGCAAATAATGTCCAATTCGATGGCTGGACAACCATCAAATTTAACGTAGTAAGACTACCAACAAATGTAAATTTTTTTTTAAAATACCCATTTTAGGTTGTTGCACGTGGTAAGTCTGGATTGGCTGGTAGAGGCTGATGTGTGCTACCACGTGTATGTGGCACGGAGGTGGCACATGCGCAGCTATCATGAGTTGGCCACACGGTAGCTCACGTGTCTGCCCACGTGGCGGTGGAGGTGGGAGTGGCAGTGATGGAGGGTTGAGCGATGGAGGTGTTGGTTGCTGGTGGTGCAGGGGTGGTGGATGTGGGATATATATCCCACATTCACCATGTTGGGTAATATTGGGTCTTAAAAACCCCAAGCGCCCGCACAATGAAACAAAGAGCTTGGGCTCCCTTAGCCAAGTCGTGGGTCTGACCCTGTGTCGTGCTCTCCTTGCTGACTTGAGGTTCTGGCTCGGTGACTTCAATATTGTGTCTCATCAGATCCAAGCTTGGCTCATTGATCCGAGTTGAATGTGCCTCTGGCCGATCTGAGTTGCCACTAGATTAACCTATATTCTCTATCCAACACATAGGCCTGAAAGGCAAAAAAAATTTGCCACAAAATATATCTCCAAAAAATAGAAAAATACACCCAGATCTGAAAATTTATTACAATAAATGCAGATCTGAGAAATAATTGAAAGAATGGAAATAAAGGTAGATCTGAAATGCAAATTGCCAAAAATATTGCCCAATTTGCAGATTGGGCCTTAGAGGTCTGATTTGTAAAAAAATTTAACCTCAAATTTGATTTTTGCCCAAGGTAGGCAAATTTATAGTCAAAATTTATGGAAACAGCCACCCAGATGCAATGGTGAAGTTCAATCTTGCTTAAAATGCTCCCACAAAATGCTAATCTCAGATTTGGTTCGTGGGCCTCCGAAAGTTGAAGGAATCAATGGCTCTCCAACGGCTATGCAATGAAATCTTCTATAGCTCTGATACCATGTAAGAATTTTGATATTGCTTTGATACCATGCAAGAATTTGCCTAAGGCAAAGAATAAATGCCAAGATCTAGAAGCTCAAGAGATAGCACAAGAGAGACAAAATATGATATGATCAAATGATCAAATAATGAATAATAGATAGATTGATTACATACAATGCAGGAATGTCTGAATATATAAGCAATGCGATAAGACTACATGATAAGGAGATGATAAACTATCAATCACACTAGGTGGAATCACATGTCCACCAAAGGTGGATCATCCTCCATTGTACATCAAAGTATGTGCAACATGTGCAACAATGAGAGGATGATAATGTGATAAGAGCACTAAAGGTGGATCTCACACACAAAGAGGTATGTGATGACAACTATCACACCTAAAGTGAAAATTCTCCTAACCATGTGCTAAAATTAAATGTGAACTCCTAGGTGTCACAATGATAACTAATATGCAAATGCATTATCCTAAGTAAACTTAAGTAAAGTGTAATTAGTAAATACTTAATTACACCAACAATGGGAATACCAAGATACACAAAAGGCATGACCCCAATTTGGGAGCGTAAAATTCTAGAATTCTAATCTGAATAGGCTTAGGAGTATTAAAGAAAAAGATGGAGGACTTATCTTCATTAATTTGCTGCCCAAAAGCTGCCATATAGATGTCCAAGGACCTTCTAAAGTTCTTTGTCTCACTCACTCTAGCAAGACCCATCAAAGTAGTGTCATCAATATATTTTACAGATTTTAGTAATTTTGATATATAAATAATAAATATTATGTTTAATTGTTTAAAATTTTATTTTAATTTATTGAAATCACTATTATATTATTAAAATAAATAAATTCTAATATATATTATAAATTTTTAATATTATTATTATATGATTTTTCAAATGTATATAGATAAATAATAATAAGTTTTTAGCTTATATAAGTTATTGCCGCATACTATATTTTTATGTATAATGTAAATGTTACGAATGTTTATAATATAAGATAACAAAATTATATTTAAATATATTTTTTATTTAATTTTATTTATATTTAATATTTAAATTATAACATATATAAGTAATAAATTGAATGTATAAATAGTTAATTATATATTGAGAAATTTTTAATTATAATTTTCACTTTCAAGATTTTAATCATTTCTATTATAATATATAATAAATATAACATATAAATGATATATGCTTACAAAATTAATTTTTAATTTTATTCATTTTGAATCTATTATATTATAATATATCTTATATAAATACTTTGTTTTAATGTGTATGGAAATTTAAATTATACTATTATTTAACCTTTTAAAAATATAAATAGATCAATGATAAAAATATATAGGTGTTGCTCCTACGAATCACTTTGATACGTCACACCTGCACATGTCTCTTTTCTAGAGGAAGGTTTTTTAATAAATTCATCCTTCAAAAATTTGGCCTAAATAAAGCTTATGTCTTTGATTTGTGACCATCCAACAGTGAATGAATTGACTCTAGTTAATTAAGTATACAATTATAATTTAAGTATAGTTAATTAAATCTACTAACAAAAAAATTTAATGACACATCGCACCGACACGTGTCTCTTCTCCAGAGGCAGTTTGTAGAAATTATTTATCCTTCCCACATTCAGCCCGAAATAGAGCTTACCTCGTTGATATGTGATCATCTAATGGACCATGGTATATGCTGTCAGTTGTTGTTGGATGATGGATCCCATAGGTTGTTTATCTTTGTGATGTGATATGTCGACGTTATGTTAATGTAACTCAAGCCTTTTTTTCATTCATCTAAAGATAGACACAACATGACGACATGAGTCCCTTTTCCAAAAGAAGTTTGTGGAAATGTTTATCCTTCAAAACTTTGGCTAGAAATAGAGCTTACGTCGTTAATCTGCAATCATCTAATGGTCCTTAAATTTAATTTATTTTTGTATATTATTTTCATTTTTCTTATACAATGTAAATATTGAGTATATTTTTAATTTAAAATATTATAAAATACTATATTGATTACGGTTATAGTTTAGAATGTCTACGAAATTATTGATTTTGGTTGTACAATTGGTTATGAAATTATTGATTTTAGGGATTCAAGGGCTAATTATCAAAAAAAGAAGTAATTAAAAGCTTGATGGATTATGGAAAAATAATGCATTTGGTTCAATTTAAAATTCATAAATTATTAATTCAATATGGTATTGTAATTTTAATTTGTTAGTGATTCAACACATATTATCTATTTGCTTCATTTTAAGATTCATAAATTATCAACTCAATACTACATTGTAATTTTAATTTTGTCCATAAATTATTACACACATAATTTTATCCATTTCATTCAGAAACTGAAATCTACTTAGTGCAAAAGAGTGAAAGTATTTTTTTAAATCCATAAAAAGCAATCGAATTTATAAATTTTTCATTAATATGTTCCAAAAAATTACAATAGTCAGAGTCCCTCCAAAGCTTTAAATCCAAAAGGGGGTAGGTTACTAGGTATTAGGGCAGTGATATCCAAAAAACAAAATAAAAAACCCTTCATTTCAAAATAGTAGGCCATAGGGTCATGGTGATGGGTGTTCTCCTTCTCTTTCATCTAAATAGAATTCTTTAGAGATGAGAAGCTCAAAAAATTCAACCAACCATCTGTAGTCTGGCATTTCATCCAAGAGAAACCATTTCCTGAGGAAATCCCTACCAATTTGTGCCCATTTCCTATGCTATGCCAATTCCTCATCAATCAAGTTAATAATAAATAGTTTCCTAGCCATATTTTGGTAGAGTAGGAGGAGCTTGGGTAAATCCATTGGCCATGGGATCCCCACCCCTATTAATGCCAGGAAGGAAACCTGAACATGGTCCCCTATAAATTCCTCTTTGAAACCCTGCCTTAACAACAGTAGCATATCCACCTTGTCACCTTCAGGGTCCATAAGAGTTTCCAAAAACCAAGACGTAATGTTCATATTCACTCAGTATTTTTCAACATTTTCTAGAAACTCTCGACCCAACATCATCCTCATATACTTGTTTGTAAACATTCCAACCTCCCTACAAACTGATGCCAGTGTTGGGTCTGAGATCTTGCCCAAAAAGGCATTATGGTCCTCCACAAGTGTGCTTTTCAATCGAATAGGATTGTCCATCTTCAGAAATCATAATATCAGTTTATACAACCTAAATACCTGAACCTAACTTTCAACCAATGATAACTCCTACACTTTGTCTACCCAAGGAGAATTGAAGAAGAAAGAACCATATTTATCTATAAATATTCCTGGACACTTAATAATTCCTTATTTAACCTTATTAATTCCTTAATCCTTTAAAAATATTTAAATCTTTGATATCTCTTTGTAAGTATTTTTCATAAATGCAAGAGTGTGCAAAATTGAGAATATCATCTTTCTGCCAGTACCGTATTAGGTAGGCATGGATCGTAGTTGAGAATGTCAGTGACAAGACATTTCTTTATTATTTAATGTCCATCGATACAATACAACATTATCAATCATCCACATAACCTACTAACCAATTGTAATCGATGTCCAAGGTTAAGGCACAAGGTTAAGATTTGATACGTGTCTCCATTCCGCAGACTTTCTGGATAACTACGTTTCCTTCAAAATTTCAGGCTGAAATAAAACTTAAGTCATTGATCTAGGATCATCAAACAGTTGTAAATAATAAATTAATAATGGTGGAATGATGGTTGTTAGGTATGTGTGGATGTGGTCATGCTTATCGATACCATCGTGCATAACTTGCATTCAAGTTGGAAACAAATCAAGGCGTTATTCTCTCAATGTGATTTTGCCTTAATTAGATTAATTTTCATTTAGCCTTGGTCCATCATGACAAGTCATAACTCATGAAAAATGGTTATTAATAGAATGTGGATTGAAAAAATCCACATTCTAATTTTCAAGGGATTGAAAAAAATCATCAAAAATATGTATATTTCCCCACAAATAACGAAAGATTAGCCAAAAAAAATCTACAATTTTCAAATGATTGAAAAAAATCACCAATACAATAAAATATTATTTCCTTTACTAAAAATTTTCGCCAATACACTTAAATATTTTTTCTTTAAAGGAAAAATATTCACCTAATACATTATATATTTTCCCCCACAATAATGACATATTCGCCAAGAATTTCTAGAATTTTCATATGATTGAAAAAAATCACCAATACTAATTAATTTTTTTCCTTTCAAATTAATTTTTTTTGCCACCAATATTTATATTCCCCCCCCCCCCCCCCCCCAAAAAAAAATAATGTAGGATTTGCCATGATTTTACACCTTTGCCTGGGGGGGTTTCTTAAAGTTATCCCTACTTTGATGAAGCTTCATTGCTTTTCCTTTCTTCTCTAATGTTTCTCTTAATTGAATAAGTGCACAAAATATTGAAAGAAAATGGACAGAGTGATTACGAGAATGCTAGGAATGTGGTTGTCAAGAATGAGGAAAATGAGTCCAATTTATAAATTTTTAGAACTCGAGTTGGCGGTCAGGATCAAAGACAAATTGATGACCAAGATTGCATTTGGGAACTCAAAATTAGCAAATGACAAATCAGATTGTGCATTTAGAAAACAACATAATTATGATAAATTATGACAAATTGAATATGCAAAAATGGAAAATTGTCATGATTGCGACAATTTATGATAACTTATGACATGATTGAATGCACAAATTAGCAATTCATAAATTAGGGGGAATTGTGAAGTTAAATTAATGGGTGGAAGGTGTAAGGAAGTGGAAGCTAAAATTAAGGGACGGAAACCCAAATTAAGGAAAGAAAGGGAAATTTGTAGAAATTAGAAATGGAGAGAATATATATTATTCAAATTTATTAATTCCTCTCCTTTAGGAAATTAGACAATTGATTAATTGTGAGACAAATGGGAAAAGGTGGGATAAATAAATGTATTGTATTTATCATGACATGGGACATCAAAAAGGGAGAATTAATGATTGTTCACCCATAATTGATGAAATTAAATCATCAAGGATGAAATTGACAAAATCACATAATCAGACATGATCAAAAGGTCTAATATTGATAGACCGTGATGAAAAATAGGAGACAAATATTAGTGATTAATTAAATAATATTCTTTATTTTTAATTAATGAAGAATGATACAATATCGATGAATGGTAAAGATCACACACCTAATATAGAAGACATGTTAAAAGGAGGGGGGTCATAGGTGTTGACCATTTTTTAGTGTCTACACCAAGAGTAGGGAGAGCGTGTGGAATTTAACTAGTAAGGACATGAGAAGGGGTAGGGATGCCAACAAGAAATATTGGAGAGGGGTGGTCCCACAATATTGGGTTAGGCTTTTTTTACTATTTTCACATTGAAATGTACATTTTGAAAAAAAAAAATTCACATTTAGACGCATATTGTCACTAAGTTGTTACAAATTTGAAGATGAAGTAAATTAGAATCTTTTAGAATTTTTTGTGTAGATTCTAAATATATATTTTATAAATTTTTGGAATTGATTTGAATCTATTTTTTTGTCTCCCTCAAAAACTAGTATGTTGTTGTAAACAACATTTTTAAACAGTGACACTCACTTCATAGAGCATAACTTTTTTTTCTAAAATAAATATCAATGTGATTATTTCAAATTTAGTTTTGTAACATCCATATCTAATGCTTCCAATTGATTTCATAACGTTATCCTCAGTATTTCATATTTTATTAATGTTTGAAGTTGACTTAATCGTAATTTTGACATATGTTCATTTCGTAACTTGTAACTTGTTGTGTATTTGTCCAATTTTAATTTTCTTTTTTGATAGAAAGAGGACTTCAATACCCAGTGCATAGATATTTTTAGAATTATTTTTCTCTTGTTTACTATTTTCCATGAGTGTCAAACACAGAGGTTAACATATGGTGAAATATCTATGTTTAGTAAAACTAAAAATACAAAGTCATAATAAACTTAATATATGTTAACATTATAATCATTGGAAAGAATTTTATGAGTAGTACCATATTGCATAGGTAGGCTTGTCAAATGAATTCGTTTGATTTACCAAAAGCTATAGTCAAAGTGATTTTATGTCAACATTTTAATAGGTGTGAAGGAGACTCCATATAGGTATGACTAAGGAGTATAGAGGTTATATCAAAGATTTTTTTTATCTAAGAGGCTTTGATCTAACCATTTTTAATTAATTCTTTCAAATGGGACCTCTCAAGGCTTAAATCATCATATTTTCTTTAAAATGTGTTATTTCGGCAAAAATCAACATGTCTGAAAAATTGTAACCCGCTATTGTGGGGTCACCTAGAGAGCCAAAGAATTTTTTTCCTACTACAACACTACACCAAGCCACTATGAAAATCAATGATGGGGTAACACTCTTTACTTTTTCTTGTCTGAGCTTTCAAACCATTGTCTTTGACTTTAGAAAAGTATATCTAAAATATTTAAGGGCAAGTTTTTAATTTTGTATGGTACAAATTGATTTCGAATTATACAATTTGATTTTGGAGGATAAGATTGGATAATGTGAACATTCCAATAGATGATGTGTCCTATTGTATGATGGTTGGATACTGGTTATTGGTAGGCAAGGAAAGAGACTATGACAAGGTGAATTTTCCACTCACTTTACTGGATACAAGATGATTATGTGTGTCAGTCAAGTTTAGGGTAAGAAACCTACGTAATATAGCCTATCATCTCATTATTAAAAAAGGAGGTTCAATATAAAAAATGTCTAGAAAAGAGAGTCAATCTAATGTCATTTTAAAAATTTATTTTTAGGCATTTTAAATGTAAGGTGGGACAATGATTTAAAATTAAAAAGAGGGTTATAAAAAGAGAAGCTAGGTATATAAAAATTATTTTTTTATAATATCTATTTTTTTTAGATTGAATGTATATTCATATTCTTGCTTGGGGACAAAAACCCTCTAGGTCTTGAGATTGAATGTAAGTTCATACTCTTGCTTGGGGACAAAAACCCTCTAGGTACATGATTGGATGATGAAAACTCCACTCTAGATAACATATTACTATAGTGATTTTGTTCTAAATTGCTATTGTGATGTCTTTATTCCCACTACAATGTTTTGTGTAGTCAGGACTATAAGACTTCAATGTCATCTTGTGAATGTATATTAGTGTGTTGAAAGTGTGAAATAGATCTCACTTTTAGATGAATTAATTGAAGATATTAATGATTTTAACTGTGCAAATTGCAGAGATTTTCAAATTTCTAGTTTGGCTCGTGTGTTTAGAAATTATATTGTATTATCTATTCTTGAGAATTTTATATGTGAATCACAACCCAAACAAATCTTTAGATTATCATACCATTCCATCCTTGTTTATTTCCTATCATAAAGGCTATTGTGCTAGTATGAGAAAGCAATTGCAATAATTTGAAAGTGTTTCTATAATTGTACAAGTTGTTTTGTATTTTATTATATTCTAGAATTCCTAAAACATTTCAAATTAATTTCATGGCATATCTCATAGGGATTTTATTGGTTAGATTGTATATTCTTACGAGAATTTAATAATCAAAATTTGTGAGCTTTTACTAATTATTGATTAATTGTTTGATTATAGAGCCCTATGTGGTTCTCCACCATGTTCATATTGGTATTATATTTATCTTGTAATGGAGTTTGGAAGAATGGTTTTCAAGATCTTGTAATAGAGTTTGGAAGGAATGGTTGTCAACATCTAAATTATCATAATCTTTCATATTTGTATTTGTATGTGTTATTGGTTATGCAAATTGTTACCACTAAGCATAATAGATTAGATATTAAACATGTTATAGTCATGATGGGCTCTCATTCAAAAAAAAAATTATCGATAACAGTTATATTTTATTAATATTGAAAAAGTATTACATTGCAAGTCTTCGGATTTTAAAACCCAAAAAGCCTCTACAAGGCAAAATTGTCATATGTAAACAATTGCAATCACCTCCCGAACTATAGATATACAAAAACAACCAAGAACATACTATAGCGTCGGATGATATGCCAAAACCCAAAAATTTTCTATCTGGTACAAAACACCACACCTATTATTCGAACCACCCAGTTGCCTCGTCCTTGGAGAAATTCTGAGATGCAGAGCTAGTGCCCCTAAAGCCCGTCGGCTACCTCCATCTAGCTACACCAACACTACGACACATCCCATGCTTGACTCTACCCATGGACATCCCCACTTCCTTCGCACCCCCAACACTTGGTTCTTTGCCAATCCTTGTTTGAAGTTGGAGTTGTCTACGAAGAAAAGGACGACCATCCATTCCCAAGGGCATTGAAGATTTTATTGGCATCACCTTCTTCCTTCTTCGCTCAGCAACTAGAGAGGCCCTTTCCTCCTCACATTTTTGCAGGAAGGAGAGAAGAGCATACCAGCCTTTCCTGGCTCTCACCAGGTGCACTTCCTTCGGGCTGGTGGAGGACCACAACAACATCGGTACATAGCTTCCATGAGCCATGGTACATATGAAACCCAACCCCAATCTCTGACCATGCCACAATACCATCCAACCCTCCTGCCCATTTGGGCTCCAGGAAAGTACAGGCCACCCGGAGCACCTCTTCCTACAAGGAACCCACCATCAAAGCCAATCTAAGAAAAACTAAGGAAATGTTAAGGTTGGTCCTCAGTTGCAGGTCAGAGTTAAGAAACTCCTCTCCCAATAGTTGCACCACTGCGTCCCAAAATTCAACATAATCAATCATAAAAATGTTACACATCCTTTGGAGTGAAATAGCCCCAGTGAATGTAGGAATTTGACTCATTGTCTACAAAGAGGAATTTGCCTCCATTGCCAGGTTGTGTGCACCAAAACTGACACCGAGAGAGGAAAATGAAAATGAGAATGAAAATCTGAATTCATCTCCACTTAAAGGTCGGACCATGCCTCGAAAATTGCTCTTTCCCATGTTAGTTGTCAAAAATTCTCATTTTTTACTCCACATGAGTCTTCAAATTTTAACAATCTGATCTCGTACTTCCCACGCTTCACCTACAACCCAATCAACCTTGCAACTTGTATTGAAAAGTTCACCTGTACGCCCCCGCCTCTGAAATCATAAAACCTTACCTCATCTCGGGTGGTGATTATTACTACAAAGTGACACATGGGAATCTGGTAGAGAGAGATCTATGGATTCCAAGAACCATAGATCCTTGAAAAGTTCAAACTTGTCCACTAACGAACCATCCGCTCCAATATTAGAGAGCTTGTAAGAAATTAAATTTGCTTCCCTACGAACATGCATCACTTTAAAGTCTTTGAATGCCTTTAGAAAGGTTTGAATCCTCCAGACATGTTTATTTAGGTACCAAGTGTCCATTTGGCCTTTGGAAATCTCATTCACCGTCAACTGCAAGTCATCCTCTAGATGTAATTTTCAAACTCCAATCTGTTTATCCATCATTACCACCCCGGCTGCTGCCAAACATTCAGCCTCATTATTAGTACCATTCGGTAACCTTAGAGCTCTGATTGCAAAAATATGACCTCTCTCATTTCTAGCTACATATCCTGCACCAGACTGTCCCGAGTTGCCTCTAGAGGCCCCGTCAAAACTAAGTTTAATCCACCCTTCCTTTGGTGGACACCAAATGCACTTTGGTTCATTCTTTGCAAGAGGTTTATCCCAATGGGCTCTCATTCATTGTGTACCAATATCTTCTTGATTAAAAGTGCCAGATTTCATACATTAATGTTGAAATTTTTTCAAATGACTAAATATTTCAAGTTGGGTCTTCACATTATTCTAAACGGAATTTCTACTCATTATATGGGTATGTGCATGAAAATGGGAGACCACAAGGGTATCTTAATTGTCCACTTTTTTAAATTAATAAAAATAAATATTAGATGATAAAATGAATATAGTTGTACTCAAAATTTGAAGCTACAATAACAATAAGAGTTAGTGTTTTGAATTTAGTTTCTAAACTACTAATTTTTTTAAATGGTGGCAAATAACGACAAATAGGGGAGCACATAAAGTACTCATATTTTTTGTTGAAAACATATAATATAGTATCTAGTATAACTCACAACATATAGTTTGTGCTTAAATTTATCTACTAATTTTTTAATGAATATATGTATTTTACTAGTTTTCAAAGTAGACTCATCTTGAAAAAAAATTAAAAAAATTGAATGTGTTTAGTAGAGTATACAGGGTAAAAATGAGATTTATTTCAAATTGGGATAAATGGATAAAAAGCGACCAAAAAAACCTACAAACAATTTTTTAGCAAAAAATAATTAAACATCAAAATCTTAACATATTCATATAAAAAAATATGTGGTGTTCAAAGTGTTAACAACTTTTGTACAATTTATCATTTGAATGGCACTTGCTAACATTTCTCCTTCGCGCTCTGGTTTTTCAAACTTGCCCACGCAAGTTTCTAGGTTTGTGAATGGGCCCAAATTTCTCCTTGATGTTGCTAGGGGGTCTTCATGCCATGTGGTCAATGGGAAATCCTTTGTTGATAGTTTCCAGGTTTTGGGGCTTCTGACTGCTCCATCGCTTTGTTCTAGTCTTGCATCTACTCTCATTGACTCTTATGCATCGCTTGGTGCCCTGCTTGCTTGTGCACCTAGGGTTGGTGTTGGCCTTCCACCTACGGGTTTAGGTGTTGCGTCTAGTGGTGATCTGGGTTCTTTCCAACTGTTTGGTTCGGTGCTTTCCTCTATTGTGAGACATAATGCTTTGGAGTTTCCAGTGAGTGGTGGGGGATCATGCATTGTGCAATCTTCTGGTCTTCCTGTTGGACTCCTTTCTTTTGCCCCCCTTTTTGGGGCTGGTACTTCTAAGGCTGGTGTTGGTGGCTCTAGGACTAAAGATGTTAGGGGAAAGCTCGTCCCATTTCTTGTTCCAAGACCTCTCCTATAGTGGTTTGTGGCCCTGAAATGGTGGAGAATGTTGATTTCTACCAATGGCGTGGTTTGGTCGGTAGATTTGCAAGTCTTTGGCCCTCCCCCCAAGTCTACATTGTTGTTACCAATGCTTGGAAACCCTTAGTCTCCAGAGATATTGAGCTCTACCCCTGTGCTAAGTGATTTTTTATTCCTTCTTTTTCTTCCTTTGAAGATTGTGATCTGATTCTGAATAAGTTGTGGGTTTGGGGAAATCATTCCCTTTCTGCCAAACCTTGGATAGTCTCATTCAACCCTCTCATTGAACCACTCAATGTGCCTTTAGTGTGGTTTCATCTTCCTAATCTCCCACTCCATTTCTAGGAGATTTCTTTCTTTGAATTCATTGTGAACTCCCTTGGTTGTTTCCTGAAGGTGGATGAAGCTACAATGACTTTAGGCCATTCTACTTTTGCTCGTATTTTGGTTGATTTGGATGTCTCTTTATCGCTTCCTAGGGATGTGGTGCTTATGGTGGGGGATAGGCCATGGACTCAAGTGCTTTATTATGAGGGCCTTCTCTTCCATTGTCAGTGATGCTTCTCCACTGGTCATATGGCCATTGATTGTGCTCTTTTGCACCGCAAAGATGTTGCTTCTTGGTGGAAGGCTACAAGTAATGCTCATTTGATTGTCTGTGTTGTTGAATCTCTCTTTGAGTCCTCTGAGGATTCACAGGATGATGCTAACAAAGTTGAAACCCTTGTGGAGAATCTTGACAATGCCCCTGCTATTGATTAGGACCAGGGTTCTGTGGCTATTCCAAATCTTGCTCTTGCTGCAACCAATGTTGTTGCCTTGAATTCTGATGGTGCTTTGTTTTCGGTCCAGGAGGACATTTCATCTCCCTATACTGCCACTGCTTTACAAAGCTCTGCTTCTACAACCCCTTGGCCGCTCTGTTGACTGCTACCCTAGTGGAGTCTCTTTCGTTGGGGAGCCTAAGGATAGTATCACCTGTCCACAATTGTCTGGCAATGTAGAAAGAACTCTTTCCCTTCTTCTCTTATGGTGTGAGTTTGGCCCACTTTGTTCGAGAAAAATCCTTTGTGCTTTGTCTTGATAGTTCTTTTGTATTTCTAGTCAACAACTTTTGTGCTCCCTATGTACTATTGATGGCCTGATAATCCATTGTTAGGCCTTATTTTTGTAATGGGTCAACCCCCTTGTTTTTTGGTTTCTTTTAATTCAAAAACATATTCATATATAGAAAAAATTACAAGATTAGAAAGGAAGAGATATATTGACATTATTGTAATAATTTTTTAACTCCTCATTGAAAGACATGCAAACTCATGCTTGATATTTAGTCATTTTTTAACAATTTATAAAAAATAGATATTTAGACATTGACATGCATGTTGGAGTAAGCCGGGAATTTGAAAGCACAAAAACAAATTTCACTATTGAAACAATTAAAAATAATAGGATATCTATCATATAAGATAAAGAGTGTATAATAGATCAATTTTGCATTTATAGTCAAGGATGGGGTAGTGAGAAGATAGGAATGAAACTCTCATCACCCCTCCAAAAGTGCAACACTTGTGAGCTCACTTGACAAGCGTGTGAGAAAGTGTCAAACATGAATACAATAGGTGTATCAAGTGATGATGAGACATGTCTCAACCTTATGAAAAGAGAAAAACAACATAAAATAGCCTAATTGAACACAAGCTATGTGAGAATAAGTCAATCCAAAAGGTTGATTAGTTAGCTCGGTGTACAATGATGTTATTTACACTAACAATCCCAAAAAATTGGGTTGGATGCCTAAGGCAAATTTGCCCCTAAGATTTAATAATACCTATGTCAAGTTCAATCATGAGCATGTTAAAGCATGCTCGTGCCATTAGACATTTCACATGTATAGATCTCTCTCTCTCTCTCTCTCTCTCTCTCTCTCTCTCTCTCTCTCTCTCTCTCTCTCTCTCTCTCTCTCTCGTGTGTGTGTGTGTGTCAAGTGCAAGCATGAGCATGTTAAAGTGTGTTCATGCTATTAGACGTTCATATTTATATAGAAGCAAAATCATCTGTGTGTGTGTGTGTGTTGGCCCACTAATGGTCAACGAATTTTTAAAAAAATTAAAATCAATTTCCCCTATATGTATGCCCGGTTAATGAATATGTCATCTCTAAATATGCATACTTTGAACTCTTTGGATATAGTTCAAACTAGTTCGATAAGGATCCCCCAGGTTTGGACTAGTTCAATTTAGTTCAATGGGTTCGTAGTGGTTCATGTCAGTTCAAATATGTGCATGGAAGATCTCAGGTTCATAACGATTCAGCCAAGTTCATCAAGTTCAAAGACTCGTCCAGTTCAAAATTTAAACTACTCACAGTTTCAATGCAAGTTCTCCATTCCAAAATTAAATGATTCAGATTTTAGAAGACTCGATGGATCAAGTTCAATGGATTAAGTTCGTTAGTTCAGAGATAAATTTTGAAGGTTCTTATAGGTTCAAATTGGTTCAAGCATTTACATGCAAATACCAATGTCTAATCAAAAGTTTATGGCTACCCAATATAGGCCAGGTTGGCAGCTTCATGTGATTCAAAGGAGATGTGATATCTTTCTAAAATAATGAATCACTTTCAAAAAGGTTCTAGAAATGATAAAGCTCCCTTCCTGAACATTATTTGTGGTAAGATAAGCCTCACAATGTTCATGCTATTGGTGTCACTTATGCAATTTCAGTATGTGAAGAAGAATTTACCAAAGACATGGTATCAGTTTATGTTACTCACAAATAGAGGCTCAATTGGAAATCAATATGCTTGTAAGTTATAGAATAAACTACACGACATTCCTATAGAGAAAGTCTCCATGCAAGTGAAGATTGAGCTCAAGCTTATAATGTGAAGACAAAGCTATGAAAAGTGATTTTCTGAATGCATGAATAGTAGTTCAAGTATCCTTCCTCAAACAAAAGTAGAGCTTTCTGATAAATTAGTAAAATTAGAAGTTGATCCTCAATGTAATCCATCAAATTTGTATGGAAAGAAGGATTCAGGAGCAACTGTGTCAACATCAATGACTCAGACTTCCATGACCACAGATTTGTCAAAAACAACAAAACCATTATTATTGCAGGGGGGATAAAATTCAATCCATCGTTGGATCTTGCAACATTTTAGATATGTTTGAGTAAACCTAATTATCTAAACTCTCACCAGAGCGATTTTCAAAAGTTTGTTTGGTTTGTGAGATATGGATGATTATGTGCAACAGTATCAAATTTGTTAATGACATTCACAACAGTGATAAAATGATGGAAGAATTTTAATTAAGGGATACATAATAACCCATGACAATGGTATTTGTGTTCATATTATTTGTCCTTGATACTCCAAGAGGAAATCCAACATATTGAAAAAGACAAGAGTCATGCCAATAAACTTTAAAACCTACATGGGACCATACATTTCACTTTGTGGTGGAGGACACATTGCATGATTTGTTGATTGCTGAAATGTGGGATCATGACACCTTTGGCAAGAATTTCATGGGCAGAAGTGTAATGACGTTATCAAAGTTTGCAAAGTTCTTTTTGGAAGAAAATCAAACAAGGATATACTCGAATTAGCTATGTGTGTCACTAGTAATCAAACTCTACCGGTGGATTCTCTAAAAGGAATAAATATGAAGAAATACTTATCAATTTCATATATGATGTCCAACCCATGAAATAAAGGAACACTGTGAAAAGATTATCAATTGGCATCTGTAAATTGATTTTAAACATAGCAACATAAATATTAGAAATCTATATGATAAGGTGAGACATTAAAACATTTGATAATTATAAAATTATTAGAATGTTCTAATATTCTTCCAGAGAAGTGATATGGGAAGGGAAAAAGGACAAAAATACTTTCAAGAATCAGTTATGATAACTGAGAAACAATTTGAAGTTTATATATATTGTGAAAATATGGATGAAGGAGAGTTCTTTTCTTTCTGACAGTCTTGGAGCTACAAGGAGAGGAAAACATTTTCTGAATTTTATTTTAGTAGAGGGGAAGATATAGTATGTCTTATTTTTAGATTTAATTTTCAGTGTGTATGGGAATGACAATCTTTTGACTATCATTCTTTATCAGAAGATATATGCAATATGTTTTAAATATTTGAGTTTGAATATATTCATTTTGATTGTCATTGAACTTTGTGTCAGTGCAATTATTTTTGATAAACTCATGTCCATTAAAATGTATTTGTGTGTTCAAAGAAGTCTGTGAGTTTCATGTATCACACATAATCTGAAATAGAGTTTTAATGTTTCCCCTGGTCTATTGATTTGAATGTTGAACTGGGAATCTTTGTGTTCTCGGTGCGCGCTTACTTATTTGTAAATTGTCACATCTATCCCAACTTTATGGATAGATGGTTTCTTGCCTTCCATACCTTCCGGTCAAAGGCATACTAGTAATATCAATCCTTGAATATCTTATGAGGGAGCTCTACCTCTTAAAAATTCAGAGGGAAGTGATTACCATACACTTACACAACTGTTGTGGATTGTTTGTCTCCAAATCTGTTCACTAACTAACTAACTAACTAACTAGCTATATATATATATATATATATATATATATATATATATATATATATATATATATATATATATATATATATATATATATATATATATATATATATATATATGATTTTATTTCTATATAAATATGAACGTTTAATAGCATAAGCACGCTTTAATGTGCTCTCCCTCTCCCTCTACACACACACTGCTTCCTCTTCCTCTTCCCCTTCCTCTCTCTTTATCACAATACCCAAACACAAATGCAGTATAGTGCCTTGCATTTTCAGAGAAGAAATTTTTTTAAATGGTGAAAAAAGGATGTGGATCGTATGATTAGGAACCCACATGCTTTGTTTTACCTTGCTTGTTTTATCAATGTAGACAATCAAATTGTAATTTTCTAGGTTATATATTATACTATCAACTATCATTTTTAGGTTTTGTGTTTGAACTTAATAATATATAGTCATTATTTTCATATTTTGTATCAATTTTATTAGATTGATATATAATTGAATTTCACGCTAAAGAAATTAATGGAAAACTCAAATTTTAGATGAGTGTATCGTTGAAAACAAACGAGACAAATCATACAACTAAGAAATTGAATCTTGGAGTTCAAGGTACGTCCTCTTTGCCATCCAAATTTGATATTCATCAAATTTTTCAAACATTAATTACTTTTATTCAACCTACATTAATTACTTTTATTCAACCAAGCAGGTGGAGTTATCATAGCTCGTTATAGTTTGATTGCTTATGATGCCAATATGTATATGTTTGTCTAAGATATAGAATTCCATACCATTAGTTCCTCATATATCATTTCCCTCTCTTATATTCTTAGTTCCTTTTTCCTTTACCGATTTCTATGTGTCACCTTTACCCCTCCTCAATATCATCCCTTAAATTTCATACATTAAAACATGTTTCCTTTGTCTTTTTTGTTCATGCCCATTTCTCATTATAGTTCATGTGCTATATATTCGAGTCCAATTCACTTCGCTAAGCTAATATCAATCAACATCATAAAATTCTTGTACAACTATAAGGTTTGAAGTATGTTATCAACCACCCTACAAGCGAACTAGATCCTTAATTCTCATTGATGGGCTAGGTAGCAATTCAATTACACACGTCTATTTTATAAATTTTTCTTTATACCGTTTTGTACATATTAATTCACCATGTTCACGTCTCTTTTATCCTTCTAGCTGTCTACTTATGCTTTATTCTTAAAACAAACTCTTCATTTCTTTTAAAATTGTCATTCATCATCCCAATCCTCATAATCTTCTCCTTATCATATTTAGATGATTGTGACTAACTCCAACTTTCCTTTCCCCATTTATTCTTAATCAAACCATCTCACTCCTCCACTTTCACAAGTAGCAGTCCACATTTTAAGATTATCACAAACATAAATTCCAGTTTATCTATCCTCCTATCTTTCTATATATACTTATTTATCCTCATTTAATTTTATTAATATTTTCTCCCTAATTGCTCTTTCTTCTTTTATACCTTATATATCCATTAATAGCTTCCGCCATGTTTCCTCTTATTTTCATTTACTAGCCCATCCTTATAATTTTCATTCCATCCTTCTCCTATTTCTTGCACTTCCATTGGACCACCATCTACTATCACTTACATTTTATTTTATTGGGTCTTCCCTTCCCATGTCTTCCATACCATATATGGTTCTTAGCTTTTATACCACATTTGTATCAATTATTCTATGGCCCATCTCATGTCTTCCAGACCATATATGGTTTTTAGCTTTTGTACCACATTTGTAACAATTATCCTATGGCTCATCATTTCCCATCACTACCTCTTAGGTTCAACCATCACCTAATCTTACCATGACCCTTTACATATGCTTGTTTCCCTCTAACAACAATGAAGAGACCACAATAGACGTGCACACTCGCAATGCCACTTACATTGATTATCTTTACGATAATAGCATTCTTGTAAAAATTTCCTTTGCACTTTATGGACTATTTTCTTAATTGCTTTTTAATCTACTGCTGACAACACTTTTTCTTCAAACTTTCACAATTCTTTATTTCCTACCTCTCTTTTCTCCTTCACTAAACTTTATAATATACATATCATTACTTGTTTAATGTTTTATTCTATTGTTTGAATATGCACACATCTCACTCTCTTATCCATAACACGTGTACCCAACTTCAAGACCTCGAATACTTAACCTTGTCCCACAGCTCACCCATTTTACATTTAAATTGTTTAACAACCTATTTCTTTTGGGATATCACACATTTTCTCTATATCCGTAATTCACCTATTCCTTAACGTTTCCCTTCCACTAAGCCTTCACAATACCCCTTTCCTTTTATCCCAACAACCTCCTCTTTGATCCTTCCACTAAATCGATTCCCTTAATTTACAAAATTCAATGTGTGCTCTTATGGGCTTTTTATCTTGTGATGTAATGGTTTTCATTATGCATTAAAATTTGCTTGGTTGTGGCTTGAACTTTAGTTGTACCATGGATTGAACAATCTCCTTATCTTATTCATGATCGATGTGGTGTTTGACATCATACCAAAGAAACTATCAAAAACTTGAACAATCAAGGAGTGAAGCCAAGAATGTCAAGAAAATGGAACAAATGAAGCAACTTCATTAAAGCAAGAAATCAAAGATCATAGATGAAGATATTTCATCTTTGCTAATTGAATTAGATCATGAAGTATCCATCCAAAGCCTAAACAAGAAGAAATTAGAGAAACGAATACAACAAATACAAAATCTTTGTGCAACTATAAAATTGAACCTTGAAGTTGATGGAACATCCTTCTAGTTATCTCAAGGTGTTATTGAACATATTGAACATATTTGCTCAATCACCAATTGAATTAATAAATAATCAAACAATAAATAATGATGTATGCCAATCAATCAACCTATTCAAAACACAATTAAACATGTCAATATTGAAGATGAGCAAATTACCAATTGATTGACCTATTCGAAACACAACTAAACATGTCAAGCATTGAAGATTAGCAAAATTTGTCTAATAAAATAAATTTATGCAATGAAGCAAGTTTACCATTGAGAACACTGAAAAATTTGCATATAAAGTCTCAAGACATTACTATGATTAGAAAAAATAGTCAACTCGCCCCAAAACTCCAATAGAATTTAACTAAGTTATCTTCAAATAGAATAATATTTCCATATAAGGCCATAAACAACACTTAGGAACGTCCCAATACTAAAAACAAAATCATTTTCTTACATACCATCTTCGGGGGCCACAGTTTACAAAGATCCATAGAGTTGAGCAGTATTCAAAACAGAAAGATTAGCTAGTTAGATCTAGTCTCCAACATCCTAGCAATTATTTGTTTCATAAAACCTTAAAGGAGACGAACTTTGTTATGACAAATCCCTTCTCTTCTCTCTAAACCAGCTTAGCCAATAGTTTAGTCGGTGAAGTCAACAATGGTGCAAAGTGAGGCTTCCGTATGATTTATTACGAGTCGAAATATTGTTTTAGAGTCAATTCACCAGGTTTCTCTTATTCTCTTTCAACATTTGCAACACCAAACAAAATTATGCATCTATTCATTTCAGTCAATGACATGATCATCAGTAGATGATTTTAAAAGCTAAAACTGGCAAACAGTAGTTTCCTTCTTGATAAACAGGTGTAGCACAGATATATTAAAAATATTAGATCTGTTCTTACAAAGCCTCTACTGCAGATATATTCTACTAGGTAGAAGGGTGTTCTCTTGTAAAGTATGTTAAAGTTATTTTTTCTAAACATTATTTTAAGTTTTCCAATGGCAGCACAAGCTTTAGATTAAATTATAGGCCAAATATCAAGAAACCCACAATATTCTCTAGCGTACCATAAAGAAGAAACTTGTGTAGCATGATCTCTTAGAAAAGAAAAGTTTAAGGAGAACGAGAAGACTAATTGAACCCAGATTCCTATTGATTTGCTATCATAAATCATTGTACAAACAGAATAAACTCTGTTGGTCGTACAATCAGAATAAACTGTCTGTCCCACCATCACAAAGAGAACCTCAACCTATGCCGTCAAAATGTCCTATGTTTCATAATCTCTATTCTAACAAGAAACCAGCTTCTTATTTTTTTCTCTACCAATCTAACAATTCTTTAGGTTTTAGGTATCAACTAATACTTATATAAACATGATGTTGAGGTTTATGTGCTAAGAATGAAAATGAGCGCTATTTTAATGAATACAAAATAAGGGAACTTGAAGGTTATTCCCAATTGCTTTGATGACACCTTTGAGAACCTCACATGAGGGCAATAGTGTGCTTCCAGACATACACACCTTGATCTTGGCGGTTTATTTGGGCATACCAAAGAACCCAAACCACAACAGAACAAAGGACTACTACTTTTATAATATATCCATTTAACCTGCAAGAAGAAAGCAATGTAACATAAATACCAGAGCAAATAAATAAGAAACTATATTTGCATGCTCGTCTTTTAGTTCATTATTATTATATTTCATAAATTTATGTATCAAAATTCTTAAAATATGGTAAGGACTAACGTACAAAGAGAGTCTATCGTTTGGATGTTAATAAAAAATTATTGTATACAATTAATTAATGACAAGAATGTATTCAGAAGATGTGCAATCAAAAGAAATTTTCTCGATAGTTCCTGAAAGACAAGTAGCAACAGTCAATCAACCTACTGCACCCAATTCCAAGTCAACCATACCGTAACACTTAATTAAGGGTGCTAATTTTTAGTGAAATTTTACCAAATAGATAAACCGTGTTTGTTATATCTTAGCTGAAGATCTATTAAGTCCTATAGCAGTTAGAAAAAGGGAATTTTACAAAATTACAAAAACATAAAGAATTGCAAGCAGTCGCAACCCTCGCACAGATAGCCAGCTTTGACTGAATCCATTGTACATTTAGAATTGCATCCTGTTCTCTTTCACCTTCACAATGACTAACTGTAAGCCTATATGTTTTAGTCATATGAATTAGATTGTAATCCTCAGTTTAAGTAATTGTTTAATAGCCTCAGACAAATGTTTAAGAATTGGGATTTGGTTTTGATTATAGGAGATACAACAACCATTCATAGGATATAATCAAAAATATGTTTTTAAAGCATTTGTCAACACGGTCTCAGTTCCTGCCTGGAGCGGAAACTCATATTTTCTAATATCTATCATTCAATTACAGAATAAAGAAATAAAACTACAAATCTGACCTTGTTTCAGAAAAAAAGCTTCTGTGGTTGTACAACAGGAATAATATTCTTACGTAGGGACAAGCCACTAGATGTTCTCAGACCAAAGTCAATTTCTGAATAGATTCAGTACATGCAACATCCTAATGATTTGAAATGGTTTTTAATAAGAAGTTTAAATTCATTAGGACTACCCCAGATATTTGCAAGTAAATAAATAGATCCATGTCATAATAGCATTACTTTCAGCAAAATCACCTCAGCAAACCAAAACTATATGGAATTCAATTACTCAAGACTTAACCATCTACGAAAATTTTTGAGAAATTCAATTACTCAAGACTTAACTATATGGAATTCAATTACTCGAGACTTAACCATCTACGAAAATTTTTGAGAAATTAAAAAACGTTGGAAATTTCATACGATAGGAAATAAATGCTGTTTTTGTTATTTAAAACCGAAAAAGGGAAAAAATAAATCTTTTCTGGTGCAGCATAAAACAGTTTTTGTTTTTGTTTTTTTTAAACCAAAGTTAGGGCTTGTGTGTTCCCAATTGCAATAGATGGTGGCATCAGGGACTAAGACCCCGCCACCAATGTCCAAGTTAATTCCTTCAGGGCCACAGGGACCTTGAGTTAACATGCTGCTTGTCATAATTTCAATGCTTTTAATTAAAACCATACAAGCATGAGATTTATTTGTACTCAAGTGTCTGCAAAAGGAGTCAATGGGCAAAGGATGTTGACTGAAATGATAAATTCATTGGGCATATTATACCAACTTCATCAGGAAGATTAACCCAAGAAAAGGCGCTATTGAGATTGATTAATATCATTCAACAGGAAATTAGGAAGAATGTGTAGTTTTTAAAAGTCGGTATTGTGGTCGTGTGAGAGTAAATGCTCTACGGGATTGGGGATTCAGTTGGACATGTAAAGACTTTTATTTCCAAGGAGATTGTGTATAGAGAATAGCTTTTTGTTATACTAATCACTACTCAGTTAGTGAACATATTGAGAGCCATGAAGCTGTGTTTGCTGGGAATCTTAGAGCAATCTAGGCAGTTCTGGGCCAAATTTGGTTTGGACCTTCTCATTCGGCCTCAGACAGACGTGGGCAAACTTAGATTCGTGTTTTTAATTTTTTGGTACATATACCTTGCTACATGGAATACAGTCCAAAGAAATTGGTGAACCACTGAATCAGAACCAGCAACATAGATTATTCAGAGTGTGCATATGTTGGCATTGTACCAGCAATTGTGTGTTAACCCAGAGGTTCTTTATGTACTAAATGTCAACTTCCAAAAAAAATCTTAATTCATCTACTTGATCATGGTCCATTTCCAAAAAAATTTAAAAATCCAATTTTATAAAATGTGCTCTCCCCCCATCAAATATTGCAATTGCTCAAGAAGATTATCAATCAAATGTTGTCAATTCTGAATATTAATTTGGCTGAATTCCTTATAGTGAATACACATTCCCTTATGTCATCTTTCTTCAGAAGTTGGAACCAATCATATATATAGGTGACTCAAAAGTTGAGGGGTTGACCTATATGACTCCTTGGTAAAAAATTTCATGCAACTTCCAAAGAGATTCAGTAGCAAGTAACAAGAAACAATATTTTCTAATGGTGGGTATCCTGTCCTACTTCTTTGGAAGCAAACCTTTTGGTTCTTCAAACAAACTTAAAGTCATTCCAAATACTCCCTGGCACATCTTCCATTACGAAACATTGAAACAACAAATCTACTTAAACCTTAATGTTAGGCATAAAATGTCAATATCTTCTTAGTGGCATCAATCATGCTCCTTACCATACGGGCAAACACATAGGTAGTACCTGCTTGTCTTAGTGAGTAACAAAGATATCAGGATTTATATCCCCAATCAGATTAATACTTGTTCAGTAATATGGTACCACTACTCCAGAAGTATAAGCTTTTGAAAAAGATTTCACAAACATCAGAAAGTACAAAACAACAACCAACTTCATCAATGTAGTCAGCTGCTACTTGCATTCATAATTGCAAGTTCATGTCATTTGAAAGCCAACACGGTGGGTGCATCTCCAAAAGCTTATAAATCTTGAGTCTTAGTTTCTACTCTTAACACCTTTGATATCAAGATCTTCACCATCAGATTCTTCCACATAAACTTACTTGCAAACATACCTCCTGCAAATAACTCTTAGATGTTGTTGTCTTCTTTCATAGTGTCTTTACTTGTTAAAATAAGGACGAAGATCCAGGTGCAGCTTGCAACAAGTGGATTTTGTATGGTTATCAAGACCACAAAAATTGATGAAGTCCTTTCTGTGTGGCTTCCTTATTTTCCTACAAGAAAATTGCCTGTTGATTCTACATGAAAATTGCGTGTTGACCTTTCAAAAACTTCTTAGAAGTATTCTCTTAAAATGTGAAAGTGAAATCACCAAAATTCCAATGATTCCTTCTACTCATTTCAGTGTGAAAGTTCTTGCATGCATTGCTACTGCTTGCAACATCATGAAAGTCAAATCCTTCTGGATATGGTCATGCAGACCTACCAAGAACTTCACAAAACTTATAAGTTGTCTTTATAGATATTCAACTATATGGCATGCTTCCAAAGTTCCAAAGTAAACTCTCACACCATGTCCCTGCTTCTATCCAAAATATGTCAATTATGAAGTTGTTCTTTCTCATACTCATGTGACAGAACAATATCTTAATCAAATTCCTGAATGCATTCAACATCTTGATAAGAAGATCCTTGCTTTCTTTCCAAGACTATGACTAGCTTCCCCACCAAAGTACAACTGTTTCTAATCTTCTTCAACTAAGCCAGAAATTAATGCTCCACTGCATTAGGTACCAGTGAATCCAAGAAACACCTAAAGATGTCTTAGCTGGTTGTTCAGTTCCTTAAGATTTAATTGCCCTATCTAGGGATGCGGTCTTTAATTTGATACATGAATCAGCTTCATCATTTTCCTTCTTAAGCTAGAACTTCTCTTCAACTAGATATCCCTCCTCCTCCTCCTCTCCTCCAACATTGCTTACATGAGTTTTGAGAAAATATCAATTTAAATGGATTGGCTTCCATGTTGAAGAAACTGGTCTCTTCATTATCTTCAAATATTGAAGATGTATAGCAAAATATTGGATCTACATGCTTCTAGATCCTATGGTAGTAACCCTCACTCCTCAACACTTCTCTGGAATTCAAAGATTCACAAGCTTTCTGAGTTTTGAGAAATGTCAAGTATTTTTGTATGACATAAAATTTACACTTTTATTTGGCAAAACAGTATGCTAGAGCATTCCCTGAACTCATGTGAGCTTAGATATGCCAATATGACTGAAGTTATCACACCCGGAAATCTGTGGAACTCACTAAAATTAGACCTTTCTAAAGGTAGGATAAAATTTTCAAAGTGAATTTGGGTGTTAAAAAGAATTGTGTTCTACTAAGCCTGTATGCGGAAAGTTAAGCAAACCTCTTAAAATAAATTTGAAGTAGATGGTCATCAACTTTTGGGAAGTTTAGCGTCAAAAATTAAGTGTACAATAATATATGACACGTGATAGAATAGAGGAACAAGGAGAACAAAAGATTTTGCAATATTGATGACAATCACAAGGACACAACTTCACCTGTAAGAAGTTATGGGACGTGAATGATTGGAAGGATGGAAATAATAAGGGCAAAACCACTGACACGTTGCACAACAAAGTCCAAAGACCGGTTAAGCTGTAAAGCTTAAATAATGTATTTAGTAGGTCCTACGAACCAATTTAATCAAATGAGCATTAAAAATAGTCATCATCATCAATTTATAAAGAGCTCATCGGATGTTTAGACCCTGAGTCCCAAAACCAGCACCCATTCAATGTGTCCAAATTAGAAACACACAGGATGATACCTACAAACTTTATAAACCCTAAAGCCCTATATGCATCTATAACATGAACTCTCTCCAAACAACAATAACGCAAGTGTATTTTGACAAAATACTGGCATACATTTTATATTCAAATTTCTCAAATGCATTTGGGAAAATCCGGTACTCAGAATATCCATTATTAAAACATCTGGAAAAAGTAGATAATTGGGAGAAATAACACATAAATTTGTGATGTAGAACTATAAAAAACATTGAATCATTCAAACTAAACAATAAGGAAAACAAACAAGAAACTTTTCTCAATGTAAAAACCACCATACACTTTTATCCAAAATCTTTTCAAATACAATTACCGTGAAAACTTGATGTTTCTAAACAAGAAACTTGCCTGGAAACATGAAAGACGAAGCTTTCAACTGTTTCAGATGATCACTTATATTCAAAATTAGGCACGGGAGCACTAGGCTGATCAAAGCTGTCCAAAACCTCACCCATACCGCGGCTTCCACTGTGCTGGGTCTCCTTCTTACCGCCAAAAAACCCTCCAAACCAAGAAGAAGATTCTTGCTCTTTAGTTTCCGTTAAATTTGGCTGCGGAGCGGGAATCCCTTGCATATTAGGGATCCCTTGCATATTAGGGACCCCCTGCATATTAGGGATCCCCTGCATATTGGGCATCATTCCTTCTTCCATTGGAGGAAGGCGCTGCTGCGCACTCAAAACGCGGTTGAGCATAATCCCTGCCCCTTCGATCAAGGCGAGCAAAACACCGCCAACCATAGCGGACTTAGCAGCGGCCCTTGGGCCCTGGCGCATCTGAAGGAACCCTCCCGTAGCAGCACCTGCTATGATAGAATTCCAGGGATCCTCCTTCTGCCTCACATAAACCATGGAGCAGTCAAAGGCCGAAAAGAGCCCACCCCACACGGCAAAACTTCCCCCAGTTCTAGGTGCATTCATTCCTACGGTCTGGGTGGCGCCGATTAAACGCTCCCCCCGGGGTGAATTGTAGAATCCTCTGACAAAATGATAAACCGATCCTCCTACGGCTCCCATGCCGAAGGCGCCACCGACATCATCTAAAATTCTGTCTGGGCATGGCTCCCGTGAATTCTCAGGCGTGCCCATTATCTTCCACAGCTACCGTTTATACGCTGCAATATCACCCCAACCCCCAACTATGCCTCTGAAGCTGTTAAAGATCCCGAGCGGCGCTCTGATGCCCTGGTCTTCCCACAATGAAAAATACCTCAAATCTTTGTTATTTTTTTATTTAATATTCTCCTATTGCGTGAGAGTCCATGCCCTAACACTTTATTTTTTGCCATTTTGTCTGCCGTTGCTTTTGTATTAAGATATGTATTTGTAATGCTAAAATTAGCACATTTATGACATTCTATGTTTAATCTTGTATCTTTTTTAAGCAATGTCTTAATCTTGGTATAGAATGACAAATGATATAATTTGTGTGAAATTTGACTCATATATATATATATATATATATCTTATTTAATTATGGATGCACTATTATATATTAATCTTATTCATTTGATTATCCCATTTCATTATAATCTATTTTTGTTTAGTCATTTGCCACTTAGATTTGACCATTAGATCTAAATCAAGATAAGTTTGTAATTGTAGGGTCGACCTCTTTATCTCAATTGTCTCTTTCCAATTTAAAATTCAAACTTCAACTTTTAGGTCACTAACCCTCTTTGCCCTTCTAATTTAAACAAACTAAACACACTTTGGATAGGAATTGATATTTTCGAGTAGAATTTAAAGACATCCAATGAATTTGTTCTAGTCGTAGATATCAGTTCACCTATCCTCTAATCATTTGAAAAAAAGGAATCATTCTAGAGAAGAAATAATATTAACACACTTCAATTAGGTCTAATGAAAAAAGAAAAATATATGGTTTAGGTGCTTGCATTTTATTTTTGATGTCTTTCAATTTGGGTTGATCAATGTGTTGTATCTTCATGATTTATTTACCAATACTGTCATCCCAAACTTTCAAATAAAAGGTAGAACAAATTTTATCTCATGAAGTTGCAAGACAACCCAAAAAATTACAAAAGTGAAGTTAAAGCACAAGTACAAATCCATAATTACAAATTTTTCATAGACTCACGACTTTCTTTTGATAGCATGGAGATCTAATGAAGTATTTCAAGTAGTTACACAAGCAAAAAGACATTGTTTCCAAAGTCCAATACCCAATAGATTCTAGGATCTTATCCATTTGGCATCTTTCTCTAATTTAAATTCTCATTGTCATATTTTTATTCTTTATTACATTTAGTTAATTTAGGTTGATTGTGCATATCTCATCGCATTTATTTCATCATCCTAAACCTTTCACCTGAGGGAAATGTAGTTTCCTTTTTATTTTGGTAAATGTATAACCCTACATAGCCCAACATTTCTTTCAAGGGTTTGTATTAGGGTTTTCATAACTTTTTTTTTTAAGGTGACATCTTATTTTCATATCCAACCTTTTTTTACCTCATTATGTTTTATTTGTATATTCATTCTATTAGTATTTGTGTGCTTGCTATGATATCCCTTTTACCATCCTTATCAATGCTTGGCTACCACATTAGAGTTTCATTTTCAAATTTGACATACCATTTCTATTTCTAAGTTTTCAATCTTAAAGTACAAATTTAAATTGCATTTTTCCTATCTTTTATTTATACCACCTAGTAGGATTGGATTAATCCTAGTGTGGCCCATATAAATAAAATGAAGCACATTTTGATGCTTGTAATGAGAACAAAAATAACTATGATCATGAAACTCATTTGATAATCAAGATGTTATAAATGTGATGGCTAATTTGGCTAATTTGTTAAATCTTACATAATTAGAATACATGTTTCATGATATGTTTGTAAGTAAACCATATGGACATGAAGCTTTATAAGCAATTTTGGATAAGCCTACTTTTATAGAGGTTGGTGTATGTATCCCTATCTCTACCATAGACCCTTCTTCTACCATTACTCTTTCTACTACAATTAATTATCCTTGTCCTGCCATGACCACCAGTGTCCCACCATTTAGTTCATAGATTCCTTTTCCACTTACCCTCCACCTTGTGGCCTATCTCCTTGATATATTCTTCTTGTGATGCCCACTTGTAAGATATATTCATTTTTAGTCCTCTTACCTTCACTTCTACAAGACCTATCTAGTTACCCCACTTTTTCAAGCTACTTTTGTTTGTATTTAAAGGAACCATCCTTGGCTCATTTAAGATCATCAAAAAGAATTATATGATAATTGTGACAATACATTTGCACATATGTCTCTAAGATTTTGCAAGATAACGCAGTGGCATCTATCTACATTGATGTTTGATATTCACCTTCATGATTACTCTATCATCTTACAATTGGCTTATTCTTAAGGCTTGAGTAATGTGCAAGGGAATCCTAAACTTCAAACCTTGTATAGAAATCCCCCTGGTGCTCCTTAGCACCAAAGCTTTTACTTAATTCAAATAGATATTGTAGGTACCAAGGACCCATTTATATAGAAAAAGGGATGATGAAACTCATTAGGAATATTATAGTGATTCTCTTTTACATGAGCATAACTTTGCATGCTAATTTTGTCAACAAAATCAGTATTTCACAGATCATCAATGTAGATAGTGTTCATGTAACATTATTTAAAACTAATTACACAAATTTTCCATAACATGCTTATGCTCAACCATGCAACATTACTTGTGTCCACACTTCATATGGTAACATTCTTATGGGTAGTCAACAACATATGTGTGAGACATATGGGGCATCAACAACGCAGGACAATGCCACCATATGCATGTAACACTTAAATGCATCTACACTAAAAGAAATGATACAATATAGGTTTGTCATTTTGCACCCTACAAGCATGACACATGGTCATCTTCATAGTGCCATGGGAAATTACCCTATATTCCATGTGATTATACATGTTAGACATATATCGTCATTTATGTGGCACCTAACTAGGTACCTAATTGTAACAAGATGTATGAATGCATAAATTGTGCATCATTTATAGTTAAAGAGGCATAAATGGATTCACATCTATACCCTTTGTAAAATTCCCCATGTTCATTTTTAATAAAATTGGAATATATGTACCATAACTTTAGCATTGAATCTGAATTTGGTTTACTATCTAGTTATTTATAATCACATGGTGTGTGATCTTTGTCCATTACTAACTAATAAAGATAATCATCCCCAAATCGCCTAGGGTTTAAAGCTAATATCTTTCTTCATGTTCATACAAATACAATCATGATAGTTAAAGGATTATGGAATGCCTAGTTTAGCCTTCTATCAATTTCTATTCACACACACACACACACACACAGATATATATATATATATATATATATATATATATATATATATATATATATATATATATATATATATATATATATATATATATATATCTGTGTGTGTGTGTGTACATGTGTGTGTGTATGTATATGTATATGCATGTATATGTGTGTGTGTGTGTGTGTGTCTATATCTATATGTATTATGTATGTATATATATCTATATGTGTATATATATGTGTGTGTGTGTGTGTGTGTGTGTGTGTGTGTGTGTGTACACACAGAGATGTGTGTGTGTGTGTGTGTGTGTGTGTATTTACTTATTTATTTGTCAATTGCAAAAGCCCAAAATGCACAAAAACAAGAGAGACAAGATGGACAAGAACAAATTGTACTTTTATCAATGATGCAATAATCAAGCTAACTGAGCTACAATAGATTAGTAAAAATAATATGTTTTTTCTTATATAGGAAAGGCAATAAGAGAGTGTGATAACCAGGAGATAACTTATCACCCACACAAGGTGGAATTGCATGTCCACCAAAGGTGGATCATCCACCATTATGCAATGAAGTATGTGCAACATGTAGAGGATGATAAGGTGATAAATGCAATAAAGGTGGAGACAAAAAATGAAGTGGAATGTGATAACAACTATCGCCATCTAAAGTGGAATTTATACTACACCATGTGCAAATAAAGGTAATAACTTCTAAGTGTCTCAAATGAAAAATACTACGTATGCATTATCCTAAGTAAGCTTAAGTAAAGTGTAATTAGGTGAATAATTAATTACATCAACACACCCCCCCCCCCAAGGGAATGCATGCCTAAACTAACAATACAATATGGGTCTCGGCTACTAGGCCATGTTAGATACCCATGTACAATATGAAAATGCAATCTCTCACAAGAAAAGAAAGGGAGAAGCTCCAATAGGACAAAAATCCCCTCCCCCCCCCCCCCCCCAAAAAAAAAAAAAAAAGAGAGAGATGAACACATAAAAGAACTCTCAAATAATAATGATAAGGACAAAACCCCATGGGAGGAAAAAGTCCCTCGCATAAGAGAGAAGAAGAGAGACAAAGTAGTTACCCCTCAATGTAGAATGTACATCAGTGATAGATGCTCCAAGCTTAATGTAGAAGTTGCTCCATGAACAACGAACAACATTCCTCCCTTTAGGAGGAAACATGATCAAATTTATTTGAGTGATTTCTCCCTAATCTATAATAAGAAACCTCAAGATGTACGGAGTATCTAAAAGTTGCTCAAGTGTCATCATGTCAATGTTGAAATATGCCCTTTCCAAAACTGCTAAAAGAAATAAGTCAGGAATTGATGAGGATGAATGTAAATCATGATCCAAAGACCCAAATGTCTCCTCTAAAGATAAAGAGACCTCCTCCAACAATTGTACATAACCATCCACAATCATATCAAACTCAAAAGAATGATTATGTGGAGAATGAACAAGAGGGTCAAAGTGCTCCCTCGCAACAACTGAAGAATGATTATATTCATCAAAGAGAAGATGAATATCATCAATGATGTCTCCCAAATCTATAAAGTAGGACTCCATAAACAAACATGTAATGTATGTTAGGTAGTCATCCCATGAAGCTATGTTTGGAAGACAATGTATATCCAACTACACTAAATTGCAAGGAGCTAAAACTATATCAATGTAAGCACACGGAAGATGTTGATGTTGTGACCTTGTCCTTCAAGTGTCTAGAATATCCCCTACAAGAGAACCCATTGAATCAAGAGTCTATTTATCCCAATGAGGTCTTCTAGAAGATGAAGGAGTATCCTCAACTTCAAGTGGACCCTACAAAGGTGTAATCAGATGAGTCAGGGTTGAGGTAGAGTCATCATCTAAGTCACTGACATCACTTCCCACAATGGATTAAGGAGGAGTAGAGGTTGAGCTAGGAGAGATTTCCTCAAAGTGTACACTCCTCTAAATGAATAACTCTTATGTCTAAGGATTATTGCTAGCACAAGAGGATGAGGCTAAAAATGAGAGAGCTATATACTACATCAATAAGACTTTGGTTACCTATGAGTTGAACTATTCCATGATTGAAAAAGCATGCCTAGCAGTAGTATTTGCATCTCAGAAGCTCAGGCACTACATGTTGGCACATAAGGTGAAGCTAGTCGCTAAGATATATCCACTTAAGTATCTATTAAGTAAAGCCACACTAACATTGATGCAAGGGAGAATGGGGAGAGGGGCCAAAGGCATACCGTAACCAAATCCACCTTGCAGAACAACATGCAGAAGAAACAACACACAACAGTGAGAGAGAGAATGTCGATATCTTTCATATATTATCTTTAAATTGATTCATACATGTCGGGTTGTAAGGCCTTCCCAGTTTGGGCCAAGTATTAAAATCAAGTATAAAAGTCCTCCAACATGTGAGGATCTGCCAACAATCTCTTATTTCTTATCTTCTATCCCCTATCAAACACTGACTCCCTAAACTCTAACCAAACAACTACATTTATACAAGAGGCTACTGAATCAAGTCGGCCTTTAGATCCACAATCAATGGAAGGAACGACCAGATCTAGGTCCACACACTTCACAATGATAGATACCAACATTAAATATATGACCCAAATTAAATGCACAATTCGGCCTCAAGAAATCCAAAACAAACAACTCTGTAAGCAAGGAAACTGAGCACCAGACAAGCATCACCGAGCGCCAGGGAAATAATCAAGTGCCAGAGAGATAACCGACCAACATCGGTGAACAAAGGAAACTGAGCAACACCAAACCAACTTGGTCAAAGAAGGAACCGAGCAACACAGACAAACTTCAAATATGTTTTTGGTGACATAGGATTGCCAAGGGCCCAAGATGCTCTTGCATCAAACACCTGGGGTTATTTGAAATGATTCTCTGAATCATGAAACAGGTATGATCCAAGCTGCATCCAACTCAGACTATAAAATCCATGAACTATATTCAATCAGTCTATTCTTCCACTTTACCAGATATTCCATATACTATTTTCCTCTTGTACTTCTGCCAATTCTTTGCTCCAAAATCTGCTCAACTTCTTCATTTTGCTTCTTAGGATAATCCATCAGTACTGTCATGTCTTCATCAGGTTCATGAAACTCATACAAATCAACAATGTTGAATATAGGCAATATATCCATGTCATCAGGTACCTCAATCTCATATGCATTTCCACTGTCAAATTTTATCAAAATCTTGCAAGGTCCAAACTTCTTCATTTTCAGCTTCCCATATGTTCCAATAGGAAATTTGCCTTTCTTCAAATGAACCATCACTTCATCACCAACATCAAAAGTCTTATGTCTTCTTGATCTATCAGCTTTGTCTTTGTATTTCTGATTACTCTTTTCTAGCTTATATTTCACATCTTCATGCAATGTCTTCATGTACTCAGCAAATTTTACTCCTTCAACACTTCTTTTTCTTTCATCAACAATATCTCTCAAATCTGATATACCTCTCGATTGTATGCCATTTACAATATCAAAAGGATTTTTTCCAGTATTCCTATTCATAGAATTATTGTATGCAAACTCTTCTTGTGCCAACATAGAATCCCAATTACCTAGTGTGTCTCCAACTAAGCATCTCAAAAGATCTCCCAAACTTCTATTCACAACTTTTGTCTGTCCATCAATCTGTGGGTGAAATGTAGAACTATATTTCAACTCGGTACCAAAATTTCTCCAAAGAGTCTTCCAAAAGTATCCAACAAATTTATTGTCTCAGTCAGAGATAATACTCCTCGGTAATCCATGCAATTTGACAATTTCCTTAAAGAAAAGATCTACTACATGTATTGCATCTGATGTCTTTCTACAAGGTATAAAATGTGCCATTTTAGAAAATATGTCCACAACAACAAATATAGAATCATTACCTCTTATTGTCTTCAGTAAGCCAAGAATAAAATCCATACTAATGTCAATCCAAGGTTTCTTAGGAATAGAAATTGGTGTGTACAATCTAGTGTTCTGACTTACTCCTTTTGCAACTTGATAAATTCCACAACTTTTCACAAATTTCTGAAAATATTTATACAACTATGGCTAAAAGTATTTCTCCTTAAACAAATTCAATGTCTTATCAACACCAAAATGTCCAGCCAAACCACTACTATGTTTCTCCTTTATCAAATTAGTTTTCATTTCTCCTCTCGGTATACACAACTGAATACCTTTAAACAACATACCTCCTTGCATAAAATATTCATCTCATTTAGTACTTGGTTGATCTTGAATAGGTTCTCTGCACTTTCTTCATGGCTCAGAAAAATTAGGATCAAATTCATAAGAATCTCTCATGTCATCAAAGCCTAGAACTTCAATTTTCATCTCGGTCATCAAAGATCTCCTTCTACTCAATGCATCAACAACTCGATTAGTGAGTCCACTCTTATGCTTTATCACAAATGTATAACTCTGCAAATACTCAACCCATTTCATATGTCTCAGATTCAACTTATTCGGACTACCCAAATGTTGTAAAGCCTTATGATCGGTATGCAACACAAATTCACTCGATATCATCTCCACTTCTTCAGAGCTTGAACAATAGCATAAAATTCTTGATCATATACAAAATATTTCCTTTTTGCATCATTCAACTTTTCACTAAAGAAAGCAACAGGTTTACCTTCTTGACTCAACACAGCTCCAATTGCACTTTCACTTGCATCAAATTCCACTTGAAATACTTTATTGAAATCAGGAAATGTCAAAACAAGCAATTCAGCAACGTTCTGCTTCGGACTCTCAAAACTTTTATCAGCTCCATGTGTCCACTTGAATTCTCTTTTATCTCCTCTCATAGTCTCAATCATAGCATTACAAATTGAACTAAAATTCCTTATGAACTTTCGATAAAAACTTGCAAAACCATGAAATGATCTTACCTCACTAGCACTCTCAGGTGTAGGCCAATTCACAATAGCTTCAACCTTTTCAAGATCCATTTTCAAACCATCAGCTAAAATCACAAATCCCAAATACACAATCTCATCTTTCATGAATGAACACTTTTTCAGATTTATCAATAACTTTGCCTCTTTCAATCTCTGCAAAACTTGTCTAACATGCCACAAATGCTCTTCTCTAGTCTTACTGAATATCAGAATATCATCAAGATATACAATCACAAACTTACCCAAGAATTTCTTGAAAACTTCATTCATCAATCTCATAAAAGTACTCGGTGCATTAGTTAAAGCAAAAGGCATAACCAACCACTCATACAAACATTCTTCTATCTTGAAAGCAGTCTTCCATTCATCACCTTCTCTAATTTTGATATGATGATACCCACTTTTCAAATCAATTTTGGTAAAATACTTTGCTCCAATCAAACTATCCATTATGTCATCCATTCTCAGTATAGGAAACCTATACTTCATTGTTATCTTATTGATTTCTCTGGAATCAGTACACATTTGCCATTCTTCATTCTTCTTAGGTGCCAATACAACAAGTACTGCACAAGGACTCAAAATTTCTCTAATCAAACCTTTCTACAACAATTCTTGAATCTTTCGAGTTCAATTCTTGATTCTCGATAGGTGTCAACTGATGGGGTGCCTTATTCGGTAAACTAGCTCTAGGGATTAGATCCATGCAATGATAAATACTTCTCTTCGGTGGAAAACCATCAAGTACATTATCAGAAATGATATCTTTGTACTTAGTGAGTAACTCATCAATCTCCTCAAGGACACTATCCTCTATTTTCTTACTTGGTTTGTTAGGAATCACAACAAAACATACATCATTCCTCTTCAAATCTTTAACAAACTTTCTTCCTTCCATCAAGAAAACTTTCACAGATGTGCAAACATTACTAACAGGTTCTTCAATCAAAGATAACAAGATTTGTCTTCTTCCATCATCCCAAATAGTATATTTATGCAATCTCCTATCACATATAGCATGTCTATCATATTGCCAAGGTCTACCCAACAAAATATGACAACAATCCATAGGCATGATATCACATAACACCTTATCATAGTACTTTCCAATTTTCAAATTCACATAACATTGTTCACTTACCAAGAGTGTACGCTCATCTTTGATCCATGAAATCTAATAGGGCTTCAGATGTTCCAACCTTTTCAACAGTAACTTTGTGACCATTTCCTTGGATGTCAGATTCTCCAAGCTACCACTGTCAATGATTACCTTCCAAACTTTGTCAGAAACTCTACATTTGGTCTTGAACAAACTTTTCCTTACCAGATCTTCCTTTTTACCTTCATTCCAAAGTGCTCTCCTTACCATCAAGTTATTTTCCTTCTCAGGTTCATTCGGTGACTCTTCTTGCACCAAAGCATTTCTACCGCTACCATCCTTCTTACTTGCATGTGTACATTCAAATGACCTATGTCCTTCTTCTCCACAATTGTAACAAGTTCCTCGGAAACCACCTTTGTTATAACCACCTCGGTAGTTACTGCTTCTGCCTCTAGATGAAATTTCACCTTTTCACTCGGTCTTGCCTTTATCCAGAGTTGTCTTTTCAGGTTTAGATCTACTATTTTCACCATGAGATCTACCTCTTCCTCTAGGAAATCAACCACCTCTACCTCTTTATCTTTTCTCATGTATCTTATTCAATTTCTCCTTAGCTTTCAATGCAAATTGATAAGCCTCTTCAATGTTCTCCAATTTGACCAAACTAATTTCTTCTTGGATGGAAACTCTCAAACCATTCAGGTATCTGGCAATTCTTTCTGCATCACCTTCATCATGTCCAGGTCTGATATCTAATCTATAGAATTCCTCAGTATAATCCTTCACCAAGCTATCTTTTTGCCTCAAACTTTGCATTCACCTAACTAAGTTAATCTGATAATCACAAGGTAAGAACTTTCCTTTCAACTTATTCACCATTTTACTCCATACCTTGATTTTTTCTTTGCCTTTCCTCTTTCTGTCCAACTGCAAATGTTCCCACCAAAAGGATGCATGATTTTTCAACTTTGTGCTTGCAATTTTCACCTTCTTTTCCTTAGGTACATTTTCATACTCAAAGTACTTTTCCATCTCAATGATCCAATCTACCAATTCATCAAAATCCAATTTTCCACTATACTCAGGAGGATTAAAGTGTGGTGTAGACTTCAAACTTGTCAAAGCCTTCAAGAATTTTTCCTCACCCTGATCCATCATAGGTGAAGGTTCTACATCACCTTATTCTATCTCAATTTCATCATCACTAACATCTTCAAGATGTCTTCCTCTTCTCTGGGCTGTTTCAACAGCTTCTAATCTAGTAGCAAGTTGTCTCAACATGTCTGCCAATCCTGGATCCGCATCTTGCCTCCCATGAACCATCTTGAAAACCCTCTACAATTGCAGGCCAGATTGCAATCTACTACCCCATAAAAATTCAACTAGGGCTTCACGAGAAGGAACCTTCAAACCTAGATTCGCAAACCTAGATCCAGATCTAACCTCTCTCTGATACCACCTGACGCAAAAGAAGATGGGGAGAAGGGCCAAAGGCACACCCTAACCAGATCCACCTTGTAGAACAACACGCAAAAGTAATAACACACAACAGTGAGAGAGAGAATGTAGATATATTTCATATATTATCTTCAAATTGATTCATACATATCGGGTTGTAAGGCCTTCCCGGTTTGGGCCAGATATTACAATCAAGTATAGAAGTCCTCCAACATGTGAGGATCTTCCAACAATCTCTTATTTCCTATCTTCTATCCCCTATCAAAAACTGACTCCCTAAACTCTAACCAAACAACTACATTTATACAAGAGGCTACCAAATCAAGTCAGCCTTCAAATCCACAATCAATGGAAGGAATGACCAGATCTAGGTCCACACACTTCCCAATGATGGATACCAACATTAAATCTGTGACCCAAATTAAATGCACAAGTTAGCCTCAAAATAAATCCAAAACAAACAACTCGGTAAGCAAGGAAATCAAGCGCCAGACAAGCATTACCAAGCTCCAAGGGAAATAATCGAGTTCTAGAGAGATAACTGACAACATTAGTGAATAAAGGAAATTGAGCAACACCAAACCAACTCAATCAAAGAAGGAACCGAGCAACACAGACAAACTTCAAATATGTTTTTGGTGACACAAGATTGCCAAGGACCCAAGATGCTCCTGCATCAAACATGAAGACTAGAAAAATGGGTCTTGGTACTAAGTGAATTTGATATTGAATATGTTGACAAAAAAGGCATTAAAGGACAATTGATAGTTGATCAACTTGTTGAAACACCATTAATAGATAAAATGTCGTTGCATATAGAATTCCCTGATGAGGAAATCATGCACTTAACGAAGCATTCATGAAAGATGTATTTTGATGGCTCCATCACACAACAAGGATCAAGAGTTGGATGTTTATTCATTTCTCCACAAGGATACAAGATTCCAAAGGCATATAAAATGATATTTCCATGTACAAACAACATAACATAGTATGAAGCTCTAGTGAATGGATTGAAGCTTGCAATAGAATGGAAGATCATTGAATTACACATCTATGGAGATTCACAACTCATTATCAACCAGGTTAATGGTGACTACCAAACAAAGGATGATAAGCTAATGCCTTATAAAAGAATAGTGGATGACTTAAAGAAATATTTTATCTTCATCACATTTGAACAGATTCCAAGATAAGAAAAAAGAGCAGTAGATGCAATGGCTACCTTAGCATCCATGTTACAACTAGAAGAACATCAATTTCTCTATGACTTCCTAGTGTAAGAACTCCCCTTTATAGCCTATGAATCACCTGAATCCCAAATTATCTGTCATTAAAACCCAAATTTTATCCAGATATGCTCATATCTATTCCTATCTAAAAGACCAAACATTCCCTAAAAACTATTCGAGAAATGAAAATAGATGCCTTATAAGAGAAGCATTACATTATATAATTATTGCTAACTACTTGTATAGATGTGGTCTAGATGGTACACTACTTACATGTTTAGAAAATGAAGAGTCAAATCATGCATTAAAGGAAGTTCATGAAGGTGTGTGTGGATCTCACTCAAATGGATTTTCATTAGCCAAGAAAATTTTAAGAGTGGGATACTATTGGACTACAATGGAGAAAGATGCAATTCAGTATTCTAAAACATGCAAGAAATGCCAAGTTCATGGCAACTTGATACATGCTCCATCTAGGGAGCTAATTCCTTTCATAACACATTGGCCATTCCAGCAATGGGCTTTTGATTTAGTTGGATAGATTTACCCAAACTCATCAAATGGACATAAATATATCATTACTGCAATTGAGTATTTTACAAAATGGGTGGATGTTGTTCCACTATCTAATGCAACAGGAAAACAAATCTCAATGTTCATCTTGAACTACATCATCTATCGATATGGAATACCCTCATCGATTGTGACTGACAATGGGGGTCAATTCAAAAACAAAGACATGGATGACTTGTGTCTTCAATTCAAAATCACTCAGCATTGTTCCTCGATCTATTACCCTCAAGGTAACAGATAGTGTGAAGCATCAAATAAAACTATCTTAAAAATTTTGCATAAAAAAGTGAGCAAATTAGGAAGAAATTGGCATTTACAAATAAATCCAGCATTGTGGGTGTATCGCACCAGCATTAGAACACCAAATGGTGCAACTACTTTTACACTAGTCTATGGATCAGAGGTGTTACTACTAGTTGAAGTAGAGATTCCATCACTGAGGGTATCATTGAAAAATCTAGTCATTGATGAGGACTACAAAATCTCTAGACTACAAGAACTAGAATTGTTAGATGAGTGCAAACAACAAACGTTTGATCATCTCAAAGTCTATCAAAAGAGAATGTCAAGAGGATACAACAAGAAGGTAAAACCAAGAACATTTTAGGTAGGAGATCTAGTTCTAAGAGAAAATCCAAAAAATCAGCAAAATCGAGAGCAAAAGGGAAAGTTTGATCCCAACTAGTTGGGTCCCTTTGATATCACATCATCATTTGGATCAGGAGCCTATAAATTGGCTACACTTGAGGGAGATGTTCTACTAGATCCAATCAATACTCTACACCTGAAAAAGTTTTATGCTTGACATTCTTGAGGTAGCACATGTATAGTGAAAAGAGTTCCTAAAAAAAGTACAAAAAAACCAGAAAGAAGTTCTTGAAGAAAAGCAAAAATAACAAATATTGATCTTGAAAAAATAAAAAATAATGAAAAAGTCCTTAAAAAATGACCATCTCGGTGAAAACCTGGTAAACAGGCACCTTGGTGAGTCCAAAAAAAATAGAAAAAGAAAAAGTACAAAAAAATCGAAAAAGAGAAAAAGTGTCTTGGTGAAAACCTGGTAAACAGGCGCTATGATAGCAAAAATAGAAAAAGTTTGGCCAAGTGGTAAAAACCTGGTAAACAGATGCTACTTTTAATCAACTCTCTATCTATCAAGACAACACTTGAACATATGGCCAATGTAAAGTTCAGCTTGTACATATCTTTTCATTACAAACCAAAATCCTAAAACACACTATCAGAAAATCATATCTTCCTAAGGATGGAATCTATCTATATCCAAGTCCTAGGTAAACCATTTTCCTAGGGGACAATGATCAAAACCATGCATGTCTCAAGGTCGCTTAGTCTCTATTAGGACTTCCTGCTAAGGTGTCGCTTATCCCTAGTCCGCAATAGATGTTAAACTACGAAAACAAAGGTATTTCTTAATGCCACCAACAATAGTATTTCTTAATACTTGGACCTAAAAAGTATTCCTAAACACTACAACATGATGATAAGGGTGTTTTTAAACACTAAACAGGTGAGATATTTATTAGTGAAAGAAAATTCTATGATTGATAATTCGTATGTGTTTTCAAATTAAACAAATGTGCTTCTAAACACTATAATAACAACTGTCTATTCTTGAGGAAAATACACTAGTCTTAATTAGGGAAACTTCTTGGTGTAATTAATTATTCACTAATTACACTTAAGTTTAGTTAGGATAATGCATTTACATATTAGTTGTCATTGTGACACTTAGGAGTTTGCATTTCTTTTTAGCACATGGTTAGGAGAATCTCCACTTTAGGTGTGATAGTTGTCATCACATACCTCGTTGTGTGTGAGATCCACCTTTAGTGCTCTTATCACATTATCATCCTAATCCAATGCACATACTTTATTGCATATTGGAGGATGATCCACCTTTGGTGGACATGTGATTCCACCTTGTGTGGGTGATATCTTATCATCTCCTTATCATGTAGTCTTATTGCATTGCCTATATATTTAGGCACTCCTACATTGTATATTGAATTCATTCAATCTATTATTCATTATTTGATCAATTGATCATATCATATTTTGTCTCTCTTGTGATATCTCTTGAGCTTCTAGATCTTGGTTTCTATTCTTTGCCTTAGGCAAATTCTTACATGGTATCAGAGCCATAGGAGTTTCATTTGTATAGCCTATTTTGAGAGATTTTTATTGCAGGTCAAAATTAGAGCTTGATGGTGCAAATCAGAGGTTGGAATCACATTGAGGAGGTCCAAAAACCCCTAAATCAAATTTTGTTTCATCCAAATCGGACATCTGAAGCCAAATCTAGAGCCATTTGAATTTTCAAGGTTCGGCGGCGGCGATTCAGAAAAAATAATTTCAGAGGCAATTTTCAAACAGCGATATCTCAGTCATCCGGACTCCTTTTTTAGAGCAATTTTTTTTATTTTGGGGTAGAATTTCACGATCTACATAATGGTGCAGGTGATTTCTGATTTCTTTTTCTGATATTTTTTGAAAATCGCAAATCCAGATTTTTACAACTTTAGAGGCTTTGTTCGGGCTCATATGGACACATTTTCAAGTGCTATTTTTTTTGAAAGTTCATGATTTTCTGTCTACTTTCCAGATCTGGTATCAGTTTGGAAAAATTTTGAGGAGACATAGTACTTTCAAAATTTGGTCTATTTTGGCCTATTTTTGGCACTTGTAATTTGTTAGATCCTTGAGAGATCTTGTGTCTTATTTGTTTGAGTCTAATATAGCTTCATATTTTCTGTTGTAATCATAAAAATCAGAAGTCCACTTTGATCAATTTTTGGCAAGTGGCAATTGTACATGCACTAGTTATAAAGTGCCAAAATCATCATTTTGGGGGGGGTTCTTTGATTGAGTGAATTGGGGGGGTGTCTTGTGTGTTGGTGTCTCTCTTTTTGTGCTCTTTTCATTTCTACATCATGGGTTCAATTGCAAAATTAACTCCACATAACTATGCTACATGGAAAGATAATGTATGGAGCAAGTTAATGGTTCAAGGTTTAAATCCTTATGTGGATGGTACAATTAAAAAACCCGTTGCTGATGATACTACTGCAATAGATAAATGGTCACGAAGAAATTATCAAGCTTTAGGAGTCTTAAGAGAGAATATGTCTCAAGTAGTAATGTATCACATCAAAAACATAAATGATGCTAAAGAAGCATGGGAAAAACTTGAAGAATTGTTTGGTAAAGTGGATGAGGAAATGGGATTCAAAATTGAGACTGATCTCCTCAAATTAGATCCTAGGAACTTTGACACAATTCAAGATTATCTCACCAAAGTCAATGACTATAGAGCACAACTTGATGATTGTGGTAATCCCATCAAGGATGCGAAGTTGGTTAGTCACTTGTTGAATCATCTTCCTCCTGAATATGCAGCCTTTGTTTCAAGTTACAATACTCACAAGTTGACAATGGGAAGTGCCTTCATTAAGCCTTCATTTGAGTCATTTTCAAAAATTTTGGTCTTAGAACAAACAAAATTGATGAGTATGGGGATTCTCAAGTCTTCAACTTCCAAGGCATTGGTGGCTAATCATGAGAGTCAAGGCAATCAAAGTCAAAAGAAGAAGAAGAATTGGAAGTCTGAGTCTCAACAAGAAGGCACAACATCAACTTCCACACAACATGACACTTCTACATCACCTCAAAAGGGTGAATCTTCAAAGAAGGAGAAGCGGTTTTGTGCATATTGCAAAAAGGATGGACATGAAGAACACTTTTGTTATAAGAAGGACATTGATGAATTGAAGAATCTTCTTGCCAAGAACAACATCAAATTGCCTTCTAGGATGTCTACCTCAACCTCTTCTTCACCCAATTTAGAAAAAGATAAAGGAAAGGGTCACGCATTTGTCACTCAAAAAGGACACGCTTTATATGCTTCTTCAAGTCATGATTCAGGTAGATGGCTTCTAGATTTAGGGGCTTCTCATCATATGGCTTCTTCACAATCCATGTTTTCATCATTTGAGCCTTGTAAAGGTCCACCTATTTTGATGGGCAATCACACTTACATGAATGTGCTTGGGAAAGGAAGTATTGAAGTTAAGGATGGACACTTCAATGATGTGTTGTGTGTTCCACACTTGACCAATAACCTTCTTTCTATCTATCAAATCACAAATGGTGCTACAAAGAAGACTGTGGAATTTACACCTGATTCAGTTTTCATCAAGGACTTGGAGAGTGGAGCAGTTATTGCTACTGGGATAGTGGATCACTCTTCTCGGTTGTACTCCTTTGCAGATTTTGTTCCTCTTGATGCCAGTGATTCTTCAGACAGTGAGTCTTCAGCATATGATGATTACAGTGATGATTCAGATTTTGAGGAGAGTTTTGGCTACTTGAACTTGGGTATTCTCACTCATGATCAAGTTCTTGAGCCTTCTATTTCATCTCCTCCTATTGAGATTACTTCTACTCTTCCGCCTGATGATGCTTGCATTCACATGGATTCAGGTGCTTTAGTGCAGCAGGATATTCATTGTCTTCCAGACTTGGTTCCATGGGATGAATACTTGACAGACATTGCAGGTTTTTTTATGGAGTCCTATACTTCAGATTTGGGAGACTTTATTGATGACATTCATCTTCTCTTTGGTGAAGATGATCCTTCTTCAGTTGTTGCGAGGGAACATGCTAACCCTCATATTCATTCTCTACTTGATCATTCTTTCAAGGGTGACATGATTGTGGATACTTTGATACAACAGTTGGAGGAGGTCACTTTCTCTTCAGAGGAGATACTTGGGTCTTTGGTACATGTTCTACATTCATCCTCAGTTGAACCTGATTTGTCTTTTTCAGCAGAGTGGCTTAGTACACATGATTTGGATGAGGCAACTTTCAGCTTTGACATGGGGACACTTGAACAGGTTTCAAAGATTCCATACATTTTGAGGTTTCTTCCTAGAGATTGGGGAGGAGGGTTCACCTATACACCTTTGGTCTTGTTTCTTCCTAAGGGCAGGAATGTTGTTCTACACTCATGGAGCAGTTTCTACATCGAGCCTAGAGCATCTACCATTGGTGTTCATTCTACATTGAGGGGGGGCTACTTGGTCTCTCTTCCACTACTTCTATCTTATGGGGGGGATATTTTCCTCACATGAGGTCTTCTCTCTCATATTCTATTATTGTATTCATCTCTCTTTTTGGGGGAGGGTTTTTCCCATGAGGTTTTCCCTCTTTCTCCACTTTATGAGAGATTGCATTGTTCTTGCATATTGTCCATGGGTACCTAACATGGCCTAGTAGCTAGGACCCATCTTGCATTGTGAGCTTAAGTGCATTCCCCTAAGTTGCACTTAAGGGGGGGTGTTGGTGTAATTAATTATTCACTAATTACACTTAAGTTTAGTTAGGATAATGCATTTACATATTAGTTGTCATTGTGACACTTAGGAGTTTGCATTTCTTTTTAGCACATGGTTAGGAGAATCTCCACTTTAGGTGTGATAGTTGTCATCACATACCTCGTTGTGTGTGAGATCCACCTTTAGTGCTCTTATCACATTATCATCCTAATCCAATGCACATACTTTATTGCATATTGGAGGATGATCCACCTTTGGTGGACATGTGATTCCACCTTGTGTGGGTGATATCTTATCATCTCCTTATCATGTAGTCTTATTGCATTGCCTATATATTTAGGCACTCCTACATTGTATATTGAATTCATTCAATCTATTATTCATTATTTGATCAATTGATCATATCATATTTTGTCTCTCTTGTGCTATCTCTTGAGCTTCTAGATCTTGGTTTCTATTCTTTGCCTTAGGCAAATTCTTACAAAACTAAATGAAGGAATCATGATTTTTTCTTAGTTTCTTATGACTTATTATCAACTTGTGATTTTTATGTTCCTTGAGTGACTCGATGATGTCTAAAAAAGGACTAGAGAAACAAGGACTAGGGGCATAACGTTTTCTTTTTCTTCTGCGCGTGGTAATAAATCCGATGATCTAAGGTGATTATATGGAATAGGTGTCTATGATAAGTGCCTCCATCACGATTGGAACACCACGTATACCTTGACCTGTTTCCTATGAAAGCTTTAGTGAGGTCAAATTTATTTCCTTGCCTGTTTTAAACTAAAATGAAAACAACTTCCTAGTAAGGTGCACAATAAAATGAGAAAATACCCAAGGATATGAATATAAGATAAAAGGTCATTGCGGGTATACATTTTGCACAAGAACAAAAAATGTTTATATCAATAGAAAGTAACTAACAGAACATTCTAGCCTATATGCTTTAATGTTTAGGTTAACTTTCGACATGATTAATAAAAGGGAAGTATTCATATTTTCATGATTCTAAAATATATCAGTGAAAAATGTACTAACCTATGAGGTCCCAATAAAAAATGCTCTATGATGATAATAGACTCACTTTGAATAAACAGTGACTATCCTAGGTGTCTTAGTCTAGGTGCATTTCATTGTTAATTGCATTTAAATTCATTTTTAGTTGTGTTTTCATATTAATTTGCATTAGATTCATTTCATGTTTTAGTTGCATTGAAATTCATTTTAAATTGCATTCATTTTAATATAGTTACATTCATTTTAAGTTGCATCGGCATGATGGTGTGAATGAAATTAATTAACATCAATATAAATGGAAATCCTAAAAACATAAACATTTTCAAGTTTGACCAAGTACATCATATGATCATCATAAAAACTTAAAGGAAATGACTGAGTATTTATCACTGATATCCATACACTTGCATAACATGCCAATACCATAAATACGCATGCATAGTGCATCCATACTCATTCAAACATAATAAAGAAAGAGATGTCCATATATTGCATCACATTACATCTCATCCATGCATAAAGTAAACAAAGAACATTATCATAAAGCATCACATGAGTCTACATTCATACATCTATAAAGCATAAAAACAAAAAAACATATGCATATATCAATGACATGATACAAATGACGTCAATTCATCATTCATCTAATCTAATCACGTGACCAAGTATCCATATGAAAAAGATGAGATCAATATCTAAAGCATGAGAAACATATCATAGATCATGACACATATGCAAAAATTAGATGCCATCAACATATCAGTAAATCATCAGTGTATCAGAGTATAAAATTATCACAGTATCAGTGAATTAAAGTATTAGAGTATCAATATAAGAGTCCAAAAATATGTCACAATGTACATCGATTTGAAATGGTACAAGATACATTAATGAGGTACAAATGTCTGTGTGATACAAAATATGGAGTATACAAAGGATCATGTCTGGCTCCTGCCCTCATCCTCTCGAGGAGGGTCGGGAGGAGGAACATCTACTCTGTCAAGGATAGGTGGAGACATGGCACCCTCAGATTGATGTGAAATAGTGGAATATAGAGGGGCTCTCTGCACAACAGGTACAACAAAACAATACAATGCAAAGTAGTATGTGGCCCTTTGTCCCTAGTGGGTGGTCGTATGAGAAAACCTATCTCTCTCTACTCTCAAAACTGATAATTGTTGGTCCATGTCACCCCTGATATCAACTAGCTATGTATCACACTCTGCTAAATGAGCTCTCAAGGTGGCAACCTCAAGGCGCAAGGCTACCTGATCCTGCTCACACTGCAATAATGGATCAACATCTGAACCACCTTCAGGAGGACTCCTAGGAGGTTGTTGTCCACCTCCTCCACCTCTATTGTCCCTAGGCGCTCTCTATTGTTGTGCATATTGATCTCTATGTAATAGTGGACGTGTATCATGCTAAGGAGGGTGTACTATGAGTCTCCTATGTTGACTCTATTGATCTCCATCCCCTATAGGTGCTCGTCATCTCTCTCCCCCTCCATCTTTACCTCCTCCTCCATCCACCACCACCACCATCTCCACCCCTGGCACCATCACCATCTCTGCCTCTACCCCTACCACTATCTTTGCCTCTCCTGACATGACCTCAACCAACACCATCATCAAAAAGATCATAATCTAAGACATCCTCAAGGTGAGGAGCGATTCATTGGGTGAAGTGAAGCATGGGAATTGTGTACTAAAAAAAGTACCTTCATAGGGTTAGTATCATCAATAATTCAAAATAAATACTAAATTACCACAAATAGAAATCTATTTAAGCAAATAATTGACAATTAAGCACTCTATGGATCTCTATCTAGGGATGCTAATGTAAAGCTCTCAGCAAGCCTCCATTAGTGACAGTCCTAAAATGAGAATGATAAGCAAAGCTAATAACAATGTTAGTTCCAAATTGAAATTATCTAATTAGCTCCTAGATTTGCCTTTCTAGCTCTAATTTGCAAGAGTTTTATGCTATTCTCAGATTTGTGGATGATTATTGAGTGAATTATGCCTTGCTTTTATAGATTTTGGCAAGGGTAGGGGGTGTAGTTGAGTTGATCAAGGTTAGGTTTGAGTTAAGTCCATGGTTCCACCTTTGGAGACCATTTAAATATTTTGTCCTCAAATCTTGGGACAAGAGGACAAAATGAGTGGACAAGATGCTCTTTCCAAGTGAGTGATTGAGATTCAATTTATGCTTGATCCATGTGAGCTTGGTTCTCAATTCCTATTGGTTTGATTGATTTTCCTCCCATTTGGTGGTTGAGAGAAAATAGGAATTAATTAATTGAATTTATTTAATTTTTTTAGTCATGTGTACCCCTTGAATGGGTTGATTTGATTTAAATTGAACTATGTAATTAATTAGATTAATTACACAGTTAATTGATTTATCATAATTTATTCGATTTAAATTGATTTGATGGCTTTTGATTTTCAATTGATTTTGGATTAAGGTTCAATTTCAATTTACCTTTAATTTGATCTTGATTTGATTTAATTGCATTTAATTGTATTGATTCTTGCCTTGATTTCTCACTTAAATGATCTTGTCCAATTTTTGGTGATTACAAATGCCCCTCTTTGAGTTGACATGCTCAGTGTGTCGATTCAAAGAATGTCTTGATTCAACTGATATAAGGTCTTGATTTCGTCAATGGTCGATTCCGATGTTTGATATAAGATGCAGATTCTAATGAAGTTCGATTGATTTGAGGTCCTTGATGATCGATTTGATGATAGATTATCTGATATGGTACATGGTTTGATCTGATTTGATGTTTGATGCCCCTTTCGATTGATAAGCAAAAAAATTTCTGATAAAAGATTATGCTCTGATTTGATGGTCATGCCCCTGATTTGATGATACTGTTGTTGTTTCTGATTATCCGAGTGTATGCCCCCTCAGAAATGAAATGAAATTTGATATATGTTTGAAAAAGTTGATGGTTTAGGTCATTTTGCGTTAATTAGGTCAATTTTATATTGAATTTTGATTTCATTTCCGATAATGATTTTGTGTTCATGTGATGACAAATGCCCCTGATTTGGCAGATTTGGTGAAAAATTTGGGTTCCCAGGCATTTTCTGGTCAAATATTGTTGCCATGGCTCTTTGATAGGTCACTCCGGCATTCTTTAGACCAAAAGGCATAACATTCCAACAAAATGTCCCCCGTGCGGATGTAAATGTTGTTTTATCTTGATCTTCGGGTGCTATTTTTATTTGATTATAGCCACTAAACCCATCCATAAGTGAGAACATTGAATGTCCTACTATCAAATCTACGATGGCATTTATGCTTGGTAACAGAAAGTCATCTTTAGGACATGCAAGATTGAGATCCCTAAAGTCCGTGCAAATTTTGATGGACTTGTCTGCTTTTGAAATAGGCACAATGTTTGAAATCCATTGGGCATAATCAATGGCTCTTATAAACCCAACTTCCAGCAATTTTTCTAACTCCACTTTTACAAGTAAAGCTATGTGAGGATGCATCTTTCTTAATTTTTGCTTTACTGGTCTTACTCCTTTTATGTTCAAATGATGCATGATTAAGTTTAGATCTAATCCTTGCATATCATCATACGACCATGCAAAGTTGATTTACTTTTCTTTGAAGAATTGGATGAAGTCTTTTCTTTCCTCACTAGATAGAGATGTTGCTAAATGTATGATCCTTGGTTCTGATTCTGATCCAATATTCACTTTTTTTGTTGGTTTGATCAAGATAGGGGATCTTTCTTCATAGTACTCAGGTAAAGTATCCAAACTCCCTTCCTTAGGTGCCTCTATTGGGTTTTCACTTTTGGAATCATTCTTTATTTCATTCTCTTTTTGATCTAATGTTGCCATAAGGTGGTTTTCAACATTAGATTCTTTCCATTTTAATTTTTCATTTTTAATTGAATTGAGAGTTTGGATACTTTCATTTTTCACTTCTTCCTGATATTCCATGGTAGAAGAAGGTTCAACCGCATTTAGGTATTGGGACACCAAGTTATCATTAAAAAATGTGGGGAGTATGGTAGGTTCGATAGAATACCATTCGATTAATTCCGGATAGATAAGGGTCAAGGGATCAATGTTTTGGTTTAGTTCAATGGGGTTTAAGGGGAGGAATTTGTTTGAAGGTTCAAACATTGTATCACTTAAATCTATAATATGTGCTTCTTCAAGATGTTCTAGAGAACTAGGGTCAAAATCTTCCTCACTAGAATCCTCTAAGGTTTCTATTGGGTAAAAATCTCATGGATTAAACCTAATATTAGATTCTTCCATAGAAGGTCTCCATGATGGTACGTAGGGTTCTACCCATTGATTTATTTCAATTTCTTGAATTAGGACATTATCTAAGACCACTTGACTAGAACTTAAGGCTTGATTCTGACTTGATTCTGCAATTGATTCTTTTCCCTTGCTAGGAGTGTAGGTGTGGATAACATCAACTTCCTTATCTTGACATGACTCACTTGACAATGAGTCCCATTCCCAATTGTTGGAATCCTCATCACTTTGAGAACCTAATTGTAAAATTCAGTCATAGACTTTAGGATAGTTCTTTTGAGTGTACCCTTGTTCTAGGTACCCTAATCTTGTCTTTTCTTTGCTATCTCTTCATGTCATTTCAATGGGTTCATGAGTCCTTCGTTTCTTGTTCCTAAAGGTCCTTGTCCTTTGTATCCCATTTTCTACATGATTTGAAATCCTTTCCCATATTGATGTGTGGGAATGCTTACATTTTGGATGTGCTTTTCATGTGCACTTGATTCATCATCTTTATATAGCCAATTTAGGATTTCATTGTCTTCTTCCTCCATGAATGAAGATGTATTCGCCCTCACAAAGTGATCATTGTATTTGTGAGGTAGATTATGGCTTTCCATATGATTTTGGAGATAAGGGTAGGTCCATCATGGATAGGGAGTATTCACCTACTCCCTTTTGTTTGATTTGACATTGCTTTTCAAAGTTTTTCATCATATGGTCCATCTTTTGGTAATGAGCATCTTTGGTGTAGATTTGGATGGATTTAGCTTTGTCCTCTTTCTGCTTCTCATGAGTACTCTCCTCACTAACCTTTTCTTTTCCTTTTGTCAATGTAGCTAGGTTAGTAGGACTTTGGATGTTTTCAACAACAATTTCTTTTTCTTCTTTTTCTTTTCCCTTCAAAGATGGAAGATCTTTTGAGCTTTGACCTTGCTCTATTCTTTGAGGAATAGACCCTTCTACATTATGCGGGACTAAGGAATCATTGATAGGCTTCATGTTATTACAATATTGAAAGGGGTTTGAGTCCCCGCTTACCATCATTTCTTGTCCTAGATAGGGGAATTTGAGACATTGGTGGTAAGTCGAAGGCACGACCTACATTTCATGAATCCACGGTCTCCCTAGTAAGATATTGTAAGTCAACTTTAGGTCTAAGACTTGGCAAATGGTTTCTTTTTGCATTGGGCCAACTCTGATAGGAAGTATTATGACACCCTTAGAAGCTCTCTCTTCATCATCGTAGGCTTTTATGGTTATCTTTTTCTTTGGATCAATAGCCTCCTCAGAAAATCCTAAGGCCTTTACCAAGTTTAGGGTACAAATATTCAAGTCAACCCCTCCATCAATTAGGACTCTTTTTACCCTATGCTTGTGAATTAGAACCTCTATATGCAAAGGCAAGTTTTGTGGGTGGTTTAATGACATGTCATCTTGCTCTGAAAAAGATAGGCAATTAGGTGCAATAAGATGCCCTACCATGTTTTGAAATTTGTCTGCATCTAGATTTAGAGGCACATTAGTCTCTACCAAGGCTTTTTCTAGAATCTCCTTGTGAGTTGGTGAGAGCTTGAGCAATTCTAAAATAGAGATCTAAGTAGGGGTTCATTGTAATTGGTCTACCAAATTATATTGTTTTGATGATGAAGATGAGGTTTGATTTGGTAGAACAATCCTTGCAGCATTTCCAAGTAGAGTAATTTTTTATGCTTACCCCCTAGTTAAAACATTGGATGTTGCTTCCCTTGGCTTCTCCTTTACTATGATAACATTTATGGTATTTTCATCACTATCTAAAGTATTAATGATGTTATTATAGGTATGAGAAAAGTTGACTTTCTCATTACCTCTTTTATTATTTTGATTGGTGTTTGATGACTCACCCTTTTCGTGGTTTAGGAAAGGATTTTTGAAGGCCGTATGATCTTCAATGTTTTGGGGCCCTTCAACCTTTATCGTCCCATCATCAATTAGGTCTTGCACAAGGTGTTTCAATTTAATGCATTCATTAGTTTTATGACCCTTATTACAATGATACTCACAATGGTGAGAATCATTCCACCAATTCAACTTAATTTGGGGTTCTATGGCCTTAACTCAGGTAGCATAATAATTTTGTTGGCCACCAAAGTCCTTAACGCATTTTCCAATGGTTCACCTAAGAAGGTGAATTTTCTCTTTTGATAAGTGGAAAACAAAGGCTTAGGCTTGTTGCCATTAGCATTATTGAAGGGATTATTGTTAGCATTGTTGTTGTTATTGTTGGAATTGGTATTATTGAAAGGAGCTTTGTTCGTTTGATTCACATTATATGTAGAATTTGCTCCACTTGATAAATTAAATGGGGTATCTTTTAAGTTGTGTGCCTCCACAACTCCATCATTCACAAGACTTTTGTTATTGTTCTTTAACCATAGTTTAGGCTTATCATTGTGATTGTTGGCTCCTTTATTGTTGATATAATTAGATACATAATGAATATTGTTAGTGTTGGTATAGGGTTTATTGTCTTTGAACAATTTGATCTCTCCCCTCTTAACCAACACATCTTCAATTTTGATCTCATTCTCAATAAGTTTTTTGAATGTAGGGGGACATTGAAGTTGGAGCCTATAGTTCATCTCCGCATTTAAGTTGTTCATAAATATCTCCATTTTCTCCTTTTCAGGGATACTTCATGGATATCTTGCAAAAATTGTCCTCCACTTTTGAAGGAACCCTAAGAAAGATTCATCATCCTTTTGTTTCGTATCACATAGTTTGAGCATGGTAATCTCATGTTCGATGTTGTAAGAACAGTGGGTTACAAATTTGGAGGCTAATTCCTCAAAAGTCTTTATCCCTTGCAGAAGTTTGGAGAACCATTCCATGGCTTGCCCTCCTAAACTTCTTGGAAAAAGTCTCATTAGGTATGTGGTGTTATGCATAAATTCAATGCTTAGAGCGCAAAACTCTCTAAGGTGATCCTATGGGTCTGACTTCCCTGTGTATTTATCATACTTAGGAAAGATTGTATTGATAGGAAAAGGTGTCATGACTAAGCTTTTTGTCAAAAGGGAATGGGCACAAGGCCTCGATAGAGAATGGCTTAGGTTTAGCGGCCTTTTTCATTAAGTCAATCTATGCTTGGAACATTTTCAATTGTTGAGTCATAGCATTCATCGGGTTTTCATCTTCTTTGTTTTTCTTAAGTTGATCCACATCATAATCATGTGGAAGCTTTACCCCTGCTTGGCTAGATTTGGGAAAAACTTCTCCCTATCCATATCTATTAGTTTATCCACGACTTCAAGAAAATCATTATCTTGAGCCGCTCGATTAGCCCTTTCTTCAAGTGTTTCCTTAGGCTCTTGGTTAGCATTATTAATATTGTCATTGTTTCTTCCATGATGGTAATTGTGAAACGTGGAGTTTCTATCCATTGATTCAAGTCTCTTTTCAAATAGATTTGGGAGACTATCCCCTTGGTCGTGATTGTTGAAAGGACTTTGATATTCAAATTTGGGGACCTCTTTGGCAATGTAAGTGCCTTCTTCTTGTAAAGATAGTTTAAGTCTATGAGAGCATGTAGAAACTAGCATCCAACAAGGTTTGATTTCGAATCGTTTTCCCAATTAGGTAATTGTTTGTTTTTATGAAGAGATTTAAAAATATAAGATGAATTTTCAAGTGGATGTCTCTTACTTTTGCTATGTATTTATCAAACAAAAAAACCACACATACACTTGTTCTTTTTAACCCTCTACACAAAAAGTGTTTGAATTTGTAAGGACGTTATCACGGGTTTTTGCACAAAAAGACACTTCAAGCAATCTACCTAGCTCAAGAATTGGTTTGTAAACATGGCTCTATAAAGTAGTCTTTGCTAAGTTAACAAGGTATTTAATCAAGATTTTGTTCAAAATGGATATTAAACTTTCATCCTCCAAGTATATTAAGAGGCTTCCCACCACCGATATGTCAGAGTTTTGTGCAATCCCAAAGGACTACTTGAGGAAGTTTGAAAATTTAACACCCTTTTGTCACACACCCCATTAAGGATGTATGTATTTTATTTTAAAGAGGGTCAGATTACCACGACAAAGGCAATTGTATCCCACTTTAGGTAGTCCCTCTCACCAGCCTCGTTAAGGCAAATCTCGGGAGGCGAGCTCAATATAGATCTAGCATGTTCATTTGAAAGCAATAAAGTGGAATAAAGAGATAGGTTTTGAGAGTTTGATTCACCAAAAGGTGAAGAGCATATCCCTATCTATTTCTCAATTCCCAAACACTTTTAACAAGGTTCAATTACCAAACCCACTAACTAATGGGAATCGAGTATTTCTACTCTTTTCCACAAACAAGGGGTTGTTCAAATTTAGTGCTTGATTTACTTAGCCTTTCTTTTAATCAAGGAGTTTGACACTTTTGGCATTTTGATTCACTTAGAAAGTGAAGATCATAGGCCTAATATCAAATCCCTCAAACAATAATAGACTGCTTTAATTACTAGATTTTAAAATTGACAAGGCCACAATTTAAGCAAAAATTGACCAAGTTTGAGGCTTACCTTCAATCGAAGCTAGCTAAGACTAGGGGCATTTTTTTATGAATTTTTCATTCTTCTGCTCACCTAGTGGCGATCGTTCCTTTCCATTCACTTCTCCTCCAACAAGTTAGTCAACACAACTAGCCAAAATGAAGAAAACAAAAATAAAATTGAATCTAAGCCTTATTTATCAAATTTTAGCAAAACTTGATTAAGGTGAGTAAATCCAATTTACTGATATGAACTTTGCTTTATATGCTTCTACAACTTTCAAATATTGTTCATATACCTTGCTCTGTTGCTGAGAATCCTCTAAAAACCAGCTTGATGTGTGCAATATTCTCCTCCTTGATCCTTTTTGTCAAAGCTTTTCCCTCACTGTTAAATCTGATCTCTGGTTTTTTTATTCTTTTATGACCAGTCATCCTGCAAACACAAAGAAATCATTTCCCGCAAATCAAATTTTATTAATTTTCATTTTAATCAAAAGAGTTACAGAATCTATTAAAAGCACTATTTAAATGCTTAAACATGATGTGGATCAGATTAAAACATTGCAGGAGTATTTAAAAGTGCCGAAATAGAAATTAAAAGCATTGTTAAACTTAGCAAAGGCATCAAGAAAATATTAAAAGTGCTAGAGAATTATGCAAATGCGCATGCTAGTCACGACAAAAGCATTGAAAGAAAATTAGATAGATGACAAGGAATTAAAAGCACTGAAACTCCTTGTAAACGCGCAAAACTTTATTGTAGACACGCTGTTTCAAGTCTCAAACACACTGAAAAAATTGTCAAATACGCTGCAGAAAGGATAAAATACGCTATTTCACTTGCAAAACAGAGAAGAAAACAAGATTTGCAAGAAAAATTTTACTTCTCCGAATTTATAAATTTATGAGGCCTAATGCCCCACGGTGGGCACCATTTTGTGTACTAGAAAAAGTACTTTCATAGGGTTAGTATCATCAATAATTCAAAATAAATACTAAATTACCACAAATAGCAATCTATTTAAGTAAATAATTGACAATTAAGTACTCTATGGATCTTTATTTAGGGATGCTAATGTAAAGCTCTCAGCAAGCCTCCATTAGTGATAGTCCTAAAATGAGAATGATAAGCAAAGCTAATAACAATGTTAATTTCAAATTGAAATTATCTAATTAGCTCCTAGATTTATCTTTCTAGCTCTAATTTGCAAGAGGTTTGATGCTATTCTCAAATTTGTGGATAATTATTGAGTGAATTATGTCTTTTTTTTTAAATTTTGGCAAGGGTAGGGGGTGTAGTTGAGTTGACCAAGGTTAGGTTTTAGTTAAGTCCATGGTTCCACCTTTGGAGACCATTTAAATATTTTGTCCTCAAAGCTTGGGACAAGAGGACAAAATGAGTGGACAAGATGCTCTTTCCAAATGAGTGATTGAAATTCAATTTAAGCTTGATCCATGTGAGCTTGGTTCTCAATTCCTATTGGTTTGATTGATTTTCCTCCCATTTGGTGGTTGAGAGAAAATAGGAATTAATTAATTAAATTTATTTAATTTGTTTAGCCATGTGTACCCCTCGAATGGGTTGATTTGATTTAAATTGAACTATGCAATTAATTAGATTAATTACACAATTAATTGATTTATCATGATTTACTCGATTTAAATTGATTTGATGGCTTTTGATTTTCAATTGATTTTGGATTAAGGTTCAATTGCAATTTATCTTTGATTTGATTTAATTACATTTAATAGTATTGATTCTTGCCTTGATTTCTCACTTAAATGATCTTGTCCAATTTTTGGTGATTACAGGAACAAATGTTGTGAATAGTGGGCATGGAACCCATCAGTGATGTCGTCCTCAAATACCTTAGGCAGGTAATCCCAGACTACTGGAACCATCTGTGAAATCTCATAAAGCGTAGTTGTGTACCAAAATGTGAGGTCACTTTTATAAACCATTACACTTGAGGGAATCCATGAAAAATGAGATCTCAAGAAGCGACTTATAGCTTCATATCCATGACATGCAAGAACCATGTAGATATTATGAATGGTGGCTCTCAAATGCACCTTAAAGAAAGACCCTTGCAAGGTGCACTATAAAATGAAAAATTCAAATGATAATGCAAAATAGATCTAAAATGAAGTACAAGATCTAAGCTAAAATGATATACAAGAATGCAAGAAAAGTAGATCTAAGATAAGATGCAAGATCGAAGCTAAAATGAAAGTAGATTTAAGATGAGATGCGAGATCTAAAGCTAAAATGATATGCAAGAATGCAAAAAAAGTAAATCTAAGCTAGATGGATTAAGCTAGACGCAAGAAAGAAAATGACAATGATGATGCAATGCTTCAATATGAAAGATCTAAGAATGTCATAGCTCAAAGTGTCAAGATTGTAAGACTCCAAGATTCTAAGATTGCAAGACTCCAAGATTCCAAGATGCTAAGATGCCAAGATTCCAAGAACTTGCAATAAAATTTTAAGATCTCAAGAAGCTAAGAATGCTATGAGGATGAGATCTAAAAGTGAGGAGAGAGTCTCCTTTTAAATAAATTTAGAAATGAACGGACAATCGAGATTAAGAGGCAAAAAGAAATGAGGAATGGTGGAGATTAAATCTTGGTTGATCCATGTGCGCAAGATTCTCAAGAGGCAAAATCAATGGACATTATTCAGAGGCAAAATCAATGGACATTAATAAGAGACAAAATAATGAGTGGTTGAGATAAAAAGGCAAAAGCCTTTTTCAAAAGTCAAAAGATTTTATCTCATTGGAAAGTGTACTTTTCTTTTTATTTATTATTTATTATTTATTATTTTTAGCAAAGTGGTTTCCATTATTTAATTTAAAAGATTTTAATGTAATTAAAAGAGAGAATGTTCTCTTAATTAAATAAAGCTTATGATAAAGTGGTCAAACTTTAGGATATAATCAAATAAGTGATAAAATGATGATTTGATCAAGAAATAAGAGATTAAATAAATATACAAAATTGATTAAGCACAAGATTTATTCTAGTACTTAAATTTTAATGATTAATGTTAGAGTGAGGCTCAAAGTTTACTAGACCATTTTTGGATGATTACAGCAGTCTCATATATCAATTGCGACCCCCACTGTGCATCCTCATCCCTAACATAGACATAAACTATTGTCTCCTGGGGCATCGCCTAGATACGTCCATATTGCCTCATGACTCGAGTAACTATGAATCTCTCCACTATATATCAAGTCCAGCCAATGAGATACCGAGACTGAAAGAAGTAAGGCATCTGTTGCACGTCAAACCTCCTCTCCCAACAATCTAAGTACGGTCACCATATAACATCTATAATATCATCGAGAACACAATGCAAATAGTCCAACTTACCCCGGTGGGGCTACTAGAGCATACCAGAATACATATAAATATATGGGAGCTCAAGGTCCCTCTGCCTCTCAACAATGGGTCATGTCACTGGGATGTGCTCCTAGGCCCAGATCTGAAGAACTAAAATACCAATTGTCATGGTATGAGAGTGTTGGTACACAATCTCATGAAGCTCTCGATATAGGTGGGCCAAAATGCAGCTACCCCAAGCAAACTAATGAGGTAGTCGGATCATCTCCTCAATAACTCGTGACCAACCACACATGAATCCATGTTGGCCATGATCAGGCATCATCAGACCACCAATCAAGCCTGTAAGATATATTGGCAATCGCTCATAATGAGCTACCATGTGGTCCCAAGATAGGTACCGTTGAGCAATAATGTCATCATGAAGTAAGTGTCGTGCGTCGGCCATCACCATAGGAGCTCTAGCCTCATACTCAACTTGTACCCCCATCAATGGAATGTGAAAAATACGTCAGACATCCTTCGGAGTTACATTTATCTCATCGGTAGGCAGGTGGAAGGTGTTGTGCTCAAAATGCCATCTCTCGACAAGAGCTGTCAACAACCCTCGATTTACTCGAATGTTAGGTAAATCATCTAGACTCCACAAGCCACATCGTGCAATCACTTGTTGCTCAGTGGGAGTGAGATGCTCATGAAGCTCCAAAACTTAGGTCGGTCTGGGAGATCGAAAAGAAACGACACTAAACTGAGACTACACACAAGAAAAAAGGGGCACTATATCAGCATTAGATGTGAAAATTGAAGTAAAATGGCCTAAACAGACTAAGCAGACAAGTTATGTTGACCAAAATTGCAAAGAAAACCAAATGCGATCCACGATCTCAGATGCGATTTGCGATACATGGGATGCAATGCCCTAACCAAATACAACACTTCACATATAGTATGTGACTTAGGATACGTGGGATGAGATCTTGAAACCAGATGTGACCCTGTTATGACCAGATGCGATAATCTGACAACTTGACTTCAAAAAGAGACCAAAATCACCACATGCAACCCGATAGGGTGTGACCGAGGAAATGCAGGATGCGATCCAGAATTTGGACAAAAACTGGATGTGACATGGGATTGATCAAGTGCAATCCTTCTTGTAGGATGCGATCCAATACTAAAAATGCCATAAAATGCATGAAAAGTGGTAAAAATTGAAATCGGCGTTATCGACTACTCACTAGTGTCGCGTAATGCGTCAGCCGATTGGGTTGTCGGGCAAGCTCAAAATGATGTCGCTCAATAGGGAACACCATTTCACCAACCAGAGCTCAAAATTACTAAGGGTAAAAGTGAAAATGAATAGTAAAATGACCCTTTTGGACCTATTTAAGCCTCCTGGGGACCCCGGTGACCTAGGGCACTTTCATAACAGGATGTCATAAAAGCTTCATATTGGGACCAAAATCAAAATGGGTGATCTATATCACTTAAATGCAGTAAAAATAAAGTTACAAAGCAAGGTAAACCTTTAAAAGGAAAAGTCAACTTTGGTCAAATTGTAGTCAATCAAGGGAAAAATGAGCAAAAATGACAGCACAAACATGGAAAATATAGTCAGTGATGATTATCAGTCAAATGCACAGTTAACAAAAGTCAAAGTTCAGTCAAACACAAGTTACAAAAGCTACATAAAGCGTAAATAATGCATAAAAAGCTTATCAAAAGCTGTACAAAATGAATTTCTCACTCACGCATCAAGTTTACAACCCAGGATATTGGTCAAACATTAGTCAAACTTGGTCAACCCTCATATTTTCTCAGTCAAACTTGGTCAAATAGTGCTTCTTTGACACTAAAATTTATCCTAATTGAATTCTGACACATTCTAAATGATTTCTACTTGATCCAGATCCATTTTAATCAATCGCATAACTCTTCAATGCTTGAAAACATCAATTTTATTCTGATTTCAGTCCTAAGGGGGCATAATCATACCAAAATGTAAAAATTTCAATTCAAATCTTTAAACACCAGGGGTGTGATAGTTATCGTCAATCAAGTTAATGTTGTTAATCTTTCCGACATCGATCAATTTCATTGCTTCAAATCAAATTGGTTATTTGTTATCATGTTCAGTTATTGCAAATCAAATCTAACTGGATATCTCTATCCAAATCTCTTATTGATTTTCATTCAATCAAGCTCAGAATCGGTATGGTCAATTCTCATTCACTCAAATTCAAAATTGATGTTTCAAATCATGTCAGATTTCATTCAATCAAGCTCAGAATTCTCAAAATTCAGAGTAGTTCTTGTTACTACTCTCTAAATCTTTCAGAGTGGATTCACTGCTCTCTAAATCTTCTCAAAATTAGAGTGATCCTCACTGCTCTCTAAATCACTTAATTTCAGAGTGGATCTTGGTGCTCTCTAAAATCTCATTGAATCTATCAGTTCTACTGAATTCATACGCTAAATAAATTTTCTTTGAATCCCTATGCTGTTCACAAAGCAATTTAAAGAGGGGCAAATGTAATCACCTAAAAATGGGTTAATAGAACCTAAGACTCTATTTGTCCTAATTTGTGATAAACTCTTAATTGTGTTAATTAAAAAATGGATTATTAACATAATTCAATAAATTTGATAAAATCAATAAAACTTCATAAATCAAGCATTAATCATCAATAATTGATCAAAAATTACATTGATTATCTTTAGGCCTAATAAATTAAATCATTCCCATTAAAGGAATGGCTAGAGTAATTAATTAAAGCAAATTAATAAAAAGACTAAAAAATAAATGTTTCCTCTCAAGGGACAACAAAGACACATTCAACCAATCGAAAGACATCAAATGGATCAAGTTTGGAGGCATCTCAACCATTCATCATGGATGCATCTCAATCGTTCAATTCTTTGAAGTTCTATAAAAGAAGCATTTTCAAACCTCAAAACATGTAGTTAATTGAATTTACATTTACCTATTGCATATTTCATTTCATAGCTAATTAGAGAACATTTCAATTTCATAGCTTAATTGTGAATGAATTCATGGCTTTAATGGATGAATCGTGTTTCTTAGTTCATTTCAATATGAATCTCTCATTCTATCATGCATTGTCACTGTTTAGAGTCTAAGGCTGAGAATAATTTAGACTTTTCACATACTTTTGTTAGTTAGAGAGAAATAGGACGATTTTGCTTAGTTTAATGGATTTCAATTTGATTTAAACTAACAATATAATCTCTTATTGAAGTGTTGTGTTGCAGATTAACATGTACCATAAAATACACACAATTTTCACCTTCCTATTATCAAGAGTGCTTTCAAACTCAAATAACTTTTCCATATCAAAGATCCAATCCAACACAACATTTGTATCCAGTTTTCCATCATAAGGAATAACTTCAATAGAAGGCTTTGAATGTGCCCTAGTCAATACTCTCAACAATCTTTCCTCATCTTGATCTTCCTCAAGTTCTGGATTAGGGTTTGGTGTCTCTGCTTCATCATCACTCACATCATCAAGATGTGCTCCTCTCCTCTAAGCTGTCTCCATGAAATCTAATCTAGCTCCAATTTGTCTTAACATGTCCATTATGACATTATCAACATTTCCTCTACCTCGAACCATCTTAAAAAATAGGTTCCTACAAGATCGTAACCCTCTACAAGTTATAGGTCAAATCCATAGATCTACCACCCTACAACTAAATCCAACTCAGGGTTCTACATGATCCAATCTCCTTAATGACAAACCTCAAGTTCGGATACCACCTAGGAGAAAACTGAAGCGCTAGGGCCAAAGGCACACCTAACCATCCAGCCTCCTTGCAGGGTAAACACAACGGAAACAACAACATAGAGAGAAACACCAAGGAGAGAAGGAATCAAAAATGCGTTATTAATTCATCCAATTACTACATACATGCCCGGTTGTGAGGCCTTCCAGGTTACAGCCAACAAGATTTATGAAAATTCAGACTTAAACTCTATCTTCCACCTTCTTACCACCTCTACTACTCTTTCTATACCTAGACACCCCCTATTTATACTTGTCAAAATGACTTACTAAATATTCTAGATCATTATATAAGAGAAGGTCGACCTCAAAATGGTCTTCACACATCCCAAGACAAGACCCCTACATTAACTCACAACATAAATTAAATACATAAGTCGACTCTAACTAAGAACCAAACATAGACAAACTCAGTCAAAGAAGAACCGAGCATCATCAACTAATAGGCTCACTCAGCACAGGAAGGAACGTTTGACCAACACTGGACAACTCAACACACAGAGGAGCGCTCAGCCAAAAATGCAACTCGACACTAACCGCGACTCGACACTTACTGGAAGAATGAACAAAGATGAGAAGGATAGCAAGGCAACCCAGGATGCTCCTTCATACTACAAACATTCTAAAATTGTATATTAGACCTTGGAAGTTTTGAAAGTAACACAAGTTTTGAGTGATGAGAGGTTTGTTATTGATAACAATGTTGAAATTCCATATCATGGTCATGAGTTGGGTCATGGGGTTGATGAGACACCTCAGTTGGTGAGCCACTTGAAGGCTCAATTCAAATGTATGAGAGAATAAATGACATATATCCCTTGGGGCAGCAAAGGATGATGTGTGGCCATAATGATCTCAACTCAGAGTGGAAATATCCCCCTATACTTTGGTCTCTTTGGATAGTCGCCAAGTTGTTTTAGTTCCCAGATTTGAGCTCTTCAAGAAAAGGATTGAACTTATGATGATGGACAACAACTCTCTAATTAGAATTTTTGGTAACCCTGATAAGGGGAGTGCTACAACTCATGGGGGAAGTTCTCAATATGGTCTATAATGTTTGTCACCATATCTTGGTTTTATGATAACATCATTTCTCCATCACATTTGGAGAGGGTATGTAGTATATGAAGGAAACATCATGGAGCAAATTTATGGCAACATGGTCTCACACTTGTACCATTGGGTTGGAGCTCTCACATTGGTGGTTGATGGTTGTTTAATACTACTCATTACAGTGCTATTTAGGACAACATCTAGTTGGAGGATTTGGAAAGTTGGGGATCATCCACTTTTTGTTAGAGGTTGATACAGTGCTAAGATTCTCTCTTCTTTTGACATTGAGGGGTAGAGTGTGGAAATTCCCTCTTCTTTTGACATTGAGGGTACTAGTTGCATTTTTTTGAGTGAGAGTTTTAGTGGGACGAATATTGTTCTAGTTTGTAACAATAGTATGTGGTGGATAGATATGATTGATTATGTACTCATGACGATCCTTATTTGCATCCATGAGATCTTATTCCTATTTGTGAGACATCTAGCATTGGCACACTCTTGGAGGGTGTGTGATTGAGCACAGTGAGGAGGGTTGATCACTGTTCTCAAGGTGTTGCCTTTGTCACTTGGAGATTAAGTGCAAGTATCATATTTGCAGATGTTGACCGTAGAGATATCCATTGCTTGGTTGATTACAAAGTCGTGCTAGTGATTGATCATCACTTGGAGGATGTTATTGGGTGATGATTGGGATTGTGCTATATGGTTGGGCAAAGTTTCTTTCTGGGTGCCTAGGATCGTGATAAGAAGTGAGGTTGTTGGTGTGAGCTCCTCTCAGATGCTTTGGCAAGAGACATTACATGGCATTGATTTCGGTCCTTTTAGGGATCTCTATCTCAGTTTTGATGATGATTACTTTGGGGAATTCCAGGAAGGGAGAGTGTAGCTTTTGCACAATAGGTTTTCAGAGTGGTGCAACATAAACATGGCAGATTCCTTCTAAGATTGTCATGTAAGCCGTGGGATCATTCTTGATTTCAGTTTGAATCAATTTGTTGATTGGAGATTGTACTGGCATTGTTTGAGGACAAGTAATCTTTGGAGAGGGTGGAATGTAATGTCCCCATTTTTTCACCTTCCTTAGTATTAGTGTTTGTAGCAAGATTGCCCTATTATACGGGTTCCCATAGGGTAGCAGATTGCGTAGGGGATCCATTCAAGGGTTTATGGAGACATATCAGGGCTTTGTGAGCTAATTTGACTAGTTTGGGATAGTCTTTAGATTTTAAGAGGAATCCCCATTTTTTAAAGAATGGACTAAGAGTTGACCAGGACATGTTGAGAGACCTCCAGGATCAGTTTGGAGACTTTTGGCATAGTTCCTATTTTTTAGGAGAGCTCTTAAATTTTAAGAGACTGTTTGTTAGCTCGCAATGGTTAAAAAACATCAGTGGACATGTACCATCAGACAAAATTCAAATTGGGATCCAAATGAGTGAGTTATAAATAAATTGAGAATAATTTAATTATTTCCCATAATTAATAATAAGGCTTTGAGATGGATCGATTCCCTAGGAGGGAAGTTGATTAAAAACAAAACATTTTAATGTTTATTAAAATAAAAGACATCAAACCTTAAAAGGTTTGATCCAAGAAGGAAAAGAAAGTTAAAAGAGAATTGGGGGTTTGAGTTCCATTCATTCCATGTTATTTTGCAAACACATTTTGGGAGATGTGGCTTTGAAGAAGAACTTTCAACTATATACAACCTCTGAGATCAAAATCTCTAAGAAGATTGAAGACCTACAGGTGTGAGAAATCATCAAAGGGTTCTCATTTGCAGAGATCAGTCAGTTTCTTCAGTCGACATCAATTTGTGTGAAGTCCTCATTAATATCAAGTTGAATCAGAGAAGGAATAATTTCGGATTGCAGATCAGAGCATAAATTTGTGATTGTCATTAATCTTTGGCTTCCTTGAGCTAGTCGTACAACCTAGGGTTTTACCAGCAAGTCACAGTCTAGATGTGGGTCATTAGTAGAACATAGATTAGACCCTAAGCCATCATTTGGGGGCAGAAATTGTGATTTCCAGGTGGCATACACAATTACAACAAATCAAGTTGTGTCTTGTCTCTGCAATGGGTGGGCGCAGCGGGAGCATTTTGAAGGCAAGGGTTTCTAGGATTCAAAGGGGAACCTCTTGTATGGATCTGGATGAGGGTGAGTCAGACAATTACCTAGATGATATCGTTGACTATGCTAGTCATAGTTTGTGGTTGCAGTTCAGTGAGAGTTAGAGGTCCATGCTATCCCTTCACATTCCTATTATGTGGTTGAAGGCTTCTGCGTGGTGGTCCTATGGGGTGGTCCTAAATTTTAGGAGACTGCCAGTTAGCTCGCAATGGTAAAAAAACATCAGTGGACATGTACCATCAAACAAAATTCAAATTGGGGTCCAAATGAGTGAGTTAAAATTAATTAGAAATCATTTAATTTTTTCCTAAGTTAAATGTTAATAAAATAATAATAGAAGTGATTATTATAATCACTTTATAATAATATAATAATAAATTGTAATAAGGGGTCATGGCACAACTTTCTAGGTTGATAGTTGCAAGTCATGACTTAAGTTGGGGCCATTTTATAATTAATAATAACGCTTTGAGATGGATCAATTCCCTAGGTGAGAATTTGATTTTTTTTTTAACATTTTAATGTTTATTAAAATAAAAGGCATCAAACCTTTAAAGGTTCGATCCAAGAAGGAAAAGAAAGTTAAAAGAGAATTGGGGGTTTGAGTTTCATTCATTCCAGGTTATTTTGAAAACACATTTTGGGAGATGGAGCTTTGAAGAAGAGCTTTCAGCTATATACATCCTCTAAGAACAAAATCTCTCAAAAGATTGAAGACCTACAAGTGTGAGAGATCATCAAAGGGTTTTCATTTGTAGAGATCAGTCAGTTTCTTCAGTGGACATCAATTTGTGTGAAGTCCTCATTAGTATCAGGTTGAATTAGAGAAGGAATCATTTCAGATTGCATATCAGAGTTTGTGATTTTCATTAATCTTTGGCTTCCTTGAGCCAACTGTATAGCCTAGGGTTTCACCAACAAATCACAATCTGGACGTGGGACATTGGTAAAACATAGATCAGACCCTAACCATCATTTGGGGCAGAAATTGTGATTTCCAGGTGGCAGAAAAAATTACAATAGATCAAGTTGTGCATTGTCTCTGCAATGGGCGGGAGCAACGGGAGTGTTTTGAAGGCTAGGGTTTATGTGGTTCAAAGGGGAACCTCTGCTATAGATCTGGATGAGGGTGAGTTAGACAATGACCCAGATGGCATCATTGACTGTGCTAGTCATTGGTTTGTGGTTGTAGTCTGGTGGCAGTTGGAGGTCCATGTTCTACCTTCACATCCTATTCTGTGTGGTAGTCCTATGGGACGGTCTGCCCCCCCCCCCCCCCCCCCCCCCCCTCCCCCTTTGCTCCTCACCTTTTATACAATGAGCAATGGCTGGTTGGGCAAACGAGGCTTTGTGGTTGCAGGTTTCCCTTTTGTTGTTGCTTTTAGCAGTGCTGCTTCGAGCAGATGTGTTTGGGGGTGCTTGTCGGTCCTTCTCTACCTTTGTTTTGCATGTTCTTGCTCTTCCTGGTTTTGGACCTTCTCTAAAAGGTTGGACGAGCAATTTTTTGCACGAACCCCAATACTATTTTGATTCTATGTTGGTGGTTGTGGCCATAAGGTGGGCTTGTCCTGTAGTCTATTTTTCTTTGTTTGGTCTCTTTTGGGTTGGAGCCTTGGCTTTTGGAAGTTCTGATGTCTTCTTGGAGGGGGTCTCTCAGTGGGTGAGTGCAGTAATATATTGGGTGCTTTTTGGTGAGGCATAGTGTTTTTTTGTATCATCTTCTATGGTTGTAGTCGCTAGGCTAGTTCTGGTGAAAGCATGTGACGTAGGACAAGGCAGGATGAGGGGCCCAAGGCACACCCAATTCACCAACCCCCTTGCAAAATCAACACATAGACGCAAATAACACAACAGGTAGAGAGAAATGCAAAAAACTTCATATATTATCCTTTAATAGATTCATACATGTCGAGTTGTAAGGCCTTCCCAGTATGGCCAAATATAATCAAATTCAATTACAACAATCCTCCAACATGCAAGGATTCAACTTCCAGATCCTATCTCCTATCTTCTGACTGACTCAAAACTACAACCAACTACTTTATTTATACAAGAGGCTACCGAAACAAGTTGGCCTTTAGATCCATCATTGGAGAAGAAACGACTAGATCTAGGTCCAGACGCTTCCCAATGACCGATGTAGACATTAACTCTGCGACCAAAATTCAATGCACAAGTCGACCTCAACAAAAGTAAAAAATAGACCACTCGATGAGCACGATTACCAAGTGACATGAAATTAACTCGGTGAACCAACCAAGCCAACTCGGCGAATGAAGAAACCAAGTAGCAACCTAGCCTCGTCCATGGAAATAAGAAAACATCACCAAGAGCCCAAAAGCAGCTACCGAGCATATATAACAAATCTAACTTGTTTTTGGTGATACAAGATTGCAAAGAACCCGAGATGTTCCTACATCAGACACTTTGGGTTGTTTTGAGATGATTCTTTGAATCATGCAACAGGTACAACCCAAGCTGAATCCAACTCAGATTGTGTAATCTACGAACGATCTTCAATTGGTTTGTTCTTCCATTTTACCAGATGCTCCATATACTATTTTCCTCTTGTACTTCTGCCAACTCTTTGTTCCAAAATCTGCTCAACTTCTTATGTCTGCTTCTTAGGACAATCACTCGGTACTGTCATTTCTTCATAAAATTCATGATATTCATACAAGTATGCAATGTTGAATACAGGTGAGTTATCCATGTCATCAGATAACTCAATCTCATAAGCATTTCCACTGTCAAATTTTCTCAATATCTTGCAGGGACCAAATTTCTTCATCTTTAATTTTTCATAGGTTCCAATAGGAAATCTTTCTTTCTTCAAGTGTACCATTACTTCATCCCCAATTGCAAAAATCTTGTCTTCTTGATCTATCTACTATGTCCTTGTATTTCTGATTACTATTCTCCAACTTATCTTTCACTTCCTCATGCAATGTCTTCATGAACTCAGCAAACTCTTCTCCTTTAGCACTTCTCTTTTCTTCGCCAACAATGTCCTTTAAATCTGATATACCTCTCAGTTGTATGCCATTAACAATCTAAATAAGCGTTTTCCCAGTACTCCTATTCACTGAATTATTGTATGCAAACTCTGCTTGTGCCAACATAGAATCTCAATTACCTGGTTCGTCTCCGACTAAACATCTCAACAAATTACCTAAACTTCTATTTACAACCTTTGTCTGCCCATCAATCTGTGGGTGAAATGTAGAACTATACCTCAACTTGGTACCCAACTTTTTTCAAAGAGTTCCAAAAGTATCCAACAAACTTACTGTCTCGGTCAGAGATGACACTCCTCGATAATCCATGCAATCTAACAATTTCTTTAAAAAAAACATCTTATATATGCATTGCATCTGATGTTTTTCTACAGGGTATAAAATGTGTCATCTTAAAAAATCTATCCACAACAACAAATATAGAATCATTACCTCTTACTATCTTCAGTAAGCCAAGAACAAAATCCATACTGATATCAATTCAAGGTTTCTCAGGAACAAAAATCGGTGTCTACAATCTAGTATTCTGACTTACTCCCTTTGCAATTTGACAAACTCAACAACTTTTCAAAAAAATTTGAACATCCTTATACAATTGTGGCCAAAAGTATTTCTTCTTAAGCAAATTCAATGTTTTGTCAATACCAAAATGTCTAGCCAAACCACTACTATGTTTCTCTTTTATCAAATTAGTTCTCATTGATTATTTCGATATACACAATTGAATACCTTTAAACAACATACCTTCTTGAATGAAATAGTCTTCACATTTAGTACTCAGTTGATCTTAATAGGTGCTTTGCACTTTCTCCACGGCTCAGAAAAATCAAGGTCAGATTCATACAAATCTTTCATGTCATCAAAACCAAGAACTTCAATTCTTATTTTGGTCATCAAAGATTTTCTTCTACTCAATGCATCAGCAACTCAGTTAGTGACTCCACTTTTATATTTTATCACAAATGTATAACTTTGCAGATATTCAACCCATTTCATGTCTCTGATTCAACTTATTCTGACTACCCAAATATTGTAAAGCCTTATAATCAATATAAAACACAAATTCACTCGGTATCAAATAATGTCTTCATTTCTTTAGGGCTTGAACAATAACATAGAACTCTTGATCATATACATAATATTTCCTTTTTGCATCATTCAACTTCTCACTAAAGAAAGCAACAGGTTTACCTTCTTGACTCAAAACAACTCTTATTGCATTACCACTTGCATCACATTCAACTTGAAATACCTTATTGAAATCAAGTAAAGCCAACACAGGTAATTCAACAACTTTCTGCTTCAAAGTCTCAAAACTCTTATCAGCTCCATGTGTCCACTTGAATTCTCTTTTATCTCCTCTCATAGTTTCAGTCATAGCATTACTAATTGAACTAAAATTTATGATGAACTTTCGGTAAAAACTTGCTAAACCATGAAATGATATTTCCTAACTAGCATTTTTAGGTGTAAGTCAATTCAAAATAACTTCAACCTTTTCGGGATCCATTTTGAAACCATCGGCTGAAATTATAAATCCCAAATATACAATCTCTTCTTTCATGAAGGAACACTTTTTCAAATTAATCAACAACTTTTCTTATTTCAATCTCTGTAATACCTGTTTAATATGCAACAAATGCTCTTCTCTGGTCTTACTAAATATCAAAATGTCATCTAAATATACAATAACAAATTTACCCAAAAAAAATTTCAAAACCTCATTCATCAATCTCATAAAAGTACTCAGTGCATTAGTTAAACTAAAAGGCATAACCAACCACTCATACAAACCTTCTCTTGTCTTGAAAGCGGTCTTCCATTCATCACCTTCTCTGGTTCTGATATGATGATATCCACTTTTCAAATCAATTTTGGTAAAATACTTTGCTCCACTCAAACTATCCATTATGTCATCCATTCTTGGTATAGGAAACCTATATTTCACTGTTATCTTGTTAATTGCTCTATAATCAGTACACATTCTTCGTTCTTCATTCTTCTTAGGTGACAATACAGATTCTTCTTAGGTGCCAATACAGCTGGTACTGCACATGGACTCAAACTTTCTCGGATCAAACCTTTCTGCAACAATTCTTGGATTTGTCGGTTAAATTCTTGATTCTTGGTGAGTGTTAACCAATGTGGTGCCTTATTTGGTAAACTAGCTCTAAGAATCAGATCCATACAATAATCAATGTTTCTCTTCGGTGGTAAACCATTAGGTACATTATCAGAAATGATCTCTCTGTACTCAATGAGTATCTTATCAATCTCTTCAGGGATTCTATCCACTATTTTCTCACTCGGTTTGTTAAGAATCACAGCAAAACACACATCATTCTTCTTCAAATCCTTAACAAAATTTCTTCCTTCCATCAAACAAACTTTCACAGATGTACAAACATTACTAATAGATTCTTCAATCAAAGGTAACAAGATTTGTCTTTTCTCATCAACCCAACTAGTATATTTATGCAATTTTCCATCATATATAGCATGTCTATCATATTGCCAAGGCCTACCCAGTAGAATATGACAACAATCCATAGGCATGATATCACATAACACCTTATCATAGTATTTGCCAATTTTGAAATTCATATAACATTGTTCACTTACCAATAATGTATGTTCATCCTTGATTTAAGAAATTTGATAGGGCTTCAGGTGTTTCAACCTTTCCAACTGCAAATTTGTAACCATTTTCTCAAATGCCAAATTCTTTGAGCTTCCACTATCAATGATTACCTTCCAAACTTAATCAACAACTCTACATCTGGGCTTGAACAAACTTTTCCTTACCGAATCTTCCTTATTACTTCCACTCCAAAGTGCTCTCCTGACCATCAAGTTCTTTTCTTTCTCTGGTTCATTTGGTGAGTCTTCTTGCACCAAAGCATTTCTACTATTACCGACCTTCTTACTTGCATATGTACACTCAAATGACCTATGTCCTTCTCCACAATTGTAACAAGTTCCTTGAAATCCACCTTTGCTATAACCACCTCGGTAGTTACTGATTTTTCCTCTAGAAGAACTTCCACCCTTCCACTCGATCTTGCCTTTATCCTGATTTGTTTTGTTTTGATCAGATCTATTGTTTTCACCATAAGATCTACCTCTTCCTCTATGGAATCTACCACCTCTTCCTCTTTGTCTTTGCTCATGTCTTGTTCAATTTCTCCTCAGCTTTCAAGGCAAACTAATAAGCTTATTTAATGCTTTCCAACTTGACCAAACTAATTTCCTCTTGAATAGAAACTCTTAACCCATTCAGGTACCTAGCAATTCTTTCCACTTCATCCTCAACGGTCCAGATCGGATATCTAATCTATAGAATTCCTCAGTATACTCTTTTACCAAGCTATATTTCTGCCTCAAACTTTGAATTCTCCTAACTAAGTTAATCCGATAATCACAAGGTAAGAACTTGCCTTTCAATTTATTTATCATCTTATTACATACCTTGATTTTATCTTTGTCTTTCCTTTTTCTATCCAATTGTAGATGCTCCCACCACAAGGATGCATGACTCTTCAACTTTGTGCTTGCAATCTTCACCTTCTTTTCCTCAAAAACATTTTCATATTCAAAATATTTTTCCATCTCAGTTATCCAATCCATCGGCTCATCTGAATCCAGCCTTCCACTGTATTTAGGAGGATTGAAATGTGGTGTAGACTTCAAATTTGTCAATGCCTTCAAAAATCTTTCTTCACCTTGGTCGATCACAGGTGCAGGTTCTGCTTCATCTTGTTCATCTTCAACTTCTTCATCACTAACATCCTCAAGATGTCTTCGTCGACATTTGGCTGTCTCAACAGCTTCTAATCTAGCAGCAATTTGTCTTAGCATGTCTGCTAATCCTGGATCTGCGTTTCACCTCTCACAAACCATCTTGAAACCCTCCACAATTGCAGGTCAGATCGCAATCTATCACCCCACAACAAATATCAACTAAGGTCTTACAAGAAGGAACTCTCGACCTAAACTCGCAAATTTAGATCCCGATCTCAACCTCGCTCTGATACCACCTGACGCAGGACAAGGCAAGATGAGGGGCCAAAGGCACACCCAAATCACCAACCCCCTTGTAGAATCAACACACGAAAGCAAATAACACAACAGGGAGAGAAAAATGCAAAAAACTTCATATATTATCCTTAAATAGATTCATACATGTCGGGTTGTAAGGTCTTCTTGGTTACAACCAAATATAATCAAATTCAATTACAACAGTCCTCCAACATGTGAGAATTCAACTTCCAGATCCTATCTTCTATCTTCTCACCGACTCGAAACTACAACTAACTACTTTATTTATACAAGAGGCTACCGAAACAAGTCGGCCTTCAGATCCATCATTGGAGAAAGAAACGACCAGCTCTAAGTCCACACGCTTCCCAATTATCAATGTAAACATTAACTCCGCAACTAAAATCCAATGCACAAGTCGGCCTCAACAAAAATCCAAAATAAAGCACTCGGTGAGCAGGATTACCGAACAACAAGAAATTAACTCGGTGAACCAACTGAGCCAACTCGGTGAATGAAGAAACCGAGTAGCAATTGAGCCCTGTCGGTGTAAACAAGAAAACATCACTGAGAGCCCAAAAGTAGCTATCGAGGATATCTAACAAATCTAACTTGTTTTTGGTGATACCAGATTGCCAAGAATCTAAGATGCTCTCACATCAGCATGTATCGCTTCTCTCCCTTATGTAAGGATGGTTTCTCCTAGGTGTGTCTTTTCCCTATGCAATATGGTTGGTTTTTTTGCCTGTGCAGCTTCATTTCTTCCAGAGGTTTTGGTCCTTCTATGATCGGTAATGCAATTTCCAAACTTTTTTTTCTCTTTTGAAGGCTTTCTTGTTCCGTGGTTGGTAGCGTGCCTAGCTCGAATTTTGTGGAGGGGAGTTTTTTCCTCTCTTCAATTGTTTGGCTTGTGTGGTTGTGGCCAGTTGGATGCTGAAATTTTTCAATGCCTCAATCTGGCCTTTTGTTGTTTTTGGTTAAGAAGGCTTTCAAGTTTTCTGGGTGTTCAAATCCTTGCTAGAGTCTAGTGCTTCTCTACTCCAATGCTTTGGTGGACTCTTTTGGGCACTCTTCTGTCTCTTCACTTAGTGGTATCTATTGAGGTGAGCCCCCCCTTGTTTTTATGAGGGGTCTTCATGGGACTTGGTGACATGCTAGGCACTTGTTGATGTTTTCCTTGCTTTCATTACCTATTGAGGTGGATTTGTCATCCATGGAGGTGGTGATATGTTTTGAAGGTTAGGATGGTTGTAGCATTGAGGGGCTCTCTTTTGTTGTTGGTTGGTGTCAAGTTGGGAGGTTTGGGAAGTGGTTTTTGAATTGGAATGCTCTTTCTTCTCACTAACCTATAGAGGTCGATTCTCCTTCTATTGAGGTGGAGTGGAGTTTTGTGGGGGGAAAGGGTTGTTTCCACTGGGAAATGTTTGCTGCTCACAAATGGCTGGTCTGGGGTTCCACGTTAAACCCCTATTTTTAGATTGGTTTTCCTATTGTCTATGTTGGTTCTTTGATGCTCATTCTTCTGTGGCGATTTCTAATCATGGTTTTGAGAGCCATATCAAAACCCAATTATTGTGGTTGGGAGAACCATCAAAACCCTATGGATCTCTCGGCTTAGGAGAGTTGCTCTTTGTTGTTAGGCTTTTGCCTCTTGTTGTGTTCTTTCGAGCAGCTGGTGCTGTGGATGATGTCTTTTTTAGCTATTGTCAGATTGTTTGCTTTGGGCTGCTGTTCTGTATTTGCCTTATTTTTCGCAGTGTTTGATCTTAGTAGGGTTCCAGATCCCCTTCAAAATCTGTTTGTATTGGATTTCGGGGCCCCATCAAAACCTATTTTTTCCTTAATAAAAAATAATTACAACAGATGACAGTGAAATTACACAGCAAGTACCAGCTGTACCATCAGCATTTTTCAACATTTCAACACCAAATCTGTGGCGTCAGGAATCATCAGCAGGAATGACAGAGAAATCAAACTCCAGCACTGTCAATCAGCCCTTGGGTGTTGAGAGAAAGTAATAGCTACTGAAACAACAATTTCCTCATGTATGAAAATCACATTATTTGCCTGGTACGAATTTATCAGCAATTTGAAAAAATAATTAAATCAGATAAGTTCATAATTTTTGCATTAAGTTGTTTGTCTTTTTTTTCACAATTTGTGTTTAGTCGTTTGTTGCAATCAGTATATTTGGAAAAAAACAAAAAAAATCAGAATAACTTCAAAATACAAAAAAACCTAAAAAAACAAGCAAACTCCAAAATGTCAGAAATTCTGGAAAAAAATCAGACTTGGCAAACTTGCATTCCAAGGGTGGTTATTACACATTGCATAATATAAATAATAGCTTATAATTCTGCAGTAAATATACTACATTGACAGGTAAACTGTTTTTTTCCTCTTGGTTTCATGTATGTAATCCCAAAGCTCATCACTATTGTGTAATAAATACATGTTTAACTGAGCTACCACAGGGAAGGGTAATAGTTTCTCAACACTTTGCACACCATCAAACTAAGCGAAGATGCAAATGGTTTATGGATTTTTCTGTTGATTAGATGAAAAGGAGTTTTTAGTGTCACTACTGATATTACAGCTAGTTACTGTTAGAATCAAACTACTAAGCTAGTTGTTTTTTGTCTTCATATTAAAGTTTTAAACCCAAATTGGGTCACAAATTATTCACTTATTAACAGAGTCAAAACTTGAGGATACATATTACTATACCATAGAATATCTGCCTTAGAGAATTATACAAATGGACAGAACCTCAAGATATTCTCTTAGATTGCGAGCCAGGGCAATTAATGAAACATGGGTCAAAATCACCAGCAACTTCTCCAAAGTCTTTGCAGATGAACTAAACCATTACCTATAGAATACATTTGTATTGATTTGCAAAAAGGGTTCCTTAAGTTCTGACATGCGCTCACCACTGAAACCAGATCGCAGCCTTTTTAATTATGGTCTAGGCAATTAAAGAATAGTAGCACCAATGTATAGTAATTATTAAATGCGGCGTGCAAGATTTGTAATATGATGGCACCAGCATATACAAGAATTTAATTAAAATTAAGCTACAAAGGGCAGCAAAAGGTTGTAAGTTTGTAACTCTTTCAAGGGCAATAGTTGTGGTGAAAAGTTGTGACTCATTCAAATATGAAAAGTTGTGACTCCCCCGATAATAAGGTACAGAGGGAGATCATTTCCTTGAGGAGAGAGTATCAATCAATCATAAACCAACACTTTGTGAAGAAATATTATATATCTAGCCTAGTGAACTACACCCAAAGAGGACAAAAACCCTCCAAGATAAATCAAAAGTTTTTGGACAAAAAACCCCTTAAATTGTCTTACAGGCCTAAGGACAAAAGCTTTTATTTCTCATCATCATGTTTTGGACAAAAACCCAAATCTTGACTCCAAGGAAAATCAGGAGATCTAACAATGAAAACCCTTATTCCTCATTATCAAGTTTTGGATGAAAACCCAAAACTCGAGCAGCAATTCATAATTTTATTCAGCTTGTATTTATAAATATAAACACAATTATCATTTAGAAATTGGAAAATTATTTTAAAAGAAAATGTAAGCAATGTTCTAGAAAGGGACATTATAAGTTCTTCCAGTTTGAACACCTTCTGATAGTGATTCCCAACATAGATCTTTAGATAAAGCTCTGCTGACTACAAAAACAGTCATGAACATTCTTTGAAAATTTAAGTTCATAATCAAAATTCTCAAAGATATGAGTACAGATATGAGTACCAATATTGGGACAGAAAAGTCATTAAATATGAATGTGTAAGGATATTAATGACAGTATGGTACTATCATATATATATATATGTAGTCACCAAATTTTTTGGGTACAGGAAGGTCGATATAGTCCTCATGCATATTTATCCATAAGAATCCACAAGGGTGTGATCCATAGCAATCCAAGAAGGGATGGAACATCCCAATTGTCTCTTCTTTTCCCAAGAAGGGACAGAATGTTGTAAACCTGAACCTGAAAATGTTAACTACCGCCACTGCACAAATATGAACCAAAATATAGAATATATATAAAAATACTTTTTATTTATGAGAGTCCTTGTAAAAACAACAAAAAGTAATTTTGTCCTAGTATCACCAATAAATAGACAGCCAAAGATCTTCAGTGGGCCAACCTTGTGTGGAGAAGCCACAACTCCTCCCTAGAAATTCTAGGGTAAACCTTCTTCCAAAAGACCCTTTTGAAACGATTATACAGATTTTTATAATGGAGAAGGGTGGGGCTAGAAGATGAAGTCTATGCTAGAAGTAAAATTCTCTAACCAAGCAATCACCATCAATTTATGATTGACTGATCAATCATTCTCAATCTCTTTAGTTAACAATGTGCAACAAATTCGAACAAAACTGCTAACTGCATGCTAATTTTAGTATCTCTTAACTAAGTACTAACTGTCCCTTTATTTAAGGAATTCAATCCGTTTATTTAACTATGTGCAGAGATTCTAACTGAACTTGTTGTTCAGTACAAACTGTCCTTGATTTTATGGAAATGAAATTGGTTCACTGTTTACAGACTTTGAGTGATTGCTGGTTCATTACATGGAATGCCTTAGTAGTCTCTTTCCACAAATGACAACAAAATGCTCAACACGACTCTTCATGACCTAATGGCTCTTCAAACCTTGCCCATGGCCTTTCATGTTCACCCCATAGATTTTCATGTTCCTTCATTACTCATCAAACCCATACATGTCCATTTGTTGCTTAAAGAAAGAATACCTATTTATGAACAAGTAAAGGATGAAATAGAGCATGGAGGCATTCTTTAGTGAATGTATCACCGAGGGAGGCAAGATGGACTGTTGAAATGACAAGGAAAAGATGAATTAATATTCATGAATGAAGCACCAGACTTGATAGCAAGATAAACACCATAAGTTGCATCTCTTATCTTGCACTTGTTTGCTCTATGCAATTACAATCAGATAGACAAGCAATTGCCACTACCAATGGTTTTTCCCCACACCCAAGTTTTTCAAGATAAAAATTCTTGCATTGCGAGAATTGTTTGTTTTTTTGTTCTTATTTCCAGAGTAGCATTCCAGTCCTCGAATTAGCTTTGAGCTTTCCAAGTAGCACAGTATTACAAGTTGTTTGGTTTGTTAATTTGAAATTTCCAGGACACTGTACTTTAATTTAGCATTTCTTAATATGTCTATCTTCAGTACTAGAGTGTGTAATCTCCCCACCTGACCCTAATACCTGGCATGCAACAATCCTTCCTTACCTTAGGTGCAGTCCATTCCCATCTCACATTGTTAAATAGAATGATGACCGAGATGGTTATACAGAGAACTAATGCATATGTTCAAATAACTAAAAGGTACAGCTTTAAAAAAAAGTGTAGTCGGAAATAAATAAATCATGTAAAGTCAATAACACCACATGCAATGTTTGATACAATTCTTGCAAATGATAATTAATGTTACTATACGTTTTTCCCAATTATGTGTAGTGTGTGCATATTTGTAACTGGTGGGATCCAACGCGCCACAACTGATTGACATTACTACAGACTGAGATAAGGATAATTTTTGGTTTACACTGAAATAGGGCCACCAAAATATAGTAAACACATCACGCATCTACTTGGAATGCAGAAAAGGATGCTCTGTTTACTTTTACAGGAGTTTCCAAGTTTTATAAGCTATTATTTTTATTTTGTGCCAAAAATGGGAAACATGTATAGTGGAGACTATCATGCTTATTGATTATTTTTTATTTGTTCTTCCCCATATATGCCAACATGAGCTTTTCATCATTCTGCTCTGCATCTGTCTGATAGTTTTCTATTATTTTTAAGGATTTCCTGGGATACCTATCATTTGCCTTTTTCCAACAATTTATCTTGATAAATTGAGAAAACATCTATCTTTTGGTCTGCAACAAAATTTCCAGATAAATATTTGCTTCTATGCAGACTCAAGAAGCTCGCATAAAACTGAAAAATAACAAAACACATGTTGAACTGTTGAGAGAATATCTCTTCAAACATTGCTCACCATTCGTAACTGTAAAATGCATTGCAAAGCTTTCATTGAGCTCTACAGCAGGCAATTAATCATTGTAGGCAATATGTTTTGGTCTCGCTGTATAGAGCTTCTAGGGCTTATGGGGTAGAGGCTGATTACAAACAACAAAATATGGGTTATTTGTGTACTGTTATCCTTGTTTCATGTTCGAAGGCATGACCATTTGGAAAAGAATCGTCCTTTGTTTCAGTCGAGATCTTGGGAGCAGCCATGATGATGCGACAAATTATTAAACAATTAAAATTGAAAATCCGTCAAATAAGGTCCAAAATCCTTTGATGAGAACATTTCTGGTAGAATTTTGACCAACATGACAGGTTTTCAAGCCAGTATGCTTTACAGTTCAAGAGATATTAAACTTTCAATTTTCAAGGGCCAATCTACAGAAACAATTAAATTCTGTTGCAACTGGAGTGAACCGGATTGGCAGAAAGATTTGTAGCATCATTTTTGACAATGTGGCCCGTTTCCAGGTCAACTCAGCTCCTAGTTTTTGAGATATTAAAGCTTCAATTTTTGTCGGTCAAATTATGAAAAAGATTAAATTGGGGGGTTTATTCAGTTAAATGGAATTAAATTTCTGGGTTTTGATTGTAATGATGTTATCATAATTCTGACAAAATTTTGTGAGAGAAGGTTAACCTAATCAAAGTTATGCCTCTTTATCTCTCCCAGCCTTTGAGGTTAGAAGACGGGCTTCAACTACACATCTTTTGCCAAATCCTAACCTTTAAAAAGTGAAGGTTAGAAAACAAAGTTCAACTATGTACCTTTTTGCTAGTTTCTAACCATTTGGAGACTAAAGATTTTTCAAGCAAGTTAGAAAATGAAGCTCAACTACACATTTTTTTCCCTGGTTTCTATCTATGCTACCATGCTCAGCTTGTAGCAACTTGTGAGCCTCATCATTTTTTAGCATTAAAGAAGAAACTTGCTAGCATGCTCAGTTTTTAATGGCTTGCTAAACTCACATTTTTTAGCATTAAAGAAGATGAGGTGGTTTCTATAACTACCCATAATGTGCATATTAAGTAGGAAGCATATGCACATTTATAAAAGCATAACGGAATTGGATTTTTGTCAGAAGTTGTAACTGCAACTACTTTGTTAGGCGTGACATGTTTGCAAATTGTGAAAAGATAGACAAGGAATTATAAATTGTTCAACAAAGTATTTCAAACAGATACCATCGTATGGAACACAATAATTGCAGGTCTGCACAGAACAGATTTGTTGAAGATGCTTTAGAAACTTTCAAAGCAAATGCAATTTGTAAATGTAAAACCAGATTCTTCAAGCCTTGCCAACACCAAACTTCCCATCTTGCACCAGAATGGAACTTTAAACAAGGCATGGACTGTTTGACAAAATGCCTTAACAAAATGTTACTTCATGGAATGTCTTTGGGTGCAGGGTATTCACAAAAGGATTTGCTCAAAAAGCTTTACAAAAATTTCAAGCAAATGCAATTGGCAGGCATAGAGCCAATTTCACAACTTTTTCTAGCATCCTCCATATATAAGCTAAAATGAAAGCATTGAATCAGCATTTACACATCCGTCAGACCATGAAGGAGAGAGGAATCTGTCAGATGTTGTAGTTCCTTTGGCAGACCTGCATGTAGCAAATGGAAGCAAAGACTAGGCATGCTAGCAGAAAATGGATACTTCGACTAAAGGAATGATGACCTCTCTTTCTTACAAATGTTGAATGATACATTTTTAGTAGATTACACTACAGACACCCTCAAGTACTTGGCAAATGCAATAAGCAATTCCCAACTCCACAACCATCATTAGAATCCATGCACATGCAAGTGTTAAAATGGAAGCTTTGGATCGGTTCGATATACATTAAAGAATAATGGAAAATGGATTTTTGTCAAGAATTAAAGTTTCAAATGCTCCAATATATTTATGCAAAGGAATGTGAAAGCATAAAAGCATGTGAACTGTGACATAGAGCCTTAAAAAGACATGATCTCATGGAATGCATGATTGCTGGAAACTCACAAATGAATTTATTAAAATGGCTTTAGAAACCTTAAAGCAAATGCAAATAGAAGCGTCATTTGAATCCTATAATATTTGCCAAAATCCTTTTTGCCCATGCTTGCTAGCTTGAGGATGCTCAAAGTAGTATCATTAAGATGCAACTGTAAACCCCTGGTGATTGTGTAGACATCTTCTCTTGGTGCCTACAGTTTGTACATGAATGTAAGCTGAGTATTTCCAACGACACTGCTATTTTTAGTTGGACCCTAACGATGATGCAACTTATGTTCTTCTCATAAACATCTATGCAGAAGTGGGCAAGTGTGGTGAGGTTCAAATGGTAAGGAGATTGACAAAAGATAGAGGACTAAAAAACAAATACCTAGATGTAATTGGATCGTTCATCGACGGCCATGAAATTATACATGCCTATCGTGTAGGGGACAGATCATACAGATATGCTGATATCTGTTAAGTCCCCGTGAATTAGGAAAATTGTAGCCATAAACTCCAGAGAGTAGAGCCAACCAAGAAAAAGTTAATCAACTAAAAAAATAAAATAATCATTGTGGAGGCTGACTCAATATAAGAAATAATAAATGAAATAGTGTGTGGTTGGTTGTAGGGACGACTACAGCAATGTGCCTTCTCAAAATTAAGGTACATGACTTTTCCCACCATGGAAGATATAACAAGAGAAGGGATACAAATCAAAGGGAGATCAGAAGCAATTAAAAGGAGATTAGAAGCAGACAAAGGAATAAAATTACAGCAGACTAGAATATAATTAGAGCAAACATAAACACATCAGTACAGCAGATAAAAATATAGCACTACAGAAGGACATTAAACATATTATTAGCACAGAAATGAATATATGTTGTTGAGCAGATTTAAAAGCTAGAATCTGCGGATCAAAGAAGTAGAAATCAGCATTCAATCGAAGAAGGAAAAATATTGTTAAAACCAAATCTCAGCAGAATTGAACTCAGACAGCAGTATATATCTACTGGTTTGAAGTAATTCGAATAAATATATCAATTCATTCGAAACTTCATCCAATCTACCATTCCATTGTGGAGGGGAGATATGGTACATGCAAGGAGGGAAAGTAGCCAAAGATCCATCTGGCTTAAGCAGGAGGCTGAATGATGGATGTGCTTCTGTGCCCCTGAACTCTTAAGAGTTAAGCAGGAAGCAGTATGGCAGTTGTACTTCCATGTTCCTGAGCTTGTTGGATTGTCTCAAAGGCACCTTGTATGATCTCCCATTGGTGCTCCGTAATGGCGATGGATGGTTTGGGTGGAACTTCAAAGGCATCTATTGAATATCTTGAAAATTGTAAATCTACAAGTACAATAATGAATTTTATGTTTACATATTCTGTGACACTAACCTGGTTGCAGGCTCACAATTAGGATAGTAATTAAACAATAAACATTTCCAAGCATCATCCAAACCCTAAGCTGGGAATTTTAGGGTAAATCATGTAAACTACCAATAGGAGACATTACAAATACCCATTGACACGGAATATCTATGCAAATTTGGAAAATTGACTTGACAAATTAGGGCAGCAGGTAATTTCCAAATTTAAGACATTTACTTAATGGTATGGAAGGAAAGCAAAAAGAGTTATTTATCTGCCACCATCAGTGAAAAGTAAGCAATTGCATTTGGTTTATTAAACATAACCCATGGAACAACTATTAGAGTTGTTAAGAACATTCGAGTATGTTCTGATTGCTACACGGCATATAGATTCTAAATTCATCTCCAACATTATGGTCCGAACCATTTCAATCATTTTAAACATGGACAATGTCCTTGTGAAGATTACTGGTGATGTTAAATGAAACAATCTGAAAAATAGGCTTGCAATATGATAATATGCATTCTATCAGATATCCAATATTAATAAAAGGAAATCCATCAAAGCATAACAGAAGTTAGATTTTGCAAGATGCTGTAGTTACATGGGTCCTATTAGATATACATGTAAAATGCGAAATCATGGACAAAGCACTTGAATTGTTTGACAGAATATCTTGAAGAGATATCATCTCATGGGATGCAATGAGTGCAGGCATATTAAGAGGAAATGAGATTAAAATACCTCACTCGGGAATTGAATGCAATTGATTGTTTATCTTCACAAGCTTGGTGTGCCTTAGGCCATTGCTATAGTTTATAATGAGATCATGAGAATGGCTTGAAAACCTTTCAACAGACCATCTACATTGATTCTCGTTTACAGACCATCAGATTGATTCTCATTTTAATTATGCTCATACTCTTTGTGGCCATAAATATGTTACTATGGAGGCGTTTGAAAATGGTATCAACTGCTATCAAAGTGCAATACAAATTGAACCTTGACATTATTATGCTCATACTCTTTGTGGCCATAAATATGTTACCATGAAGGCGTTTGAAAATGGTATCAACTGCTATCAAAGTGCAATACAAATTGAACCTTGACATTATTATGCATGTATTTTGTAGCAGTGGAGGTCTAATAAAGCATAAAGAACAAAAAAATTTCTTTAATTCAAAACTTGCAAAGGGAATGATATTTGAGTTCTCCATCGAAGGAAAGGATGTCATTCAATATAGTTGAAGCGCATGTCCTCAATGGCATGTTGTTGGTGAACAAATATTTATTTGCCTCAATGATCAAGAAAGATATTAGTTTTATGTTCTTGACAATCTTGAAGGTGAGCTGGTTACAAGCTAAGTTGCCGGTTTGGATTCGGGTTCGGATGTGGGTTCGAGATTCGGGTTCGAAATTCACTCAAAATTTTTTGGGGGTGGGTTTGAATTTGTTTGGGTTCCTCCATACAAAACTTTATATATAGATAGATAGATATACATATACATATACATATAAATATACTTATATATATGTATGTATGTATATGCAGCAGAAAATAAGTTCACACACCACTGTGCTAATAGTAAAGCAACATAGCAAAATACACCACCATATATATTAATGTTTTAGTCCAAATGACATATGTTTACCTTTCTAGCCTTTTCAGTGGTCTATTTTAGGGTTGGGGGGTTGGATTGACTAAAATAGACCCAAAAAAAAACTTTAACAAAGTCAAGAAAATCTATTTTTTGGCCAAATTCGGACTGGGTCCTGCCACATATTTGCAAATTTGCCATAAAAATGGCAGCATTTGCACTGGGTTCCTCTGACAGAATTTGGGCAGACTTTTGCAAGAATATGATAAGGACCAGACTTTTGCTAGAACATGACCAGACTTTGGGGTTGCCAGGGAAGAATTTGGTAACATAGGTTACAAATACAAATGAAGTAGACGCAGATGGAGAAGTACATCACAATAACCTATAACTCGAAAGTTGCAAGTTTCTACTTACCTCTTTTGCAAAAGTGACTTTTGTCATATATTTGTAATAGGTCGGAAAATAAGCTTTGTTCACACAAAAGTTCAGAATATCCACACAACTCAAATGAAGCTTATTTATTTTTCTCAAAAGGTAAAGGTAGTTGAGGTAGTTACCAGGTGGTTACAAGCTAGTTATCAGGGAAAGTGCATAAATACAAAGTTGTTTGTACTTGACGCAATCAAGGCAAGAGAAATCCCCAATGGAGATGTCTGACCTTGCAACTAGAAATTACATGGCGGAAATGACAAAACAAAGCAATAATCAACACCAGAAAATAAGGAACAATGCTCTTTAATTATCATCAAGTTGGCCTGCAAATGCAGATTACAGATTTTCAACAAACATGCCTCATTACTAAGGACATAAGCCTTATTCCCGATCTGCACTATCAGATATATTGGCTATCCTCATTCCCCCAAATCTCTCTCCTAAACAAGAACTACTACCCTACTTATATACAAGATCGCCAACCACAAGTTGGCCTATCCGATTAACAATCTCCAAGATAAAGAAACGTATTACAACATATAGGTCAAGACCTAAATCCATAAGAACACCCCCAAATAGATAGATCATGACGTGCGAACGCTTAAGATCGGCCACATGTATAAGATCATAGAATGATGCGCCATGAAGCTTCGCACAACATGAATCTCCATCGCAAGCCGAATCTCGCCAACTGACCGTTAGAACAAGAAAGCACTATAGGACCAAACCTATCATAAGATAACTTCATCTGGAAACATCAGATCGAGCTACAAAGCTAGACATAGGATCTTAATGATGCCTAGATCACAACATAAGGATCGCATAACATAAAAAGCCAACTGGAACGATCATTACCAAAAACATAGAAAACTGCCCAACTGGAACCGAACAACAAACAAACTAAAACAAAATCTTTTTGGGTGATGCAAGATTGTCAACGACCCAAGGATGCTCCTGCATCAGACACCCCAGGTGAATAGAAGATGTTCCATAAGAGGAACTTATGAACATATGACAAGATTTAAGACAAATCCCATGCTCATTCTTGACCCACATATCCTCTTTGTCTGCAACCATCATATTCTGCAAATGGCTACACCTACTATCCGAATCCTCAAACCTAGTAGTATACAATCCATCATTAGGTACTGCTTGCTACTGCTTCCACGACCACTACTCTGATTATCCAACTCACACCAATTGCTTCTGCTTTTGTCGCTCCTACATTCAACAATTAATGTCTTCTTTCTCCTCTACTGCTTGACTCCACCTCTGATATTATTTAATAACTCCCTTCTTTCTGATCCATTCACAAGATCCTATCGCTCATTTGATACCACTTCGGTGACCTGCTACTGCAACACTATCTTGTCGTCATCAATCTTCAACTCCACCGGTTTAGGTTCATTCATTAAATCCTTCAACAACTAAACAACCTCAGAAATCCTCTCAGCCACCTACTGCAAATCCATCCCTTCTGATCCGAAGCAATTTGATCTTCTTAGGTGTAAGTCCTCATTACACTCAAATTATCAGCCTTCCTTCCCTCCTTCAAAGGAATTAAAGTGAAATTCTTGCCATCCTTCATTACAGACACAACATTCCTTCGACAATCATGAATAGCTCCAACATCACACTACCAAGGTCTTCCAAGCAAAATATGGCAAACACTCATGTTAACCACATCACATAATACCTCATCCCAGTATGGTCCAATGTTGAACTTAACCCAACACTTCTCTTTAACCTCCACCATATGGTCATCTTGAAACCAACTTATCCCATATGGACAAGGGTGTTTAAGTCTCATTAACCCAAGCTTTTGTACCATCTCCTCTGATACAAGGTTATCAATACTACCACTGTCCATTATAACCTTGCAACATTTGTTTTCTAATTTACAAACTGTTCAAAACAACTGTCTTCTCTGAACAGGCTCAAATTCCTTCTTACTCAACATAACTCTCTGGAACATCAGTGATTCTCCCATCTCAAGTGCAGCCTCTCTTTCAATAGGTTCATCCTCAGCTTGCTCCTAATGTGCCACCAAGTTCTATTTGCCCTTACCTTTGCTAGAATTTTCAGAACATTGGAAAGTCGTATGACCAACATTCCCAGACTTGAAACAAGTACCTTTGAAACCACTATTGCTACTGCTCTTTCCAAGAATCTTTAGATCAGGTTCCCCTTCAACAAGCAGCTTTCCTTTGCCCTTGTCACCAATAGGTTTGTCCCTTCCCTTAGGTTTTCCTTGTCTTCTCTTCAACTTGTCTTCTGCCTTCAAGGCATACTGATAAGCATCTTCAATTGCACTAATCCTCAACATACTCAACTCATCCTAAATGTTAAGTCTCAGACCATTGATATATCTAGCCACCTTCTCCTTAGATGACTCTCGATGTCCAAATCTAATTTGCATCTTGTAGAACTCCTCGGTGTACTCCTTAACAGTCATATCCTTTTGCTTCAAATTCTGCAGTTTCTTAAACAATTTCAATTAATAATCCTCCAGTATGAACTTGGCCTTAATTCTAGAAACCATAATTGTCCACCTAGTGATCTTAGGTTCACCATTATCTTCCCTATCTATTTCCACCATAAGGCAACATGACCCCTCAACTTAGTCTGTGCTAGCCTAACCCTCTGTGGATCCTTAATATCTTCAAGCTCAAAGTAATCTTCTAATTCACTAATCCAATCTATCAAATCCTCAGGATGTAATGAACCAGAGAAATTAGAAACATCAAGTCTATGACTCTTACCCATTTATGCCATAGCCCTCAGTATTCTCTCTTCATTTGCAGGGATCTCAACTTCAACTGTCTCAAGATCTTTAGCAGCTTCTTCATATTCATCTTCAATTTCAAGGTTCCTTCTGACCCCAATCAAAGCATTTTGAATCTCAATCCTCATCTCATTCCTGAATTTCTCCATCATTTGCTCTAGCCTTCTAGAGTTCATTCTTCTAGGCGACATTCTTGCAAATTTAAGGAATCACTTTCTCAAATTCCTCAGCCTCGGTGATCTGATCACCAGTGTTGATTGCCCTAACACAACTAAGCAATCTACCAACACCCACAATCTGCCTCAAACAATCTATTTGTACAGAGAATCAACAACTTGTCTCTCAACCGATCCACCAACTCTTCCTGTGGTTCCCTTTGTGCAACCCTCACAATTGTAGGTCAGATCTGTCTTCTGTCACTCCACAACCAGGATCTTCAGGATTCACAATCTCTGGGATTCGATTTGATCAATCCTATTGTTGAAACTCTTTTTGTCATACCCAATCAACAACAAATCCTATTCCTGACCACCTCGCGCAAGCCACTGGTTGATGAAGGTCAGATCCTCGGTTCTCCCACACCACAAACAACGAATTTGCAACTTCACAAGCTCAGGAACTCGGATTTGCAACCTCAGGAATCGCAGTTGTGCTTTGATACCACTTAACGCAATCAAGGAAGGAGAAATTCCCAATGGAGATGTCTGACCTTGCAACTAGAAATTACACAATGGAAATGACAAAACAAAGCAATAATCAACACCAGAAAATAAGGGACAATGCTCTTCAATTATCATCAAGTTGGCCTACAAATGCAGATTACAGATTTTCAACAAACATATTATTAAGGACATAAGCCTTATTCCCGATCTGCACTATCAAATATATTGGCTATCCTCATTCCCCCCAAATCTCTCTCCTAAACAAGAACTACTACCCTACTTATATACAAGATCGCCAGCCACAAGGTGGCCTATCCGATCAACAATCTCCAAGATAAGGAAACGTATTACAACATATAGGCCTAGACCTAAATCCATAAGAACACCCCCAAATAGATGGATCAGGATGTGCGAACGCACAAAGAGTTTGGCCACATGTATAAGAACATAGAATGATGCGCCATGAAGCTTCACACAATGTGAATGTCCATCGCAAACCGAATCTCGCCAGCTTGACTGTTAGAATAGGAAAGCAATATAGGACCAAACCTATCATAAGATAACTTCATCTGGAAACATCGAATCGAGCTACGAAGCTAGACATAGGATCTCCATGATGCCTAGATCACAACATAAGGATCGCATAAGATAACGAGCCAACTGGAACGATCACTACCAAAAACACAAAAAACTGCCCAACTAGAACCGAACAGCAAACAAACTAAAAGGAAATCTTTTTGGGTGATGCATGATTGTCAACGACCCAAGCATGCTCCTACATCAATACTATAAGAGGGACATTTATTTCCAAAGGGAGAAGAAATTTGAGAACTTTTCAAGAGATTGTATCAAAATTTTGGCTTGAAACTTTGCATCTAAGTGTTTTTGGACTTGTATATTTTCAAAAAAACAATAAAGAATGCATTTGGTTCCTCATATGTTAAAATGGTAATCCCTTCGTGTATTTGTAGAATCCATTGGTTTATGATTCAACTGATGTTTGCAATAGATGAAGCACAGTCATACCCTAGTATTTTGGTTTGAATGTGTTAAAAGCGACTTCTTTCCTCATGTGTTGAAATTTATTTTCTTTCTTTTATCATTGTTGGATATCAAACATATTTTGTGATAAAACCCCCCTTTTGTAATTTGTCAAAATTTCAATTTGTATTCATATGCCTACCATTGTGGTTTTTGTTATGCCACAAGAACCCCCCACACTCTTCAACACCAATCCTAAATCTAAAGAAGGCATAATAACAACTAAAAGAACCCTTTTTGCCATTTTGCACATTGTAAAGAAGACAAAGAAATAGAGCAATCATGAGAAGAGAAGAGAACAATGAAAAGAAGGCAAGAGAACATCAAAACTACATGACTAACCCAAAAGCGATATAATAATGAAAAATGGCACACGTTGAAGGTTTGCATGGGATCAAAGGGTATAATTTGTGCTTGGTGATAGGGACACCATGCCTCATGCCCTTGGAGCTAGCATGGTAGTGTGTCACTCAACCCTCCTAAGGGTCCCTATTCTTTAACTCTATGAGGGGCATTGCTCCCAAACCCCTACAAACCCCATGAGGGGCACCCGCCCTAGAGCCCCACAACTAATTCAAGGGGCGCAAGAGCTTGACCTTGCCTACAACTTCCATATAATCAATCAGGAGAAATAAACTTACCTCTTGACAATCAAAGAAGCCGGTGATCCTACAGAATACATCGTGACTTAAGAATCAATTGATTCCTAACTATCTGTATACTCCAACCACAAATTAAGATGTTGATCCCAACAATGTCAGATAGGTTGATGAGAAGACACGAGAGGGATTGTTTGAGGTTCCATTGGATGAGGCAATCCCTCATAGGTGACTCAAACTTGCATTTTGATTTTGATGCAAAATTAATGGATGTTGATTAGGGTCAATTGCATATTTTATATGTTTTTGGTCATTTTGCAGTTGAAACTTGCAGCCTTTGGGCATTAGTAGTAATTTTTATGTAATACAGTAATATATATGTACATTGACCATGAAAACAATTAATTTTCGTTCATTTATTTGTAAACTCTCATGTGAAATTTCAACTCAACCCTAATGTTATGTATTAAGGTTCCATAATATATATGATAAATGTTTTATCAATGTTATTAAACGAAAAATCAAAATTCCTATACTTTTTAATTTTCTCTATTTTCTAATACACATCCCAAAAATGCATCCCAATTCTTGTCCCTATCCCAGAAATTCAATGTAACATAGGCGTGCAAATGAATTTTTTATCAAGTAAAGAATAAGTTGGCTTGTTTTGATATTCATCATCCTTGATTGTAACTCAAAGGTGATCATCAACCCAAACATGCGTGGAGATGATGCTTTTGTTTAAAGATTGAATAACTTTATAATTTACAAAAAAATACACCAACCAAGACATATATAATTTACTTTTTTATGAGTGAATTAAAAATACCTATGCAACACCATTGTTTTGATAAATTTAATATAAAAGTTATGAGGTGTCCCTATATTTTAACACTAAGAAGCATTCTACAATGGCAATTGGGCATGGAGTCTCATTTCATGACCATGTACATAAAAGCCAAAACACAACCTACACATTTGAAAATAAATAAAACTATACAACAAAAAATATAGTTGGCAAACTAATTCCCCCATTTATGGTATCTACAAAGCTAAGTTTACATTTAATCCTTAAGAAGTAACAAAATGGAAACCGCCATCTCAAGGTTGAGTGAAAATGAACTTTGATGGAGCTCCAAGACTACATCAATTGAACTACAAGGAGCTTGATTTGAGATTATTCTTAGAATTGATAGGCATGACCTCAAAAAAGCTAAAAGAAAGATTTCAATGAGCCTCAACCCCAAACATATGTTGTTGATCTTCAAATATGCCAAATTTGCGACATTAGAAATGTGGAGATTGAGAATGACTCCATGGTGATAGTTAATCCCAAATTTTGAAAATGATGCTCACCAAACTGGAAGCTTAACAATATTTTGCAACTAGCATGGTCATTATTGGACTCACTAAGAACTTTGCAATTGGGCATGTTTACAAGTAAGTGGCAAATAAAATTTCTCACCTAAATATGCAATTGACAAGGATGAGAATTGTCCCATTAACAACAATGCATAGATGTGGGAACTTTTTAATTCAAAATTTAACCTGTAACATAAACATTGAGGAGCCAACAAAATCCATTATATCAACAACATTAGATTGAACACATTGATCTTTTGACCTCCAAGCATTTTGGGAAGATTGACATCATATCATAAACTTCCATAAGGTCAATGCAAGTAAATCATTACATTTATGAATGATAGATTGTCAAATCACAAAATTCCAACTAATGCATTGTGTTGATAATTGAATGATTTGAATGAATCCAATAATCTCACAAATTAGTAGGGGTTAGGTCCTATTATGTATCAACTACCATGATTAATATGAAAGTTGTTGAGCCAAACATCATGATACGGAGGCAGGAAGGGACTGGAAGTCTTCAGAATACTGGCTATATTTTATATGTGTTCAAAGCCATTGAACCAAAACATCATGATATGAAGGCAAGATGGAAGTGGAAGTCTCTAGAATACGGGCTATATTTTATATATGTTCCTATTTCGGCACACTCAATCTACATGTTGGAATTAGTAATAATGAATATGGATACAAGGATGGTGTGTGTCTTCTAGGCAATACAATAGAGCAATCAACAAAGAATGAAGAGAGTTTTCAATAATAAATCTGGAACCGTCCTTTATGCAGTGCAATGGCTTCTCAGATAGGAATTCCTAGCGACAAATCACCATTGCAAAGTTGACTTAGACATGGCCTTGATGTTTGGAGTTCTCTTAGCAACAAATCATTCGTTACAAAGTTAACTTAGACAGGTCTGATCAAAGAAAATTGTTGCATGGTCTAGAAACAGTTCTACAAGATGATGTTCTTCTAAGAACTGTTCTGCAAGATGATATTCTTCAAGCTGTGGCATCCTTCATCAAATAGGTTGTACACACGAGAGGGCTTGCATGAATAGGACTAGAAGCTAGCTTATTTGATCCTCCTGTTAAATTAGTTCTAGTTGGGCATAATATATAGGTATAGCCCCCATGCTGATAGTCTAGTTGTATGTTGTTTTGGTTTCAATTTCTAGGTATTTTGCTATTACTAATATTAGCCCATTGGTATTAGGGAAGTCCATGTAATTGTTTCAGTCCAGCAGGGACCCAAACTCTGTAATCTTTCTGTTTTGCTATAATTTAATATAATGGATGTGACCCCCACAATTCCTATCAACCAATTTTAATTCACGTGACTATGCTAACACTCTGATTTTACAGCCAACATCGAAACACCATATTGAAATATTCTAGACTTTTCTAAGACTTCAGGGCTGAACGAAAAATTTATAAACCAAAACAAACATGATATTCATAATCTTACTTGAGTTCATGCATTTGTTCAACAAAATTGTCATTTGAAGAAAAAGGGGATTCTCCCGAACATGAGAGGCGAATGAGTTTTTGCAAGGCTGTTAAACTGTTGATTGGTGTGGTGTTCACGAATAACAGACAATCTATGTTGATGCGATTATATGAATCCTCGCAAAATAAGTTACTAACAGAGTGTTCTAGAGTATAGAAATAAAGCAAGTGAAGAGAAAAATGAAAGCAACATAACAAAATACAGCTATCATTTAACTATTGCAGCGTTCGCAGTATTCAGAAGAAATACGCTTAAATTGCACCAGTTTATACGAATTCTAACACAAAATATTGGCAAGAAAATAAGAAAAAACATTAAGTTTCAGAAACATTTCTATTAACCATACTAGACCTTCAAAAAATAGTTACAATCTTGACAATATTTGGGTATTCCCCCAGGTAAAGAAAATGGGGAAGAAACAGACGTTTCATACACGTTTCTGTAACCCGCATTACATCTTATACAAGTATCTATCCAACGCGTCCTTTGCCAAATCGAAGAAGATTTACCAAACAAAACTGCGAATTGATATGTTCGACTACGGCCAAAAAAATACTAAACCCTTGCTAAAAAATTCACCTGGACAAAAGCGAGCTAAGCTAACCTGCATTACGGCTTATACAAGTATCCGAAGCGTCCTTTGCATACAATTCAAATAAGATTTACCAAACAAAACTGAGAATTGATCCTTTCCACTGTGGCCAAAAAAATACTAAACCCTTGCTAAAAAATTCACCTGAACAAAAGCGAGCGAAGAAAAATATGAACTTCTCATTCAAGGAAACCTGTCCGGGTGAGCACGGCATTGCGAACTCTGCTGAGATCCCTGCCTTTGAGCGTTCGTCCGGCCCCCTCGCACATAGAAAACGATGTCATTTGGCTCCGGGCCAGCTGCCGTGCAATCAATTGATGCGGCGGCACCATTTCCCCCTTGTCAAATAGTTCATCTTCCTCCCCCTGTTCATCCTCTTCATCACGAATTATCCGCAAAGCCTGCTCTTTCTTCCGCATATGAGACCAATCCGGGATATTAACAGGTGCAGACTGCGGTCTCCACCCCGTTGATGCCTCCTCTGTCTCATTCCTGCTGCGCGGCACCATGCGCGACGCCGATGGCTGCCGGCGAAGAGCATTTTCTCTCCTCCTCTCGTCTCTCCCGCTGTTCTTCAGATTCAACCTTGCCACCACCGCCCAGATCTCCTCTTCCTCGAATTCCTCGCCGCCTCCCTCCCCAGTCACTTTCCCCATTTCAGACAGAGTTGAAAACACATACGAACTCCGCCTTGCCGCCATTAGAATAAAAATTTCCCCGCTCAGAGCACTGGAAGTGGAAGTGGCAGTGGCATGAGCTTTCACAGATGGGAAGAAAACAAGGGTCTTTTTGGATAATGTATCGGGAACCTCAAAATGCAGCTACCCGGGGGAGGAAACAGAATGATCCGTATTTTCCCAGACACAAAGGTCGCCAGATCATCTCGCCGGTCGCTGCAGTGGCCTATTTATAGCTTCGAAATTTAGACAGTACACCATTTTTACGACATTCTTTGTCGCTTTCCCCACCAATTTGGTATATTTCTCTGTTCTTTCTTCCTTTCCCATGAAGAAAAAAAAACAATTGCTCCAATTGAACCCTGGATGGAGAGCTAATTTCTCTGTTTGGAGAAAGACGTGTCACCGACCATGGTGGAGCGTGGGGTCCTCGGGAGTCGGGAATAATTATAGTAGGAAGCTCCTCGTTGTGTCTTCCATTTCAAGTTGGTGAGGAGCAGTTAAGTGTATTTTTCTTTTAGTTGTATTGGTCAGTTCTATATGAAAATAGAAATGGATTTTTTTTATAGTTTAATATGTTTGGGGTTTATTGGGAAATAGCATTACTTACAATTTATGTTTTATTTATGTACCATTCACTTTTTACTCATTCAATCTTATATTTACTAATTTTGGTGTTTGTTTGGTTGTTGGAATTAAATAACACTGGAAAATGGTTTTTGGAATATGGCTAGAACCGTTTGTTTCATCTTGAATTCATAATGAGAAGATGGAAAATGTTGTTTGCATATGGATTTCAAAATATTATAAATTTTGTTTTACCCCCAATTCCCATTTAAGTGGAATTGGAATTGATTTTGCAATTCCACCTATTTAGATGGAAGATTCAAATGCTGGTTTTAGGGGTAAATGGGAATTAACAAATCCCTATTCCAGTTTCATGTTTTGAACACAAACATCGAAAATGTCAATTTTGGGATTTGACAATCCCAATTCCAGTCTAATTCCAGCAAACAAACAGGCTTAAAGAAATTAAAAATGATAACTAAAAGTCCATCAATAAATATATGACTACTAGAACATTTATGCATAAGTATTGACAATTTTTGAATGACTACAACGACATTTGTGTATACGTATTGGTAATTTTTCATGTGATTGTAGTGCATGATTATTGGGGCATCTTTAAGTAATTATCGGGCAATACTTTGAAATGACCATTTTTTGACCAATTACTAACTTTAAACAAACAAAAAAATGATAATTAAAAGTCCATTAATAAATATATTATGTCCCAAGAGCCACTCACTTGTACCCCCAGTAGTGAGTAATTTTTAATAAATATTGGGACATTTGTGCATAAGTATTGACAATTTTTTGAATGATTATGGGACATTTGTGAATAAGTATTGGTAATTTTTGAGGTGGTTGTAGTGCACAATTATTGATGCATCTTTAAGTATGTATCAAGAGACACTTTGAAATGACCACCTTTTGACCCTTCCATGCAAATAGATCTCATAGTGTGTGTCATTACTACTTAGAAGAAAGAACAATAGCTATAAGCAATTAAGTTGCATACATGGACAACCAAAAAATTGATGAAATTTGATGTATCACTAGGATATGTGAGTGTGTGAAGTTAGTTATAACAACTACCAGTATGCTTCCCCTAGATGACTTATAGCAAGATAGGACTACCTCGTACTCTATGCAAGAGGGACCTATCTATGTTACAAATAAGGCATAAATATTCTACCCCTTGCAAGATTTGAACTTGTGATATATCAAAAGATTTTAGTCTATTATTGAAGTTGAATAGTTATGACTGAGTTCATTATCGATCAAGTCTTGTTAAGTGTAAGGCCCTTTGCACAATAACGGATGAGGTCATAATTTATCCCTAATAATTTTACAGAAATGGATATCCTTTAATCCTTGCTCTTTGTCGAGCCAGTATCAATTTAGACTTGTGTTCTCTAATCAAATCACAAAAATGATTTGGGTTTGATATAAGTCCCTCCATTGAGAAAGAAAGAAAATGCTTAAATCATTTTAATATATTGAAATCAATTCATTTGACTACAAATAAGGCCAAGAAAGGGACTTGTCTTAGTGAAACATTTTTTATGGTTGAAAATACAAATATGAAGGTTGCAATTACCCTAGTTTTAGGGAGCTTTTTATTCAAGAACAAGTATAGCCAAAGGAATGCACTTTTAAACCATTGAGAAACTCATCATAATTGGATTTTGCCAAGGTGGTCATTCCAAGTTACTTTCTTGTATCATAAGCAATAGAGTGGGCATGTAAGTGTTATGATATAAAACATAGAGTGATGAATGACTCTAAGAGAAATCACATCTTTACTTTAAATAGATAACTAATCCAAAATTTATTTTGATTAAGGTTAAAAGCAAACAAACTATTCAATATTAAAGGAATTTATTATGCACTTAGAGGAGTTAAGTTGTCTCATTGAAGGTATAAATTATGGGGAACAAAAAATATCCATCCCTAGGATGTGATGGAACATTTGGATGTAAGAAATTTGGATCCAATATTTTAAGATGTGTATTGGGTTTGTACTGATTAATGAGAATAGATATAAATAAATAAAAATTCTAAGGGATGTTAGTTATTATGATGATCATTTGAACCTACATACTAACACTTTCTTTGATTATAAAGAGCTCTTGGCTAGACACATATATGAAGAAATTATATGTTTCAAAAATCAAATGACAAAATGATTGAAAAGAGATTTAAGATTTCTTCTATTTTATTCCATATCTTTGTAATTTTTTAAATTAAAGAATGAGATAAGAGATTATGTGTAAAATACATATCACTTGTGTTTACAAGATATGAGATAAAGCTAATATAACTTTGGTCCATTCATATGAAGAAGGATTTCCCTCACTTTCCATACAACACTTTTGAGACCATCATTGAAGAAATTTGATTGTTTGGAAGTAAAGATATTTAATAAAGTTTAGCTCTTTATTAGACCTCTTCAATTTCAACCAAATGAGATAAGAAATAATTGTAGCATATTTTTTTTATCATTATAATATTAAGGATGTACATGTGTCAAATGTTGTCTCGTATAGATTATCATACACAATCCTCGATTCAATTGTCTACATTGAGCCTATAAGGCAAATGTACACTATTTACTAAGAGTATTTTAAGAAGACCCATAAAGGTGGTTTCCTTCCACCTTCCATAGATATTGTTGATTTCACAATATTGAGCAAGGAAAGAATGGACAAGATGTTTTAAATTATTGATCTCTTAGGTATGGAATTGCATGAACATAAGAACTATTATCCAAAGGGACCCATTAACAAAGTGAGGACTAAAGGAAGGAATGCTATGATCATACTTATAATGAAACTAAGGATTCAATAAGGATATCTAAGCATGAACTAAACAAACAAATATGTAACATCCTTCATTCCAATTTTTTTATGATTATATGATGGTATAGTTCTATTCTAAAACTATAAGTGATTTATTGACGTATGTTAGATGCAGAGTATGTTTAACATATTTGTGTAGAATGTCAAATTATGTTATCATTGATATTGATTAAACTTAAATATATGATTGTATTGTTCTAACAACATTTTTGGGGGGTTGGTAAATATTTTGTTTATTATTAAAATAGTATAAAGTGCTCAAGTTACAAAATTAAAAAATAAAGAATAGAGAATCAACTCCTATCCATCCATCCTATCCATAATTACGTACATACCACATATGGCATCTATTTTCAAAACCCTAGAAGCTACCAACCCTCAACATCCAAGGTATATCATCTAGTACATACAATGTAGCAATTCACTGTCCAAAATTACTTATACACATATACAATACATATGGAATATAATCAAAACAAAAAACAAGATTAAACCAAAATGTTGCTCGACCACTTGGAGAATGAATACACTGTCAATTCACACATGAGCAACCAGAACTCAAAATTAAGACCATCTCACCACACAAAACCACTCGCCAACATCTATTCTTTAGGGATTATTCATATCATGACCACAACCACGCCCACGTCGTCTGTTACCTCAACCCCCTATCACCTCGACCCCTGCCTCAGCCAACAACTAGAAGTTGCCTCCAAAAATACACCATTTTGAACTTGAGAAGGTTTTTGTCAAATTGTTCCCTCAATAACCCAATAGGAAACATAATCCCCCAATCTTGAACATAATCCTTGATGAGCCATCGATACTTTTTTTGCCTCCATACTCCTTTGATATTTTTTCGCCAATCTAGTCTTCGTTGGAAATGATGAAACCAACCCCTATTTTGACCAAGTTCACAACTGTCTCTAAACCAACCCATCATTCTAGATTCACACACCTCTCTACAATGTGTCTCACTTTATGACAAGTGTCCATATCCAAACCCTAGACATAGAAAATTAGGGAAACATCAATGTTTGACTAATACTTGAAATTTGAAACAATGAAATCCATACCCAACAACGCCTACACCAACATCAGAAAGAAAGATTCATCTATAGAAAAGATGATTTTCAACCGTTCTTCAAAAAATTTCCCTAGAAGGACATTTTTTTGTTTTTAGGCTTTGAGTCTAAAGCCCTCCTTCATATTCACCTTGCACCTATCAACCTCCACACCAATTTGCTAATACAATTTCACAAAACTAGACACATCAACTCAACATATATGGAAACCTCTCAAAAACTACACAATTTCTGACATCTTCAACAATGCACCATCTAAACATCCTCTCAAACATGTGTGGTAGGTGCTCAAAAAATCCCACCCACATTCATTGCACACCATCTTGTAAAGTCATCAATGTGAACTAATGATAGGCTCCACTAAATTTTCAACTATATTGGAGCCATATTTGTTAGCAAATGGGACCGTCAATTTGGATAGTGAATTTTCCAATTTGTTTCCCTCACAAAAAAATATGTGATACTTTGAATTCCTTAGAAATTTATAATTTATTCCTTATAACTTGAATGACTCTATCAATTTTTTATAGGTGAGCATGCCTAATGGTAATATTGGAATTGACAATGATATTTGAGTCACCTTCTAATTCTACTTGCTCTACCTTGATTCTTGATGCCAAATCCACTGCCAACAAAGTTGCTTGAAATTTAGCATCATTATTCCTGCCATTTTCCAATTTATTTGTTTCAACTGCCAAAATATTGTCATCTAAATCCCAAGCCACACACCCAACCCATGATGGGCCAAGGTTGCCTTTGGATGCCCTATCAAAATTGGCCTTGATCTATCTCATCTCTAGTTTCATCCATTGCACATCACATACTTTACTCTAGGAAGCCTATTAACATGTTGAAACTTGAGAAGAGGCCAACATTTTTTAAGGAGATTGTCAGCCAAACCAAATGAGAATTTGCTTGGATTTTGATGTGTCATGACAACATTGACCAATTCTGAAATAGAGTTTTCAATTCAAGTACATAATCTATTTGTAGACTCATATTTCCCTTAAAAATGTAGTGGTTTTGTTCCTTTCATATTTCCCAAACCACTACAAATAGACAAATTTTCTAGATACATAAAAATGTTAACTTGGTAGTTACAATATTCCAACTCTGAAACAAGTGCTTGATCAAGCTCGAGAAGGCAAAGGAAAGATTAAGTTTTTTAAAAATAAATTAGCAGTAATGAGAGGAGAAGTTATAGTGTAACAATAGAAGATCTGTAATGCCCCGCCAGGGAACCCAGGAGAAATTAACCTAAACATGCTACTAAGTGTACATAATATATTTTTTTCTTAAGAGTTTACAACAACAACTATGTACAAAAATGCGAAAGCAATACAATATAATTAGAACTCAAACATACAAGTACAACTCAAAAATAGATTACAAATCTCAAGGGTTCCTTAACATAGATTACGTAAATGCTAATTAATCTACTTAATGTAGCAATCATAGAAAGTCTCCACATAATGAAAATAAGTACAATATCATCATACATGCAATCTTGATACAACCGATACCACAAGGTATCCATAATGAAAGACATCATCTGCACATGTCACAGGGTATGTAACATAATCAACACAAGTATAATATGATATCTCTAAAATAACTGATACAATGATACGAGAACATAATATAAGAGAGATAAGAATACATCTCAAATAATGATAAATAAGAAGGTACAACTGCTACAAGGATCATCCAGCACTGGTACACGAACATCAGAATCTCAAATGGTAAAAGAATCACTACCACCCGACCTTGTGGAACCTAAATGGTCCACTCCCACCATGATAAGGAGATAACAAAAAACCCCACTTAGATATCAAACACCAAAAATCAAACACAGTACAAACTAATAAAGGGATCCTGAAAGCTCTCTAACTCAAAAGGTATAACAGGATAACAAAGGTAAAACATACTTAACCAGAGGCAACCAACACATGTAGAAAACCTAAGATGCATATGGGGAAGTGGCATCATATGAGCCAACTCTAGAGTTATCCTAGAAGTCCCTCAAGACCTTGATACCCTAGTGACTCTATGTGGTATCAATAATCCTCTCATATAGAAAAGGTACCAACAATGCTATATCCAAATCCATGCAGGCGGTAAGCATCATCTCACAAACCATCATAGTCTATACTAGGGCTTAAGGCATGGGTGAGGAACATAAACATCTTATTAATGTTTCTATCATAGTAGATTTTATTACATTATCACTTTATTATGTCACTTGCAATAAGTTATCATGGCAACCACTAGCGGGCCCCGACGCCTATTGCAAGCCACTCCCCACCTATACACTTAGTTAACATGCCTAGGTTCACAAATTAATTCACAAGAAGATGATAACAATAATCCTCAAATCAGTTCTTTAATACATCAGGAACACACTGGTTCTCAAACCCACAATACCATAACAACACTCTCAAGGTGTCCTTAAACATAAACTTCAATAGTACAACAACATGAGGTAAAAGTAAACATTCACACAACCCCAAGCCTCTGGTACTATTCCTAAAATAGGCAACATAAAACTCCCTTAAAACCCACAATCACATTAAAATACACTTCCATAACGACTCATAAAAATCTCAACAATTGGTTTGATACACTTAATTAATACCATAATTACAATATCCCTTACAATTTGATCGACTGAAATCTCAAGTTTATTTTACAAAATAAATCATTTTCTTTAATAAAACATCAAACCTATTTAATTTATACAAAATATATGTGCAAATAAATTATTAATTTGTAATTAGTAATTAATCTAAATAATAAAATCTAATTAAAAAAATCAATTAACAATAATAATAAACTTATCATTAATAAAATCATAAAATTATTAATTTTAAAAAATTAAAATTTATTTTTAAAAAATAATAATAAATTAACGTGGGGAGAGGGGGGATCCCATAGCTCCCACCCCCACGTGGCCCTCACCTTGGCTGCTAACGACAACTAAAGGTTGTCGTAGCGGCCTCCCTTGGGAGCCATTCATAGCATTGCTGCCATGGACTCCCTTGGGAGCTGTCGACAACACCTGTTGTCGTGGCCTCCCTTGGGAGTCGTTGGCAAGATATGTTGTCACGACCTCCCTTGGGAGCCGTCGATAGTACTTTTTGCCACAACCTCCTTTGGGAGCCATCGGTGGGTGGGGGGTGGTGGCCCCACCCACCTTCTTTTAAATATATATTATTTATTTATTTATTATATATATAATAAATATATATATATATATATATTTATTTATTTATTTATTTAAATTATGTCAAAAAATCTCTGATGCAAAATAAAGAGCACCCTTTTTTTAATTTCTTAAAACATAAAATTTTTATTTTTTATTTTTTTAACTGTAAACAAATACTCAAATTGATTTAATAATTCCTCCTTTTCTTTTTTAATTTAATTTCAAGGGTTTTCTAAAATTTTCCAAACAACCCTAACTGATTAAATCTATTGGTTTTTCCTATTGTTTTCCAACCAAATTTTCTAGGGTTTACACAAAACATCTATAATGAAATTTTTCCTTAAATCAAAATTAACTAATAATCAAAATATGATTTTCTAAGACCAAAGCATGAAGAATTTTGCTAAGAACAGCCTAGGGTTTCAATAGGCATAATTTTTTTAAAGAAATCAAATTCTAAAACATTCTAGATATGGGTTTCTCTAAAAAAAATTCTCATAAAGTTTTAATAATCAAATCAAACCAAATAATGGAAAATCAAGCAATAATAGAATTAGACATTCAACAAGCATTCCAAATGCAATGTAGACAATCTTTTCGAAAGGAAATTAACATGGGTTCTTCAAACCCTACCTAAAAATCCATGAGAAGATCTAAAACAACAATGGCCAAATTGAAAACTCAAAGATTCCAAATTACTCCTAAGCTTTGAAAATAATCCTTCAACCAATCCAAATAATTTCTCTCCAAAATCTAGCCTCCTCCAAACCTATGTTGACTAATGGCTAAAAGAATTCCTAATAATGAAAATCCTCCCAAACAGAACTCAACATGCAACTCCTAATCAAAAAATAGAACTCAACTCACTAATCTTGTTTTTATCAAATGATGTTGCATGATTAATTATAATTTTAATAATAAAATATGCACTTTTCAATTATCGATTCTTAACTCAACTTTAAACTTAAATTCCTAATTCAAATTTATTAAACTGAATGTGCAACTTAAATTGCATTTTAATTATTTATTAACAATTATTATTTTCCAACATATTAATAATTATGAAATTGATAATTAAATATCAATTCATTAATTATGCTTTTAATTTCAACTTTAGAATTAATAATTAATTTAATCTTTTATTTCCACAATTAGACTTTTTTAATTAAGTCTTTTAATTAAATAATATATTTAATTAATTCTCATAAATTAAATACCCTCATGTTAATATTTCTATATTTAATTAGATTTAATTATTTATTCACATAATCAAACCCATAGATCACTTAACCAACATAAAATCACATTAAACTACTCAATAAGACAACAAGACAACAAGACAACAAGACAAATAACTGACTAAACCAAAAACACCAAATGCATACTAAGGGAAAGGGTTCATGAATTTACGTCACCTTGATGAATTCGGATAGGAAGCTCAATAAAAAAGTGTACCTTAAATTAGAAAAATAATGGCTTGGGCTGGGATTGGACCTGTATGTTATCTCCCCTCTCTTACCATTTGAGATATTGCGATAGGGCATGCTCATCCTGATAATTTAGGAAAGTTAATGCTTGGTACGTAAAATTCTGCATAAAAGATGAGCGTGTACATACATGTATAAATATATAATAGACAATGGTGAGGATCGATCAATCGTGTAGATCTTGTAAGCAAATAACTACGACTTTGTCCCTCCACCACATTAGGCACATCAAACAGAAATGTAAAACATACTCATGAAAGTATGGGGTTAGTAAAACTATAATGTAAATAAAATCCTAACATATAGATTACCATCATGAAATAACCATAACACATATGTCATGATAAGCATTTAAATTGACATGAGAATAACCATATTCATCTAATTGTAAACACATGATATAACATATTATCCAAAGGTTCATAATAAATCAAATTAATAGTCCAAATATTACTGAAATAATCAACACACACATAAAAGTGGCCTAAAAGAGTTTGGCAAAATAAACTGAAAAGCAAACTATGGGTGGGCACTACAAGATCCACATTTTCAATTTGCTCATGGAAAAGGACACATTCAAAAGCACCATGATATCCATATCACATCAATCTATCCCCCATGAGTATTATGTTCCTAATAGCTAGCCAACAGAAGGTTCTTGCCTTGCATAGACAATACATGTTCCAACATAGATGTCTTGGCCAATCAACATCATCCATCATTGCCTCAACAAATTTGTAACCAGTTTTCATTGAGTACTCACTCCTTTTCAAACCACACCAAATAATCTCATCAAACTCCCCAAACAACAAAAAGTTTTGACTCTATATGATTCCATACAATTCTTTACATTTAACAACTAGAAGAACCAAATGTTTACCATCACTCCAATACCATTTTGGTACTCCGTCACATTTAGATTTGACGATAAAGCCAACTACCTTCAAGCCCCATTTCTCCTATGTAATTCTCCTAAGATTATGGTTATGGCATCCAATAGTAAATACCGACTCACAATCCAAAGAATCACTCCAAAGGTTTTCACTGGTGCCATCACCCAATTTTTAGGATATGTGATTTGTGATCAAATGTCTACACTCCAACATAAAGTTCGAGATATACAAACCATGAGGTGGATCCAAAGCCATCAACACTTTTTCTCTAGATTGAGAACCCAGATATTTATGCCTTAGAATCTTTGCCCATTTTTAGTTTGGCCTTTGATACTTCATCTATATTACATTGGCCCCTATAGCCTCATTCACGAGGTTCTAATTTCTTAGACCAACCCCACCAATAGATTTCAACATGCAAACTTTGTCCCATGCTAACAAAGGGATTTTATCCTACCCCTAACTACTGTTCCAAAAAAATTTATTCATTTTCTGTTCAATAGCCCTAGTAATTTTGCTTGGTAGTTTAATACATATCATAGAGTAAATAGGATTGGCAGATTTGAGAATAAGAACATGCCAACTAGATGAGATCCACCTAGTCTTCTAACCTTCCATCTTACTAATGCAGGATTCAACCAATTTTGTCTACAACTTGACATTACATGCCACCAAAAAGAGAGGGAGACCAAAATTTTTCCCTAGAAAGCCACCTCTTCTAACTTGAATAATTTTGTAGATCTCCTATTGTTACGAAAATATGTATTAAAGAAAAGAACCTTTGATTTATGCCAATTAACCATTTGACCCAATAAGGCACAATATTTTTCCATATTCTCCTTCATGCATCAAGCCTCTCTAAAAGAGGCCTCACCCATGAACAAAGTATCATAAATAAAGTCCTAATAAGAGGTTGCTTCCATTCCTTGAGTTATCTAAATTCATTTCCATCTTCCTTCCATTTTCCTTTTGGTGATGAGCCTTCCCAAAACCTCTTCT